>JABBWD010000273.1:0-24189 GCA_016628565.1 Suillus placidus | reverse complement strand
CACTTGTAAAAGAATCGAAGCCTAGCCGCTACAGCAAAGTCAGCGGAGGATAGAAGTCGATCAAAATGTACCTTCAGTGCCGTGATGATATGCTCCGGTGCTATTGTCTTCTTAGATTCTTGCTCACATATCTCGTTGGCCTCCGACGAGATCAAGTGAATGAATTCTATTAAATGTGTGAGCCCTGACGAGGCACAGGAAGATCATTGACGATGTTCACCTACACAACACTCTATGACTAGATCTCGCGTGTCCTTCGCACATGTGACCTCAGCTGGTAGTAGTTCTGAGAGCCGGGCAATGGGGGACGAATAACAGTTCAAGAGGTCGGAAAATGAACTACATGCTTCTGAGACATACCACTAATCATCTTTGCGACCGTTGCCTTCGGCAGCGATAGATCTTCGTCTGACGGTCCAGCTCCCGAGTGTCCTTCACGGTCCGACATATTTTGCACAAGTTAACGGCGCGAACGCGGCCAAAAGCGAATCAAAGTGAGTATGCCACAAGTTGTGTTTTATGTAGTGGTTCCTTTTTTGCCTTTTTCGAAGTCCGAATTTACCTACATCTATCCTCTATCAACAACCAAGATGTCGTCGGTGCGTTAATAAACTCATAGTCGGATGTCATGATATTAACCCACACTACTAGGTCAACCCTGTTAACCCCAAGCCTTTCATGCAGGAGCTTACCGGGAAGCCGGTATTTGTAAGGCTAAAATGGGGGCTTGAGTACAAAGGATTCCTTGTCAGTACGGATGGGTACATGAACCTCCAGGTATGGATACCAAGTTTGATGCTTATTTCTGTGGATCTCTAATGTACTGCATAGCTGGCTAACACAGAGGAATTCCAAGATGGGAAATCAAATGGTGCCCTGGGCGAAGTCTTTCATATGTGTTTCATCGATCCATTATGATGCTCTTACTAGCTTTCCTGTAGGTGTAACAACGTGCTGTACATCATGAGTATCATTTATCCCGTTCTAATTCTCCATGCTTATATGTTTGTGACTTTACAGGGAAGCTCCTCCAGAATGATCATGCAGTGTTCGCTCAAAACATCTTGTCCGACGGCTCGAGGCCATTACTCTTGTTGTATCATAGGACTTTCGAGAGTTTATTCTATCGGAGTAGGTTTGTATAGTGCTTGCATGATCTATTGTGATGTAGATGCATCAAAGACCTGGATGATCGTCCGTCCTTGAACCTGCGTTTGCAGTGGAAGGCGTCTAGACTTGAAAGACGATCTTGCATCATAATACTAATTATCCGTAGTGCTTTCAACTCGGGCTCAATTTTCAGACTTCTGTCGGTAGCAGCGGTGCTGGCTGATTCAGGTACTTTCTATGCTGGCAGTCATTCTTCGAAGACAGCACGGGTTGGTGAACAAGTTATCTTCGGGCCACCCAATTTTTGGTATGAGTTTGGTGCCCCACGATGAAAGGTGTAATGCATGGCCACTATCTAACGGATAGACGGTTTGAAGCGGCTGCTTTTAATGGTCCTTGCAAGTCCTCGAACTTTGAAAGACTCGACGTGCAAATTTTGATGTGTCACGTGTGTCTCAGCTAGCTGAGGTCTCCCCAAATTTGCGAGCATTTCTTTCCACATTATCATCAACATGGCAAAATCAACTCGATCAAAAGTAAAGCGCTCATTCAGAGCAAAAAAAACGCGACAAGGTGTATACGCAGCAACTGAGGCTGCACGTCTGCAGAGACTCAATTCTAAATTGACGGCGAAATTTGATGATGGAGATGAGGAATTAGCAGAACCGGCGGAAGGTGATGCTGTGCAAGGTTCGTCGCATTTTCAAGCTTTACGATAGTACCAGGGGAAGAGGAGCTGCATCTTTCGCTTGTTTCGGTTTGTCTAATGCATAAATCATCCTCGCTTACATCTACCCCACCAGATGATTCTACGGCACCAGGTCTATAAGCTCTCTGGACATAATCTTGAAATTCCAACCTGATTACTTTTTTAGATGCCATGGAACTCGACGATTCTGCGAATTCGTCAACAACAAAACCATCGCGCGTCTCAACTCACGGTCCAAGGAACTCGCGAAGGGAGGAGTGGAGAAAGTCAAAAGGCATGACGCCTGTACCGAAGTCGACGAGAATGAACCGCCAGGGACTACCAGCAGCGCGACGGAAGTCTGGGCGCCCGTCACGTCGGCGATGATGCGTGGTCACTGGCGTATGACCCTTAAAGTGTCTTCTCATCAGGTTGCCTTGCATGCCATCTGTATACCACCACATATCCAAAAGCATTATACTTGCGATAACGTCCAATCTCCATACCATCTCTGAGTGGTAACATGCATTGTACAGTATCCACTCAAACGGTTGAGCCAAAGCGTATATATCGTGAAATCCGAGCGGTTAAATGCTTATCACCGTGAGGACCAGGATACTTCGAGTCTGACTCGGAGTCCACCGAAGTGTGGTCGCTGTCGCGTTGGTAAGGGGACTTGCTCCTGACGGATTGTGATGAGCTGGAACGCGTTATGCTTAAATTTTCTCAATTTGCCTTTGACCAATTGCAGTACATACCCAAACACAACCATGGTGCTCGTGGTGGCACGAATCCCCGGCTTCGTTGTCTTAGGACTGGGCAAGGGCAAGAAGCTGACAGGACCCGGCGGTGAACTAGGACTTCTAGGACTAACTGAAGGAGAGGTGGAATTGTGATTAACCAACGACGGGTTGTTGTGAACCTTTTCGCCGTTGCTTTTGTTATATGCATCCAGGCGAATAAACACACGGCAGGCAGCAATGGCTCTGTGCGCCGTTGTAAAAAAATGACCATAAGAACAAAACAAAGCACGTACGAGACTGCAGCAGCGGGCACCTGAAATAGAGAGTTCAGCCAGATAAATAAAGCAGCCATGTAACTTACGATCGCGATGCTACGTCCAGCATTTGTTTTAGCCCGGAAAAAACGGAACGTAATCGTAGAAGCCACTCACACATTCATCTCATCTAAGAGTCCCAATACAAGTCAGGTTTGATTCTAAAAACATTGCGACATGATTGGCTCACCGTTGAGGTCGAGAGCGGCCTAAGACCTATGCGGATGTCAGCTTGAGTGGGAGCATATCTGAGAAGAGGACCTACGGCTGGAACGGTGTTGCAGGTCGATGTGATGAGGAAGTAAACCAAGCCATCGCGACAGAGAAGGCCCGAAAGATCTTCATGCCTGAAACGCTTTCTCAGAACGAATAGCGTCATCACCAAAATCACGAAGTCAAATGATATGGCTGGTAGACGTTGAATGAGCTGCGAAATATAGCGGAGAACTTGGGTCACTTGCTGTAGGCGTAGTTCAAGTTCAGGAGGATGTGATTTGTCCTGACAACCACGCAAGCCCCAGCCTGGTGATCCCATGATGCTTGCACGGTCATTATGGTGCGAATTAAGATCGCGCACTGCCCAAATGACAGGGCAAGCATTGACAGAACTGCCCGGCGTTTCCACTCCCAAAGCGCCATGCTTTGAAGGTGAGATCAGTGACTTACAATAAATGATATAGGGCGCGACAATACTTACGTTCTGATCATCAGCGAAGTGGAGGCACTTAGAATTGTTAGATTGCCTGCGATCTGCGAGTATCATATTAGTTTCAATCGATCCAATAATGTTTACACCAGCTCACAGAAGTGAATGTGTACAGAGCCTTTAGGATGGCCAATGTCAGCCGTAGTACGCATATGGGAAACAGCACACACATTACAATCAATCTAACCGAGACAGGATGAGTTACTTTATATTTGAGGGAAACGCAATGTTACCTTCGTAGATACATTAACGAAGATGATCCTAGAGTTGACTTGAGTCAGTAACACGAGGGGATAGCTTAGCGGCTTACAATCCAATGAAAGCAAAGAACATGCTGTAACGGCACAGAAAGAAGAAAACTATTGACCACATAAGCATCAGAAATTTGGCAATGGTTGATATACCTACGCTGTGACCGTTAAAGTCAGCCACGATCATAGACGAGAGAGAGACGCACCAAAGGCCAAGCCAGCTTGCGCCTACCCAAGAATATAGATAACTCGAATCTGCCAGTCGTGCAGATTTCCCATATGTAAATTCCAAACAGGACATAGACTGCCTTAGCGAAAGCGACTACAAGGGCAAAATGATCAGAGTAGGAAACTCCTAGATATCCAGAATAATACTTACCGCCTTCCACCTCTATTTCCTTCGGGGTTTTCCAGTCAACCATTGTGATTGACTTGGGGACGATGTAACGAGCGACAGTACTAGTGAGGAAGCCAGTAGATGAGGGAACAACTAGTGAAGAGCAAACTGAGTCTCTTGGGGTGCTCCATCAGATATATATACCTCCTAGCAAGGGATTCAAGAATTAATATTCAGTCCTGATCGACGTGGCGTCGAGACCTCTTTCGGTCGCAGCAAGAACCAAGAAAGTGTTCATTGAACTGTTACGTACCTCCCAAGCATACATGCACTCACGGGCAGAGGCAAATTTCCTTGTACGGGGCTATGATATTTCGTGTTAGCACTTAGTCGTCATGACTGAGCATGTCAGCATCTTTATCTAGCAGCGGAGTCGCCACTAGGTAGGTGCCACCAAGGTACCAGATGCGACCGTTAACGCCAGAGGTGAAAGTGCATGACTCATTAATCATTGATGGTACTCTTGCTTGGTTGTCCAGTGGTCATTTCATGCACTTGGTTTTTACTGAATGAAGAGATTAGAAATTATCAAATCCTCGGAGTGTGCAGATGCGGGACGGGCTTCTGGACTGCTGGCTCGGAGCCACGACTCATTGTCCTAGTAGAAGTAGCAGATAATGAACGACGATTCTCCACTAGGTAATGTCTAGTTAGTCTGTTGATTTGCGCGAGCAGGTCTTAAACTCGGCGGATGTTGGAGATCCTGCCGGAGATTCAAAATGAGAGATAGATTATTAAAAAAATCGACATCGAGCTACACACCGCATTACCTATGTCACTGGTCAGTGACACCCTAGCACTATGCCCTGTTCTGGTGACATATCATAGTGTGGCGGTTTGAATATTTGATACCCGCGTCAGTTAGTATGCTCAGGTTCACAGCCACGCTATTTCGGAGATTCGAACTCAACAAAGGGGTTCTTTCATAGTCGAAACTCAGACAAAGGGCTGATGTTCAACTACACCACAGCGAGACACTGCCATCCGCCCCTGCGCTAACCAACCATGGTTGCTTGTTGACCCACTTGATTTGGAGCACACCAAGTCCCTCCTGGACATCATGGCCGCGCAAAATCTTGAGGGGCACGATCAGCGGATCCGTCATAAGATCACTGTAGACCCTTGCGTGGAAAATTTGGATCGAGCCATCGTCAGATGAAGACGCAAAAAGAGGGTAGGTTGGGTGGAAATGCAGTGATCGAATGGCTCTTGAGTGATAGCTGGTGGCAAGTCGCCGAAATTAACGACCGACTTTGAATTGAAACGAATAACCTACCGAAGAACTTTGTACGGTTTTTCGCTTAGTTCTAGATCGAACCAGCACAGCTTTCGGTCGTAGCCCCCTACAATGATATGGTCGCCAGATGGATGGACGTCCATCGACGATATCCATTTGATGCCAGGCATGAGAGTTTTCAGCAGCTTCTGCTCAGCCAGATTATACAGTCTGACGTAACGCTGGGTCTAATACATTGGAATGAGCGCAAGAAGGAGCTTGGCAAGTGGAACACGTACTGCAACAAAAAAGTGGGGCTTCGTAGGATGGAATAACACCATCTGAACAGCACCCTTGATTTTTTTGAACGGTGCCTGTGAGTGTCGGCGTGAGATCTGATGCATCCAAACACTACCTTGAGTCTCGCTGCTGGCTGTAAATGAGGACCTATTAGTGTTTAAAAGTACTCGCGACATCTTTTGCTTACAGACTGAAGCTAGATAATCTCCCTTTCTGTGCCAAGTCAACTGTCTTGACAGTCCAGATGCGCTTGGTAGTTCAATGGTCAAGATGGGACCGTCTTCAGTAGCTCCAGATGTCGATATCCATTTGATTGATGACTGAGTAGCAGGGGGAAGAGTGGGGGGTGCCAGGGTTGACTGCGTCATGGTCAACATAGCAGGAGAAATATTTGGGGGTATGAAGAAATGTAGTCTTTCCTCCCTAAAGCACTTGTCAGTAATGTGGTGGTCGTGACGAACAACTAATCCTTACGTTCCGGCAACGAAGAAACAAGCGTCAAGTCTTGGGCACCATTCAATGGCGCCAACTTTGCTGCTCAGGCTCCAACGCTTAACCTCTCGCCCCACGTTAACCTCCCAAAGGCTGATCACTCCGCTCTCGTCACCACTAGCCACCCACGCGCCATCAGGACTTATGCTCAGACACCTGACTCGTGCTTTAGTATGCATGAATTGCAGTGACTTGTAGTTGGGGAACGGCCGTAAGCTATTCGGGGTCGGAAGTTTTGGCAGTAGGCTGTTAGGGTCGACATTAAGCTTCACCCTCTGTATACGTGGTGCAAGATAGAGATCAAGCTGGCGATTGAAACGTTGCTTGATGAACTGGTCGTATGCGGGAACCAGACGAAGCGCAGGATACTTGTGCGGGAGGTAGTCTCCTTCGCGGTCTTCGGGGTCAGTATTCTCCCACTGTTTCCGCTCCTCTTCTGTTGGCAAGTATTCTTCGGGGGGATTGTAGGATTCGGAGTTCGTGGGAAGCTTTGGTTTGGGTGCTGGTAACGGGGGAGGTTGATTAGACGGTGGCTCGTTCCATATAGCATAGAATTGCTGCTTTTTATCCGCTGCAGTAGGCTTAGATCCCACGATTCGACCCTGGCGGATGGCACGAACGATCTTCATAATCTAAAGGGAATAAAATAAGGAAGGGTAACATGGAACTCAGGGGAAAGCAGACTTTTTGCTTCTCCCATTTACTTGGTAGCCATCTGCGCTTGGTTCTGGAGCCGATGAGAGAGGCATGACTTCTTCTTTGCCTTTACCAGTGAACCACTCGATGGTAGGTTCATATGGGTCGTATTCTGCATCAGGATTTTCCCCAGCCTGCAATCTGCGGATAATGTCTAATTCCTCAGCGGACAATGGTTTGTCCATTTGGGCATTTTTGTCAAAAGCAGTTGTCCTGCAATACATTAGTGTATGAGCTGACTGGAAGGAAAGCATTGCGTACCATGAATTGGGATCTTCTACCGTTTGAAGGAATTTATCGAGTTCGTCGCCTTTAGCTGGACGCAGGACTCTTTTGCCATTGATATTATAGCCCAAGTGAGGTAGGTCATCGTACCAGTGCATTGGTATATTTCCAACACGGTTAGGATCCTGAGGGATTGATACATCAAGGATGTATAGGAAAAAGCTAGAACATACTCACATCTTCTGTCGAAGAGTCTGAATCATAGTCAGGTTCAATCTCTGGGTATACAACTTTTGTTTGTCCGGTGATGTCGGAAACCACCTTTTTAGATTTTGGGAATATATGCAAGTCTGAGTCGGCGTCAGAGTTTTCATCGAGGGTGTCTTCTTCGTTAAGGGTCATCTGTGTCCTCTTCCTCCTCTTCCTCGCTTTCTTCTTCGCTGTCACTGGCAGCATCAATTTCTGGGAACTCATCTACGTCTCCATCGTCCGACGCATCGTCCCCCTCTTGGTCCTCATCCTCTGCTTCGTCTTCGCTCTGCATCTCCAATCCACTGCCCCAACAAAAGGACCTTTCTCGACCTCTTCAACCTCCTCCTGCTTACGCTTGTTCCGCACTTTCCCAAGGCCAGTGACCCGCCATCTTTCAGGAAAGAGTCTCGAGAAGGGACGATACTGGGGAAGTTTCTCAGGTGAAGGATCATACTACTTTCACTGTTCTCATTTTTCGGTCAAAGTCACGTGACCACTAGATGTTTGTTAGATCTGGATCGGGCATAGCCGCATACTACGTCTAGCATAAACCGCGATGGTCAACTACGGAGGAGGTCAGTAATCGTCGCTGAACATAAAGATGATGAATTTAACACATTTTACACAGATGAAGTGTCTGCTTTGGTTCTTGATATAGGCTCCTCATCCGTACGCGCAGGGTACGCCGGGGATGATATCCCCAAGGCCATTATCCCGTCGTTTTATGGCTATAGGGCGACCTACAGGGGATGGCGATGTGCAAATGGGCGAAAATGCACCAGAAATCTTCGAGTCGACCACCAAACCAACCCCGAGTGACGCGAAACTTTTACCTCGGACAGAATGGCCCTTCGATCTGGAGAGAGGGTATGGAACTTGGGAACCCTCTACGGGATGCGTTGAGTAAGTACTAACATTCTGTCATGAATGGTATTGATATCTATACTATGCAGTTTTTGACTTCAATCCGGTCCCTGCTTTGATCTCGCATGCGCTGGTCGACGTTATGCGAGTCAATCCTTCAGAACATCCCATTCTCGTGACCGAGCCAGCTTGGAACACAGCAGCAATAGAGAAGAATGGCAGAGATATGTTCGAGGAATTCCATGTTCCTGCTTCTACATTGCCAATACTGGCGTCCTGAATGCGTAAGATTTGATTCGCTTGCTATGTGGCGCTGATGTCTTCAATCTTGGAGCAGTTTTGCAGCAGGGAAGGGCTCAGCACTAGTAATCGACGTTGGGCATGCAATGGCCAGCATCACCCCAGTAGTTGATGGCTTCGTACTACGAAAGGGTGCGTTGATTGTGTTTGGCCTGGCTCATTCTCACATCTCGTAGGCATGGTATCGTCTGCGCTACCTAAACTCGTCCAAGCCCATGCCCGACACATCCTGAGTAACCCCACACAGACGCGTCGGGGAATCGAACTTCTCCCCCATCAACTCATCGCCAACAAATTGGTGCGTTGTTTATCATACCTGAATTACTCATTTTTTTCAATGCGACATAACACAGCCCGTCGAGCCCGGTGCACTACCAAAGTTTTCCCTCCGTGAGGACCGTATATCTGGAACGACGGAAAGCTGGAGGGTTTGGTGCGAGAGTCGTGAAGTCGATGAGTGGATACAAAGCGTTGCTGGTGTTCTTGATCAGGGATGGAACGACCAGTAAGCTGCTTTCGCGCACATTTGCGATCTTTCTCATCGTGCATCACAGAGCTGCGGCATCTCGTCCAGCACGCCAATATGAGTTCCCGACTGGCTACACACACGTATTTCGGGCCGGAACGGTACCAAGTCGGTGAACAGTTCTTCTTCCACTCACCGCAGCTAGTGGTACGTGTCTCCATACCGAACCGATCTGAAAGCTGCTCACTCTTTACAGGCGCAAAATCCAAATCTCCCAAAGAACATCCTACCTTGCTTTCAGAGTCCCTGCGAGCCTGTGATCCGGATCTGCGGCAAGTTCTCATGGGAAATGTGGTTCTCACTGGCGGAGGCAGCCTGTTCCCTGGTTTCGCTGATCGCTTGGAGGCAGAGTTGTCAAGGAATTTCCCCCACGTGAGTGAAGTGCTCCAAAACCTACACCATCGATCTAAAAATATGTCTGCAGGTCAAGATCCATGCTCCTGGGAACCCAATCGAGCGGAGGTATGGTGGTTGGCTAGGAGGAAGTATTCTAGCGAGTCTTGGCACTTTTCATCAGCTGTGGATTAGTAGAGAAGAGTGGCAGGTATGCATGCTTCGTGTTCCAGTGCTGGCTTCTGCTGATATGGTTTCTTAGGAACATGGTAAGCCTATTGTGGGGCAGAGGTGTAAATAGGCTTATCATATTGGGGGAGTTCGCTGCTGGTAGGGCACATTGTGGCTGCGGAAATGCAGCTACTTCAAGTAGTCTACACCGTGGTCCTCGTGTTTATCCTAAAATGTATGGTAGGCCGTTGTTGCAGAAACCGCATGTCCGCAGCCGCAGGAATGTCTTGGTCATACCTCTGAGTGGAGGTCAAGTGGGGCCAGGTTGCACCATTCTTCATTATATCTATGGTGTACGCTCGATGACCAAAGTTCCCTGGCGCTATTCCAAGACACTTGCACTTGTGAAACGTGCAAGCACACGCATTGTCTTCGAGGGCTTTCATTGTATGCTTAGACTCGACGCCACTTCAACTAGGAATTTCTGATGAAGGAGCAAAAGCTGATATCCCTCGAGCTTCACTCAGACTGACATCACGATCGATTATGCAATCCTCCAACTTTCACCCAACACATTTTACAAAAGAGCACACACGCATTCGAACAACGGCTCAAATGAACCAACCGTACACTATGACTATAGAAACAACAGCGAGCCAGAGTAAGTAAGTAGACTTAACAGCACTCGCAGAAGCTTCAACTCCACCAGCGCCATAGGCCATACTAATAGCCCTCCCTAACACAAACACAAAGGTGGAAGGTGAGATGAAATGGGGCTTCAAGTACTACTAGGCAGCCGCCACATCAAAAGCCCACACACAAAGTAGCTAAAACGAACTCGCCAGGGAGTAATAGATAAGGTCAAACGTAAAACATAAGAGTGAAGGTGAAATGAAGGAAGGGAGGGCTGAGTTGAACAAAGCGCTAGAACTAACGTGTCCGTTCCAACCTAAAGCTCCCAGGGTGGATTTAATACACGAGGCAGATTGTTTGATGACGATGATGTTTTTGTCGTAAAGAGTGGAATGTTGAAGTCAAAGGGACGGTCATGACGAAATATCTGAGTTGGTTGAACTTTGAAATAGGCTGAAACAAGGAAGCGTGTTTAGTATGCTTCGATTGCTTCCCTGCGCTCGCGAGCACCCATGAGAACACCCAGGCCGCCGATAGCCTTACGGCGCACGCGCGTGGCGAAGTTCTTGGGTCCTAATTCATCAGCACCAGAAGGCGGAACACGAGGCTGTCTCAAAGGGCCGATAAATTATGTGCGATGGGAACGGCCGCGGCAGATAAGATAGGACGTCCATTCCCAGCCCCTCGTACAATTTCTTGGCTGCTTCTTCGCGGGGCGACAGTGGCGATGAGTCTAAAGAAGATGAGGAGTGAGGGGTAGTGGGGTTGGAGAGCGAGGCAGAACTTGAGTTGAGTAGGCGTCCTCGGGCTCGCTGCCGGAGTCCAGGGCAACGACAGGGAGCGTGCGCGAAAGAGGTGCCGTAAAGCTCAAAGGGCGTGGGCGCACCTTGCTGGCAGCATTTCCAGGAGGAGGTGAAACACGTTCACCAGGAGGTGGGAGTGATTTTAACGCTCGGCGAAACAGCAGAGATCGTGCGGAGGCCATTCAAAACTGAATTAGTGGTGCTTCCGCGGCGCCAAGACACAGCGACATCTGACTTGGAAGGTGTGTTATCTTTGATTGTGTGTCCATTGCCGCTGGGCAAGGAATTTCCGAGTGACGTACCACCACTAATCACAGTGGTTTGCCCGGGAGGAGATGATCCCCTAATCGGAGTCTCGGGACTACTCGGGAAAGCGACACTAGAGGTAACACGCGTGCTGGTTCGTCCCCCCAGCGCGGCCGTCATTGGCACCTGGATCTCAAGTGGGGGAGTTTGGACTCCGAGCTGAGCCTTGAGAAGCTCAGCCTGACTAGGACGCCGCGCAGGCGGAGAGCCACCAACAGGACGGATATCAAAGTTTGTTTCAAGAGGACCGGCAGTGATGGGAGGAATTGTGGCGCTTGCACTCCTATTCTGCATCTGCTGGCGCAAAGCGTGCTGGATGAAGATAGCCTGTGCACGAGCATTACGTTGGGCCTGCTCAGACTAGAACAATGCATGATCGTCGTTAGCATGCGTGTGAAAGATCAAATAAATCAACAAACCTGTAACCGCGCAATCTCCAATTGCATCATCTGCATCTGCTGATACGCATGCAACTGAACCTCGCTAGGATTTTGTGGCTGCATCCCCTGAGAATAAGAGGGGTAAAATGGAACGCTGTTTGGATTGAGGGCACTCTGAGCAGCCATTTGCTGCTGTACGAAGCGGTTGTTTGGACCATCTACTGCGGCAGTTAGGGGATGAGGTGCCTGATTGTTGATGTACATGTTCTGCGAGAAAAGCTCGGCAACTTCATCCATATCATCATCCTCTTCCTCTGCGAAAACAGAGTGTTGGTTGGACACAAAGCGTGGGACGTTGAATGAACCGCCCAGAGCGGCAGTATGAGGTCCAGACATGGACGTAGAGCGCACTCCTCCAGTACGAAGGCCATTGAGAAGGGAGGCACGGTTGTTGGACTGCATGGTGGCCATAGTTGAGACAAAAAATAGGAAGATTGCGTAGAGAGCGCGAGTTGGGCAACAGCCTTTGTACTAAAACGACACTGAAAGAATTATTGACGAGACAGACAGATTATGTTGCTGATAGGTGATGAAATGTTACAACTAGAGCAGAGTTAGTGAGAGGAGCGATATGAAACCAGTCGACGTACGAGCAATGGAGGTATAAAAGTCTTTTTAAAGACACGAAAAATGGGAATCACGCAGGAAGTTCTGTCTGCTGGCTGTTGCAAGTGACGAGCTGGACAATTATAATATGTGGAATCCTTGTGGACGCCTGAATTGAAAGAAATAAAGAGAACTGTTTTATAGGATTTTATGTGATTTTATGAATGACAAGGAGAAGGATGCTGTGGATGATGAAAGAGAAAGGGAAACCAAAGCAAAGCGGAGAAATTAGACTGGAGAGTACTAAAGTGGCCAGCGATCATTTGGTGTAACAAGTGGCAGTGCTACATCAGTCATTCCCCCTAACACCCCCTATAGTCGTCGTCAACGTCAAGCTCAGCACAGCCGACCTCATAGCCTCGTTGTTTTATTGCTCGACATGATGTTGCACGTCCAGCGTCGTCCACTACAGTGTAACTGCACTCCCTGGTCCTCTACAATAATCGTACACAAAAAAAAAACCGTGTAATACATGTTATTGTCTTGTTCCCCACACTTGGACAGCCTGAGGCGCTTACGGCTACTATAGTACTAATGTCAAAGGTACTTTTTCGCACTCGCCCGAACACGGGTATCAAACACAATACTGCGTATTGGTGAATGTGCCGTGTGGAATGGATTTAACATTGTCTGCCAATCCAGTCAGACAAACTCCAGAATCATCCGCGGGCGACTAACCTTGACGTACAATTCCCAGACATCGTGAAAGAAGGACCGAATGCCATCATCATTCTTGGTCTCATGCAGCAGTATGAATTTCATGTCTAACGCGAGGATGAGAATAATAAACCAGAGAAGGCTCCAACGTACTGCCTGGGGTGATGAACGCAGACACAGTCCATTCATTGAATTATCTACAGATTTCAGATACCTGCTCTGATCAGTGGAGCATATTGATATCGAAGGAATGCATAACTTACATGGCGCTTTCCTTTCGCATGACATCCTCAATAACATCCAGACTTGCGTTGGCAATCATTTGGATCACATGTCGATCTTGCCCTCCGCCCATCCTCACACTGCCCCCTTGGACGTGATGAGACTGCGTAGCGCTAGACGCTCCTGATAACGCCGTCAGCGTGCCCGCAAACGCAGAAGTGGACCATGTAGGCAAGTTTGATGAAAGTGACGAGGACGTTGACTGTGGTAGCTTAGTAGAGTAGTGCGTCAAACTGTATATTGGCGTATCAGACGGAGAGAGCAGGAAAAGATGATGAGACATTTTGTCGTCGTGGCCTATGATGAGGCAGCGCTAGCCCTGAAAATGTTGTTTACGATCAATGAAATTGCATCAGCTTGAACGTTGCGGTCAACATGCACCACGCTCTTCCGAACTTGCTCATGTCGAAAAGGTGCTTGCATGTCTCTCACCGCTCTATCATACAATCAAAATGCAACAGTCGCCTGGCTCATTGCAATACCCTTAATCCACATCTAAGACCGTTCTCGTCACAGCTGCCAGTGCGAATCGCCCAGTTTCAGACCCCCGCGGCCACGGCGGCTAGTACCTATTCACTGCCAGCCTTCCTTCAATTTGCTCGTACGCAACTGCGTAATGCAACTCATAGAGACATACTTCGTTTCCGGTATAGTTCCCCTCGTCGCCCACCCCGCAGGCCAAACTGGTTAGATTCAATAAACGGAAACGTCATATTCGTGGCCATCATCGCTATAAACGCTGGTGTCTTTCTTTTCTGGCAAGGGGCCAAGTCCACATACGTTCGTAGGCACTATGCTCCCATTAAGACCAAGGTATAGGGTACAGCTGACAGCCGTCCACAGCAAACCACTCGTGACCCCACACTCTGGATCTTCCTCCGGAACAACTTTTTAGTAAATTGGGAGAATATCACCTCCGGTCGTGTGTGCGTCTGACTCTTATTGGGTGATTTAATTGCTTCGGATCTTACCTGATTCATCGGGCAGGTGGACGCTCATCACCTCATGCTTCTCCCATCAAGACATAGAGCACGCATTGTTCAATGGCCTTTCATTCTACTTCATGGCCCCTGGCGTCATGCAAGTCCTCGGGAACTCGCGTTTCTTGGGGCTCTACTTTCTCGGTACGGTATTTCTGCACTTTTCACTCACGCGACACCGCTAACGAAAAACACTAGGCGGTATAGCATCTAGCGTAACGAGCCTTGTATGGAACCGTTTCTATAAGCATGAATCCAACTTCTCTTCACACGGCGCAAGCGGTTTGTCCATCTCCTCACCCGGTCATTCACATTCCTCTTCATCCACTGAAACGTTGTGTAGGCGCAATACTAGCGACCATCGCGTTTTACGCCTGTGCATTTCCAAGGACGAAGTTTTTAATATTCTTCGTCATCCCTTGTCCTGCGTGGGTGTTCCTTCCCGGGATCCTCGCGTTTGATGTGTATAGGAGTGTTACGGATGCTGTGAGTTGATCTAGTAATTCGTTGTGCTATCTGGTCAATTGAATTGAATGATGTCGCAGAGAACGAGAACAGATACAGCAGGTCATGTTGGTGGAATGATGTCGGGCATAGGTTTCTTCTTATGGAGAGTGGCTCTTCGTCGCTAGACTAGCCAGATCCTGCTGTGATGGCATTTATGATGACAACTACCTTCATCATAATGGCGCTGGCACCAGCCCCCGGCTTGCTTATTCCTGGCATGTTGTGTGTCCATCGAATTAAAATTTTTGTGTTGGAAAATGACTGCTAATCATATGTGATTCTACTGTCAATGCATGGTGTTCAGATGTCTGTCTTAGCCAAGTGGTAATTGTGACAGGATGGAAATCTGTTCAACAATCTTTTTCCTTTTACCACACCTTGAACATTCACTCATGGATAGATTCTTCAAGAGTTGTCATAGCCAACTGACACCAGAACAGATTACACAGTAAGAAGTTAGTTGAACCTGTATGGAAAGCTGGACGTGCGCGCTCATTATTAAGCGTCACACATCCATAACAGGCAGTAGGACCCTGTGTACTCCTAGTTTGAATTGTCCAAGAACAAGAGGTGTAGGTAACTAGATATATACACGATGAAGTAAAATCACCATCCATCTACCATTTCATCATCACTTTCGCAATCTGAGAACTCCCAAACCACCAAACCAGCGTGATCAAGACCGACCAAGCTTTCGTCAATCCCTGTTGTGATATCTGGCTCATCACTGTGTGAAAGAACATCTAGTTGATGACAGTGTTCAGTGTCTAGCAAATACATCAGCATTTAGACTGTCAGGATCGGAGACAACAAACCAAGGCCAAGTCCTCCGCCCACACCAGCCATATAATAGGCGCCATTGGGATCCTCGCAAGAAGGTAAGTCTTGATAGTCATCTAAAAGTGGAACAAAATCTTCATCTTCATCATCCTGCAGCTGAATTTCGCCTGGTAACTTGTCAGCGAGCTGGAAGGCATCTAGCAGAAGCCGATACGTGTCCCAGACTGATTGCCATGTGATAACTGGGCAACCGAGATCATTGTAGCAATGCTGGATGCATTTGCCGAAACCCTCTGGGACCAGGTCAAACACGCAATGAGAGGGCTTGATGTAAAGACTTCGGACAAAGTCTAGGGCCTTGGGTTCGATTTGAATCTATGATAGTACCAATATTAGAGTATTATTGACAACAACCAAGTTGATGTAGCACGTACCTTGAAATCCAATGCTCCAAAATCTTCAGCTGAATGGTAGATAAGATTGGGTACTCCATGAGGAAGAATCTGGATGGTGCGTCAATGTAAAACCAAAATCTTCAGCTGAATGGTAGATAAGATTGGGTACTCCATGAGGAAGAATCTGGATGGTGCGTCAATGTAAAACCATACTTATTGAGAGTAGAACCACGGGCACGTACTTTGTTGCGGTTGCGCCGCTTGGCGGTATTGTTAATACGATCCTGATATGCATCGAGCTCCTGCTGAAGCCATGGTGTGAAAACCCAATGGAAAACCATCCTGCAAACAAATATTACAACTAACACTCGAACAGGAGAAAAATGACACACACTTGAAGGGTATTGTTCGAATCATACCAACCAGAATTGACACCATGATCAAGAAGATTCTCGAATCCAGGTGTGAACTGCCGGCGCAGTTGAGACCATGCGATCTCTGGCATAATGTTCTTCTTCGTTCGCATCCAACGATGCTGGAGCGTACCATGTAAAGCTTTGTTGTGATACTGTCACAGCATGGTATGCACGTTTGCAATCCCATAGTTTTCGGACCCTGGGTCACTTTGAGTGACCATTGGCATATCTAAAATTTCAGTCAAACTTAGTATGTTTGTGCTTTAAAACGTGAAACACTTATGACCGAGAGCCTCAATTATGTCGAGGTAGTAACTCAAAATGAGTTGCGGATTTCGGTTGGAGTGCCAGACCCGAATCCACATTATGCGACCTGAGAAAGGCTCGATGCCAGTGTGCAACCTGAGGCCAAATTGAAGCCACTTGTCATGCTGATCGACGGCGAATAAATCGTTCACACCTGCTGCCCAGAAGTGTCTCCTTCAAAGGCAACAAGCTTTGCGCTGGCGCACAAGTTCCGGTTCATACAAAGCAAAGTACTCTGTCACAACCCTCCTAAGGTACAAAACTTATGGGTCAGCAATCAGCGCTTACAATGTATAGATACTGTAGAGATACGACACTAGGTTCGTCACGTGTCACAGCCATTGATGAATCGAACCTATTTGATGTGACTGTCACACCAATTTTTTGGGGGCCGAAGCTAATTTGTGACATGTGGTAAAAACATACAGAAAAACATATAAAAAATAACAATGCCTAGCTGGATTTTACCTGTTGCTTCTCAGCTTTACAATAAGATATGAATCAGACAAGAAGCCTTGACAAGTACAAGGTGCAGCAATCACGATTTGCGAACCTATTTTTTGTGTGGTCACAGGTCACAGGGTCATTCGAAGCTGTGACACTAAGTGTGACTGTGTCACGTGCTGCATGTGACGAAGCTAGTGTCGTATCTCTACAGTAAATGTATTACCTAGCAACACTCATTTCTCTTTCGTGATATAGCAAGCTCACCATCTCGTGGGCTCCAGCATTTGGATAGGTATCACGTAGGGCAAGCATTGTATCACGAATGGTTTCAACCGTTGTCTTACTACTTAAGGGTCTTATATAATGTCGTGTATAATGACAACACTATTATACACTGAAGACTTCTTGCCAGTCCTTAAGTACACGGTCTACAACTTTTCTAGTTTTCGTGGTAGATAACGTGGTGAGTTCTTGGGAGGATTTAGTTTGTTGTCCTCTTCTTGTCTTGTACAGTAGCACTAATTCAATTGGGTTCCTGTCTGTGTTCTAACAAATTGGGTAGGTATGTCTCACCCTAGTAGGTCGTGTTTCAACCTATGAAAGTCTGTTGCAACTTTGTCGTGTTCTCCTAATGTTCGTGTCTCACTTTCCGTTGAAAGGGAGAGTTAGCGTGAATATTAATATTCGTAAAGCTATTCTGTTAGCTGTTCAGTTAGTGAGTTGTATAGCAAGCGTGGTATACAACTGTTAGTTCAATACAACGATGACGACAATAGTTGTATAGCGATCGCGGTATACAACTATCTGATAATAATATGATAGTTATATGGTCAACCCTAGTAAGGATCCATATAACTTTATGTTTCAATAACGAAAGTCTACCCTTGATGTCAACAAGTCCCTTTAACGAATCAATGTAAGGACGGTGACGAGTATGGCTTTAATGATCAAAAGATTATAGTGTATACAGTCAATCCCCTGTAAGGCAGTGTATAACTATAAAAGGAAATGCTTAGTAAGCTTACTTCAAGGCACTACTTGGCCTGCACTTTAGATCTTATGTAATCTCACTTATTTGAGAGAAGGTGCAAAGTGGGAAGTTATATTTTTGGGGGCCCTTTTATACCTTTTTGGGATCCCCTTACATAAGCAAGATTGGATGTTGCTTTCAGATCTACCTAATAAGGTAATTTCAAATGGCAATTACAAATGACTAGCTGTTTGAAATTGTGTGGGAACCATTTGAAATTGAGGTGAGACATTTGCCAATTGAGTCAAAATGAGTCATATTGCCTTTTATGGCAATGTATGACTAATCAAGTACAAACCAGTAAATTCACCAGTCACATGATGTGCTGACAAAAATAGTGGCTGAAAGAAACAAAACAGAAATAAACAGAAGTGTGGCTGATCAAAACCCTAACACAAATAAACAAACTGAAACATACAGAAGGTCACATGATCACTAAAAATACAAGGTAAGATCAATCTGAGAAGTGAGAAACTAAATAAATCAAGGAAACTAGAGGCCACTCGGTGACAGCAAAGGACTAGACAATCTCTCGTACCTTTCCTTATCACACTTTCTATATTTTCTATATGGTATCAATCACATACCATGCATGACACCGTGTGACCCTGTTTACGGGTTCGTTCAAGACCCATGGTTTTTCGAACTTTCAAAAGTGTGGTAAGCCTAGTGTATAATTATTTAACACCTAAATAACTAGATTTAAACACTACTACTCACCCGATACCATAGTGAGTCGTGTCGATGTGTTTTTGCAATTCCTGGACAATCTGCCAATCGGTCTGGCAGGCCTTCCAGAGGCGAAGGATATGAGGTGCAATTTTGTCCAGCGGGGCTGCTTAGAGTGTTCAGATGCCTAGTGGGAGTGACTTGAAAGGTACATACGTGTAGGTTTGTTCTGGTTGGGCATTGCAACGTGCTCACTCTGAGGCTTGCAGGGTCACACTTTATATTAACAGTGATTTCCTTTGGACTCACCTAGTTCAGTGGCCCCTGACTCAAAGAAGTTTGTGCTTGGGAATTCACGGAATTTGTGCCTGGCCTTGCGCCACTCATGCCCTGCTCATCCCACTAATGCCCTCCTCGTGCCTCATATCTTCCTAAGTCAAGTTCGGTAACTACTTGGGCTGGACATTCCAAACGTTCTGAATGTTCCGATTCTCAGTGAGTCAGGGCTTACAACTACCACTAATTGAACTAAGAAATGTTGTCCGCGGTCCAAAGCATTCTTGGGCTGCACGTTTCAGATTCAACTCTTTCAGATTGTTCGAGCCCCTTCAGTGACAAATTCCGTATTATACGGGCCACCCGACCTACATAATATCCCGTACAAGACGGGCCAGTGGACCATGGGCCCATGTTGTGTATATCCTCGATGATGACGGATGGGCCGGGAGGAATATTATTTCCGATGGAGACGGGTGGGCCCATGTATGCCAATGATATATATATCCTTGATGTTGACGGATGGGCCGGGGGAATATGATCATTCATGGAGATGGGTGGGCCCATCTGGGTAATATGTGGAGTAGGATATTATAGACAGCCGGGCTGAAGAGTGATGTAAGGCAAATATTATTATATAGATGGGTGGGCCGACGGGGGGTGTATTACATAGATGGGTGGGCCGATGTGGGGTGTATTACATATACGGGTGGGCCGACATTGGGAGTATTACATAGACGGGTGGGCCGACATGGTGGAATATTACTTATACGGGTGGGCCGAGGGTGTGGTAAAATATTTATTACATAGACGGGTGGGCCAAGGTGGGGGAGTATTACATATACGGGTGGGCCGACGTAGGATGTATTACATAGATGGGTGGGCCGATGTGGGTTGTATTACATAGACGGGTGGGCCGACATGGGGGATATTACATAGTGATAGACGGGTACATATATGGGTGAGCCTAGATACATTTCATCAAGACATACAGCTGATGTAGTCACCAGTGAATCAAACACGTAGGATACATGCACACTATGAGTGCATATACCTACAATCGACCACTGAACTCTACACCTGTAAGCACGAAAACATGAATGGACCATGCGTGCCATTCACAGATAATCGAGTACCGAAGCCGAAAACCCCACACCTGACCCCTGGTGTAACATCTTTTAAACACTTAGGGGGTATAGACAAAAATTGATTTACACATCTTTGAAAGATATCTTTTTCTTTCCAGATATACGAAAAGTTGATTGAAATATTTTTGAAAATTGTCTTGTGCATCTCAAATATCGAGTCCCGAGTCCCGAGTCCCGAGTTCTGAGTTCCAGGACTCGGGGTTCGGGACTCGGGGTTCGGGACTCGGCACATTGAAAATTAGGGGGTATCAAAAAAATTTGATTTCCATATTTCGGAAAGATATCTTGAGACTGCACAAAGATATCTTTTCAGAAATGTGGAAATCAAATTTTTTTGATACCCCCTAATTTTCAATGTGCCGAGTCCCGAACCCCGAGTCCCGGAACTCGGAACTCGGGACTCGGGACTCGATATTTGAGATGCACAAGACAA
Organism: Suillus placidus; assembly: GCA_016628565.1. Classification (NCBI taxonomy): domain Eukaryota; kingdom Fungi; phylum Basidiomycota; class Agaricomycetes; order Boletales; family Suillaceae; genus Suillus; species Suillus placidus. Next base: position 3,491 of record JABBWD010000273.1, on the reverse strand, counting down.
TTTTCAAAAATGCTTAAAAGATGTCTTTCAAAAATGTGTAAATCAATTTTTTCTATACCCCCTAATTTTCAGTGCCGAGTCCCGAACCCCGAGTCCCGGAACTCGGAACTCGGGACTCGGGACTCGGGACTCGATATTTGAGATGCACAAGACAATTTTCAAAAATATTTCAATCAACTTTTCATATATCTGGAAAGAAAAAGATATCTTTCAAAGATGTGTAAATCAATTTTTGTCTATACCCCCTAAGTCCCGAGTCCCGAGTCCCGAACCCCGAACCCCGAACCCCGAGTCCCGGAACTCGGGACTCGGGACTCGATATTTGAAAAGACAATTTTCAAAAATGGTTCAATCAACTTTTCATATATCTGTAAAGAAAAAGATATCTTTCAGAAATGTGTAAATCAATTTTTGTCTATACCCCCTAATTTTTCAGTGCTGAGTCCCGACCCCGAACCCGAACCCCGAGTCCCGGCAGTCCACAATGTCGGGGTTCGGGGGTCAATAAAATATTTACTCAAATATCAAGTAATCTACAATTTCGAGTTCTGGGTATCAGGAATTGGTGATTCAACAAGACAATTGTGGCATAGCCAACATGCATTGAAAAAGTTCTAAGTACATCTATCACTGAGCAATTATGTCACCATTTTAACCTCCTCACCAGAAGGTTCATCCTTCACCTCAACATCCATCTCCTCATCAACAGAATTATATTCTGCCAAAAGGGTGACCGGATCATCCGGAACCACATGTTCGCCGGACAACTGTGGACCCTCAGGCAGAACTTCGCTAGGCTCAAACACGAGTCCTACCATGGCGGATTGATCCTCAACTTTCATGTTGGTGGGTTCCATGACTCCCATGTCCAGATTAATGAGGTTAGGAAGTGCGGAGGGAAGGGGTGACATGGACGGGATGTCAAGAGATTGATCAAGCAAAAGGGTTGCATTACCAGGCGAGTCCGGAAGTGGAAATGAAGGGTGCCGGTCGACCACTTTGCGCCGGAGGCTCTCATGGAGGCGTTGCAGGGTATCAATCTTACCATCCTGCTCCCTGACACGAGCCTCAAGTACGGCGATGCGAGCTGCAGCATCCCGAATAGCGATTGTCATGGAATGAAGATCCGGAATGGGAACATTGAGTGCTGCACGAGGCACTGCATAGCTCGCAGACGGAACAGCTAAGCAAAAAATAAGGTCAGCTGGTCATTAACAATTCGGGTGACTTACGAGCTGGTGCAGGGGCAGGGGCAGGGGCAGGGGCAGGGGAAGGGGAAGGGGAAGGTGCAGGTGTCTTCTTGACAGTGATGGTCTTGCTGCGACCACGTGACTGCACCTTGGGTGTAGTTGCAGCAGGGATTGCTGGAGTGCGGGACGTTCCACGAGATTGACTACGAGTTCGTGCCCTTGACTGCGAGGCAGCCGGAGCCTTGGAGGGAGCTGTGGCAGGTGTCTTGGAGCGCGTCCGGGGGGTGGCAGACTTCCCTCGAACGCGTTTAGGCAGGGGATCCAACAGATGCAGGGACACATTTGATCTTCTTGGTGGAGCAACGGACACAAGATAAACAGGGCTGGCCGGTCCTCTTGTCCAGACGAGTCGCGCAGGGCCAGTCTTCCTTGACGCAAAAATGGCAGGGGTTGTTCTGTGGGATCCGTTAGTTGATGGACAATTTGCAAATGGATAGAGTACTCACTGGGCCGGGAATGGTAATATCGAATGTGGGAATGGCCGGAGGTCCACCATCCGAGACGCTGGACGCATCATCAGGCTGGACGACTTCCGGACGACTGTTGGAGGTTGCCTGATAGATTGTAAGTATATATGTGAGTTCTGGACGAACGATATTGACTTACCATCACCTCTGGACGACTGATGGGAGTTTTCTGATGTAATGGGAATGAGTGGGAATGACGCCATGAGGTCCGGACAAATGTAACGGACTCACCGGGACCTCCGGACCACTGCCGGCAGTGCGCTGTCCACATATGAGCATATCTCCGAGTTCCGGACAAATCAATCAGACTTACTGAGGCAGGCCCAAATGATTGTTTCTTGGGGGAACTGGGTGAACGAGGCAACTGGGGCTGCCTTACAAGAATTGTGGAGAGAGGGGGAAGGACGACCTCCGGCACTCCTCTCGAAATCGGCTGAAATAGATTAAGATCATGAAAAAAATGAACCAAACGACATACCTGAACAATTGTGTCTTCATCATCTTCCGACTCCACAATCAGCTTCGACTTGACAGGTCGAGTTGACTTAACGCGCTTGCGACCCTTCATCACCGACTTCGGCAGTTGGGAAGAGTGTCCCGAAATCATGGGAGACTTTCGCTTTCTGCTCCCTTCGACTTCCGGCTCAACGTCAACCGCAACCTCCTTACCTTTCCCTTTGTCCCGGAACTCGGACATTGTCTGGCTGGACGACCCGGCAACGATGGGTGGGGAGGGAAGGACAGGTGCGGACGGAGGAATAGGTGGAGAGGGAAGGACAGGTGCTGATGGAAGAATAGGTGGAGAGGGAAGGTCGACAGTCAGTGGGCCAGTAGAAGGATTAGGGACGACATGCAGATCACAGGAATTGTCACCCAACGCCTCCCAGGCGTGAACCTTGTTGCGCCACGCGTGTTTCGACACCCGGGGGTCGTCATGGCCGATGCTGTGCCAGTTGGGCCACACCCTGGGAGTCATGGAACGCACCCTCATCAACTCCTTCGAACAGGAAGCCACAATGCCAGGCATGTAATCCCCTTTCTCATACGCCCGGATAATCTGACCCTACCCGGATAATGTGAAATCAGTGGTATAAGGAATATCTGAGTGAAACTTACAAGCAGAGTAGTGACCTGTGCAGTCAGAGCGAAATGAGCTTGGCCAGTGCCGGCCGGAATGTGCCGAGCCCCGGCAATGATGCCCACAAGCTGAGCAGTGGATTCCTTGAGGCCGGCCAAAGAGTTGTTGACTGGAGTAGACATTTGAGTTGAGTTGAGAGCTTTGAGAACGTTGACATCAGGGTGAAATCTGTTATCACTGATAAAGTTTCGAAGAAACAAAGACAGTTGGACGATGTTGAAAATCGTTTATTGTTTGTCTTTGTTTGGTCATGGTTGAAATTCGGCAAGCGCCGGCATGTGTTGAACTTCTCAGTTATCAGTTATCAATCAGTTGATCAGTTGATCAGACATCATGAGCTCTCAACCTGCAGTCAGATTTCATGAACCTCCGGTCACTGAATGCAACCATGGAAGTGGATGATTCCTCTGAGTCCCGGATGTCCTTAGGTATGTGTTGTTTTTCTAATATCATTCGATTGACCGGACATCTTTCAGATCAATTAGATGCTATATACCTTGGGCCGGATGATGAGTTAGACTCTGATTCTGGGTCATCAAGCGGTCGGGATGTGTTGAACGCAATTCCCGGTATGTTTCTCCATTCAAATTACATATTCTACATGTGCATATTCATTGCATACTTCCAGATCAATCA
>JABBWD010000272.1:0-24315 GCA_016628565.1 Suillus placidus | reverse complement strand
TAGACCGCACATCCGAGATGTAACCTTGAAGAACAGACATCGTCCCCCGAGTTTTCTACTCCAAGGACAACTCCTTCTATTCTCTGAGACATGGTAAGACTACCACAAACTCTACGTGTGCCACTGTGATTGATTGAGGCCACCTGTACTGCCAAATTCTGGACCAAATACGTTCACTTCATGGCAAAGTTTCTTTCATCACCGTCGCTTCAATTTGGTCACATACGGGAGCCCTTGATACTTCAAAACATCGAACACGTCCGGAGCAGGAGATAAACAAGTTTATCAAAGTCGTCGATCCAAAAGACCTTCCATCTTGTGAACATATTGGCGCTTCCGCGGCGTGATTCATCCGACGCCGCAGATGTTTACCATGTTGCCATCAATTCAAGACGTGTTCTGCGCATGAATGGAGATGATGGTATGCAATCAATGAAATCCGCGTGCGTGAATTCGATCTCATCTTCTTGCAGTAGTGGAACAAACCAAGAAGCTTTTCTGGAAGCATCTTGAATCGTACCCCGTGCATAATCCCTTCCTGCCATAGGATTACGAAGTCGAATTTTTGAATGCCATCACGTTCGGCGCCAATGGTTCGTTTTTGTCATTCTTTGCGGCAAGTACGCTGATTTTTTGCGCTTAGAAAGGATCCGCGATTTCAGAAACACGCCATTCCCATTTGTTGATCGTCAATGTGAACGCTTTCTTCGAATATACCAGGATCTGAAAGGTAGCTCTATTGTATTCTGGTTGCGATGCATCACAGAATTGATTATTAATGCTGTGATATAGGTAAACCGGAATCGACAGAGAACACTGTCATTCCGGCCATCGTGTGGCATATCGCCAGAGTTATGACAGAAGTTGAGAAACCTCGCACGCGGTACCACTGGGGAACACCTGAAAACCGAATATATCGGAATGTGGCTATTCCGGAGTCCTCGCGCCTGGAGATAATCTTGACTTTACCACTATTTGGGGCATACTCCATGTATCGGACGCGGCTGCAAGGACCGAGAGTCAAAGGGGGCCGTTTACCTCCCCGACTTCCGGAAGTTGATGCAACAGTTCCTTGACGAATGGGCGGGTAAGCGCCGTCCATCCTGCAACATTCTCTTCGCTCACCATGATGACAGACTTCAATTTGCTTGTAAGGCTTGCCATCGAGTGGCAGTAGACATGTCTAACTTGCATGCATTCAAACACAGGCGACTATTTTTGTCAGTGCCAACGTAGCATTCCTGGCCGTTCCTGTAAGCAACATAACTCAATATGTGCACCATCAACTGATAAATTCATTCCTATAGGGGATCGATGCGCTGCAAAAAACCGCTTCACTTGCTTGCATCATCATTATTCGCTATGATGAACATCACCGTCGGGGTGCACCACGTGTGGCCACACCGCGGCAAGGTGGACGCACTCTACCAGGACGCGGCAAGTATCATATCCAATTCCATGTTGTTGTTGGATTATGATTCGATCTCAGGACTCTTACCTATACCACGTCCGACGCCTGGGTGAACACGTTGACTTGACCATTACTGCTTGTTTTCTTACAGGTTATGCGTAATCACATCAATTGATGGCATGTACGAGTGCTAGCGAAGTATGACAGACAGCAAATTACTCCGATCCTACATCAACAATTAAGTCCTTGAGCTTCATAATGAAGACACGAAATACGAGTCCAGATCCAGTACATTCAAACGAACTCATGATCAAAACCTTTCTCTCCGGTGTCCACCGTTCACACAATGTTCACCGTCGCGTTGCGATATTCAAGGAACGGGAATGGAGCCGCCTATCAAATCAGCCTGAGACTACGAATGAAGATAAAAACCAAAGATCTCGTACCCCAAGGAGACACAAATGCGTGAGCGTAAAGATAGCAGGACCCTCTGCAAGGTAAGATGGTATAGTGACGGTAAAGTTCTGGTAGAAACCACCAGGAAGGGGGTTATCAGGTGTCCAAGGGCCTGCATAGAGAACAGATCCTAACGCCTCTGCAGGGTCGGGGCACGAGCCGTTCACGCAGTTATTGATTGCTAAGGCAATGCCAACCTGAATGCAAGATGCCATGGATTCCTATAGCATCTGTCAGAGTGACGCATGATACTGAGAAACAAACGACTACCAACCGGTTGAATAACCTGAACGGCCACTTCCTGACCAGGGCAGAAGTTGTCCCCGTTCTGAGGGAACCCTAGCTCGATTGTCTGAGCCACGGTAGCAGAAATCCCAGCAGCAAAGATAGCTATGCACTTGAAGAGCATATTAACGAGAAGTCGACTCTGAGGGTTAAGGCGCTTTCTTGTATAGCAAATAGTTGGGCAACTTTATACCCAAGGTAGCATTATCTACGGCGGCATTGAGTTTCAAGCGATAAATGCACTGCGTTAAATCATCATTGCACGGTTTCAATAACTTTTGACATTAGGTGGATTTAAAGAAACGCACCCACAGGATGTCGATCCACGTTCAGAACATTTGGGGACTAAGTGACCATGTCAATGTTTCAGATCGGCCATAAGGATGGGCAGAGGGAGCCCATTTCGGTAATACATCCCTAATATTGATATCCCGTCAAGTGCATATTGATACATACCGTCGACATTCAATTCCACACGTCGGTAACTTGTTGCCGCCAGTTGCCATTGAAGCAGTAAGGGTTACTGAACTTTACTAATAATTCACCCACCTGACATACGCTAGCGGTGATCTGAGGCCGGACAGCACGTCCAGGTGACCAGGTCCTTGGTCAACAGTATACTAACTAGAGATTTCTCCAACGTAAATTGCTTGATCCCTTGGAGTGCGTGGGTACCTAGGACCAGGTAGGTTGGTCCGGGTCCTATGCTGTTGTGGTCGAATTCAACGTATGGCTGCATTTGTTTTAGTAGAACAACTGCAAAGCCTGCTTTTGGTAAACAAAAACAAGTCATTGCACAAAGGGGGCGTAATTGCTGTCTCTGCCATAGCAGAATTGTGAAGTGGGCTATGCTCACTCCACTCTGGACTCGACGCGCAGGAAGAGACACAGCCTGAAGACAATGAGTACGCCAAACACAGCCGATGATCAATGAGCATGCATATAGGGGCCCCAAACGGTGAGTACTTCCGATATGTTCCTGAACAAGTATTTGATTACAGTGATGGGGATCGAAGACCGTAGACATTACTGTTGTGGTGGTTGAACAAGAGAAACCTGATTCAAACTTCAAAGGCAGTAGACTGCGCACAGTACAGCCTCGTGCATTTCCAAATTCAGCCAATGACATGCATTGCGCGAGTCTTGCAAGACCTCCAGTTTGCAGTATGTATCATAGCTAGTTTGGATGTATTGAGATGTACAGTATGTTACAGTATAGTAAGGATGAAGCGGCGACGATTCAAAGCGCCTCTATTTATACAAAGAAAAATATTCATTCAACAAATCATCCATCGACTCGCCCGAAGGCGAAAACGTAAGGTTTGCCAGCAGTGTTCATAAAATAGTCGAATTCGGAGTCGAGTTCGGACTCGTACGGTGCCCAAACGTTGGTTTCGTCAGGACTGTTGGGAGACTCTTCCAACTGCTCGCCCGAAGCCGAATCGACAGTTTCACCAACACTGTTGATAAAATCTTCCGACTGCCCGCCGAAGCAGAATCGATAGTTTCACCAACAGTGTTGATAAAATCTTCTGACTGCCCGCCCGAAGCAGAATCGACAGTTTCTTCAAGACTGTTGACGGACTGATCCAACTGCGCGCCTGAAGCCGAATCGATAGTTTCTTCAAGACTGTTGACGAGCTTTTCTAACGGCTCGCCCGAAGCCGAATCAACAGTTTCTTCAAGACTGTCGAGTGACTCTGCCAACAGCCCGCTTGAAGTCGAATCGGCCATTTGTTCGATATTCTGGATGAACTGTTTCCACTGCTCGGCCAAAACAGTATCATCATGAGTGCTGTCGTCCCCGTGACTTACACTAGTAATAATCAATATATCAGCCCTAAGTCACGTTTGAAATCACTGTAGCACTCACGCTTTGTCACAGTCTTGGGATGGGAGCCAGACCCTGCTCTTCTGGTGCCTCTTCGATTTGATGTGTCCCTGTATGCTAACGTATAGCACTGCAGCTACGTTTTCGCACTGCGGCAGGCGGCATTTGTAACGGAGCTCGCCGTTATTTTGGACCAGTTCCTGGTGAAACAACCATCAGCATGATAGCGAGAACTAAGCAAACAAACGGACTCACAAAATCGGGATGAAAAGGGTGGACCGATTGTTTCTTTTGTGGGGGAGCATCGTCATCCAAGTCCACCGCCTTGCGCTTTCCTCGCCTGACAGCGCTTTGTCCGGCTGCGGCCACCGGTGTTTGCTGCTGCCCCAATCCTTGCTCAGAATGTTGGTTGTGGGAAGGTTCTACCAAGGAGGGGGCGAAAGGATAGGAAGGCAGCGCAGCTGCCGGTGTTTGCTGCTGCCCCAATCCTTGCTCAGAATGTTGGTTGTGGGAAGGTTGTATCAAGGAGGGGGCGAAAGGATAGGAAGGCGGCGCAGCTGCCGGTGTTTGCTGCTGCCCCAGTGCTTGCTCAGAATGTTGGTTGCGGGAAGGTTGTACCAAGGAGGGGGCGGAAGGATGGGAAGGCAGCGCAGCTGCCGCTGGTGCAGCCGCTGCTGGTACACCCGTACCCGGGAATGCGGGGGGATACCCACCTCCGTTCTGGGGAGGGACCGGGTATGGCGCTCCGTAGGCTGGGTAAGCCGAGCGTGCAAATTGTTGATATAAATAAGTGTAGAGCTCCGGGGGATAAGGTCTATGACGTGAGGGCGCTAATGGAGGCTGGGGCATTTGGGGGTAAGGATGAAGCCCATATTGAGGCGGGGCTGGGATCGACGATTGGCCCGTTTGAGCTGGCTGCTGCTGCATATTCTATTATCTAGAACGGTTGAGATGAACTTGGATAACGCTAGGCTGTAGCCTATGGCAGGACAAGATGAGCGACAGAAGGTGAAGTGTACAAGAGCAAATCACAGTGCACAAGTTAGATGGTAGACGTGGAAGGCAAAATGCGGTGGGTGTTGAGAAGGAAAGAAATAAAAGTTGCAGTATTTGAACTGTTAACACGGTCCACAAATTGTTAAGCAACAGACACAAAGGAATGCGTCCACTAACCTTGACTTTTGTCAACGGACAATAGTACAACTCGCAGGTCACTCGGATATTTCCCGACACGACTGTGGATTAGGTCCAGAAGAGTACAATCGCAAACATTGAACACGACGCGCTGGATCTTGTTGATTTTAGACCCTTTGGCTAGGTATGTTCTTCGTGTATATGTTCTCCAGACGTGACCGACAGACTTAATATTGCCATCTGAAATTGCATGATCCAGATCTATCGACAAAATCCATGAAAATAAACACATCGGACAGGAAATCACATCGATACTAACAATATAGACATATAGCCATCCACCAATAGAAGGCCGCGTCTCCGGGTTGCTGGGAACATTCCAGAAGGACACCGGATGCGAACTTCGCACCTTAGCAACCCATACAACCCCTCTCTTCTGCCACAGAATAGTGGGTCATTGTGCTCTTAAACGAGCACCCCAGTGTCACTACAGTCTCGCGCATGCTCTCCACGTCCACAAGCGTGCTGCGTCAAATAGAACATGTCAAATCACACCAAGGGGCCATGCGAGCGAAAGTCAAGGCAAGAGACGTACAATCAAGCCCAGCGCGACGAGTAGCCCAATCTCATGAATCGCCTCGCAGATGTATGCAGTGTCCTGTAAGGCCGCCGTACACCTGCAGGATGTTGGTGAGTGCTGGACCTTGACTTGACATTTTGACAATAAATTTGTGCAGGAATACATCGTCTGTCCGCCGTGGGCTTGAGCATTCCTACCATGGATCAAAACGTCTACATCCCAAGTGAAACAAGGACAAGAGCAGTACGTGTTTCTTTTTCGCGTGTGGCGCGTGTTTTCAGTGCCCGCAGGGTCAGAATCTGACTTGGGATGCATAGTGCACACATTCTTTATGTGTATTCTCGCACCTTTAAGATACACCCCAAACACAGGGAATTTTTCGGCACGCACTAGGTCACCAAAAGCGAGACGACTGACTCCATCCCACTTAAAAAGGCACGGAATAGCAATCCAAATCTCATGTACTTACCAGAGTTCTCAAGGTAGGCCCGACGTTCGAATCGAGCGCGTCAACATCAAGGGTCAAGCAAATGGGGCAATCTCGTTGTGATTTAACACAGTTGAGTGTCATTTCAACCACCTTGCAAATGCCTACGTCACTGAGTCAGCGTCAGCGCCCGTCCCTCCCTACGAAAACCCAACGTACCAATCAACCTCGGGGATACTAAAAGCGTTATTTCCGACATATAGCCTTGTCCACGTCCCGCAACCCGATAAAGACGAGACGCAATCAAACTTCGCAAGGACAGAGTCTGAGGATGGAGCAGGGAGGTCAAAGTTGAGGAGAGATTCGAGGGGCGTTCTGCTCTGGGTGGACTGAACTGTATTTATCTATCAGCGTGGGCGTCTATTCAGATGCCTATTCTCTGTGTTCGAATGTCAGCTCTGTGGAAGGAGTATTGTCTAAACAGATAAGCTCATCTCGAGGTGACTGAGATAGTACCCGTGGCTGGCCAGGAATCAGGTGCGCGTTTTTCGACTCGTAAAGCCCTTGTTGATCAAGGCGAAAATCAGTGTTCCTTCAGGGTACTAACTTACAAGGGCCGCATGCCGTTGCACGCCGGGGAATGAATGTACCACCACATGTGGATAAAATAGTTGTTGAACCGTCTAGAATCACACCTTAGGAGCACCGACGTTTTTTTCGAACAGTTCATGTTGAATTCATAGTGGAGACGGATGAGTCGGCGATGTTTCCAAAGTGATCTGTGCAGTGAGGGTGCTATAGTTATGGTTCAAATGGCGCCCTAAGGCTACACTTTGTCTCTTCAAACTCCGACAAGCAAGTGACCGTCGTCAGGCCTATGTAGGCTCCCCGCCAACTCCCCGCATTCACTTGATGTAGTGAGAGCCCCCTTGAGCTCGTCCATCGCATGACGTCTACGAGGAAAGATGCGCAGTGTGTTTTTATTTCGTTTTGAAAACGGATTCCACGTCAAATGCGCGTGCTTTAATTCCACTCAAATTCGACTCGATGATACACGAGAACCTCAGGCTAGAATCCGCTAGATGATGATAGATCTAATAATATTGATCCTTCTCCAAGTCAAAACTCGAAGGCATCCAACACACAAACCCATACTTTGCAAGTTACTGATACCTCTGCAGCCTGCCTCACCCTACCACGCTGCAGACTAACCCTCGCTTTACCCACCATGGACGACATTTCCGACATGACCCACGCGACGCAGGCGTTCTCCTGCGTCTTGCTTGCGAATGTGCATCACCGAGCCTTTCTGCAGACAAGAACTGCGTACCTGGAGTGCGACAAGGGAAGAGTGGGGTCTCTCGCCTCGAATGCAGGTGTGAGGGTGCGCAAAAGGGTAAGTCCTACGTCAATTAAAAGGACATATTCTTGACCACAAGCCTCCAGGCTCTGTTTGCTACACTATTGGCTCCCAGAGCGAAGCATTGGGCACCACTGAATTCTGGAAACGCCCTACTAAAGAATGAACGACCATCTCCTTTCGTCTGTGCTTCATCGACCACACGAGTACCAGTGAAGCTGTCAGACTTTCAGATGTCTCCTCTCGACATCGTCACTCACGACCTCAACATTGCCCTTTGCCAAGACGCAATATCGATTGACATCCCTGATCCACTCGATTCATCGCGTCGCAATGGTATCGCTCAGACCATTTGTACTTTGGGCCGGCGGTTACCCTCTCGCATCACGATTTTCTCACATTCTATTTCACTCAACCAGAAGCGACACATGAATCAGCGCGCAGAACTTCCGGAATGTCGATCTCGGTTTAGCGAAGGTATTGTAACAACGCCCAGTTGACTCTGCCAGACAGGAGGGAATGTAGGTGCTGGTTTGTTTACCGCAGAAAAAACAATCAAAGGATAGACGTTCCTTAATCTACATAGAAACTCTTACTATAGAATGGCAAAGAACCATCATGATACATAGCTTACTGAGGATATGATGTGGGATATGTCTCATTCATGTATCAAACAACAAGGAAGATCTAAAGTTACAAAGAACATTTTATCCATGTCCATAGAGCACTCCATAAAACACGGGAAATGTCAATGGCGCAATGCTAGAAGCAGAAACATGACCGGTCGCCTCCATGCTCTCCGGTGCTGATCTGCACTGCTCCAACTGGTTGCTGTGAATCGGGGTTCGGTGAAGGAGGGTCGAGATATTCGTCAGGTACTATATCCTCGTTCCTTTGGGAGCACCTGCTGCAGCGTTGCGCTGTAAATTCACGCATAAGACTTTGAATATGATGAGAAAATGAACTGAACGTGCCTCTTTAGCCTGCGCGAGAGGAACGTCGACGATAGGCGACTGTGCATGACCTCCACGAACGGGCCACCAGGATGATGGGTGATATATGCGGTCTGCGAACGTGGTGGGTGGTGCGGCAGACGATCGAGTGGTTGACAGTGGTCGAGACTAAAAAAAGGTGAGTCGAAAGTGTGATAACAGTAATTAAACTCACGCTCTGGCCAGAATTCATATCCAAACGTCCCTGAGTTGAGGTGTGCTCCGAGAGAGGGCGGGGTAGGGGCAACGTAGCAGAGAACTGCAACGCAAGCGTGAATCAAATGAGAAAGAAACAAGAAGAAGAACATACATCTAAGGGATCACGATGTTGATCGTTCTGTACTGCAGTCGTGCGAGGAGAGAAGCGAAAGAATTTGCTGAGGCGAAGGAAAGTGGGTTGCTGCGGATCTCTTGCAGGCGGAAGTCTGGGTGCCATAGGTATGGCGGATATCGGTGGTCTGCGGTGCCCGGCAGGAGGACGGCGAGTTGCATCAGACTGCAATAATATATAGCGATGGGTGAGTTGTATAATGAGTAAAAGAATGAGATGCGCACATTGAGTAGATCCCTGCGGGCTGACTTTTTGCGTGCAATAGTCTGTAAAGGAATGTGAGCACACGAACAGCTTAGATGTATGCGGGGAATGCGTACGCGGGCCTGAGCAAGGATGTCGGGTGGAGTATCACAGATGCAAATCTTGTGGTCGTCTTTGGTGGATGTCAGGTAAGCTAGTTGGCATGAATCAGGTGAGAGGAAAACAGGAAAGCCGATATTCTGAACGTCGAAGGAGGCGAGGAGCTGTCGCGACTCGAAAGCCCAGAGCTTGATGGTGTTGTCGGAGCCTGAAGCGCTAGCGAGGAGAGTATCATCGAATGAAAGTGCTAGACCACTAATGTGCTTGGTGTGCCCTTCAAAGGGAGCTCCAACAGTCTCCAGCGTAACCGCATCAAACTCGTAGATGGTCTTGGTGTGGTCATCCATATCCAGATCCGACACAGAATCTGCGACGAAACTGAATTTGAATGCAGCTATGATAGTTTTGTTTTTGCCATTTGTCCAGAAAATTGGCGACGGCGCGACTCCTCGTCTATTGGGTTTCCCTATGCTCACATCCAATTTCTGTGATCGGACATCCCAGACTTCAAGGCACGTCCCCAAATCTAACCTGACTGCAAGCTTCTTCGAGTCCGGGGAGAATCGAACTGCGCCCACCCTACCGACGCTCTTGAATGGACCAGCCACGAGTTTGCCAGTCTCTAAGTTCCATATCCGCGATGTTTCATCAGCTGACCCACTCGCCAGCAGGGTGTTGTCCGTGGAGATATCAATGGAGAAGATTGTCTGTGAGTGGCCTTTGAATGTTTTCACAATCCCTGTCTCAACCTCACAGGCTTTCAGCCCTGCATTCCAATCCTCACCACCAGTTACAACCCATCGACCATTCCTTGATACCGCCACCGCATGTACCATCCCCTCGCCAACATCCCGCGCATCCTCAATCTCCTTGCCCCGCTTCAGATCCCATTGCCGAGTGGTTTTGTCCCAGATCCGCTGATCATTCGCTGGCAGTCTGGAAAATAGGCTATGGAGTTAATCGATCCTCCGTGACCCTTCAAAGTGGTTATCGGGTTCAGAATCGATTTCGTCACGGTGGTGGTCGCCTTCGTCGAGGTGGAAGCCATGGCTGCGTCGCCGTGAGCGAAACCCGTTAAGTTGTCAAGTATGAGTAAGTATCCTTTGGATACGTTCAACGATGCAAAGGTACTATACGACTAACACTGTCAGTGATTTGGAGATAGGCCTCCTGGTCGCTTCTCGGCTCACAGCCCTAAAGTCACTGCCATGACTAAACCGTCAAAGCTGTTTCTTTTTTCCCACTAACGATGGGCGATACTCAACGGAGTCAACCCCTTCATCGTTGGTGTCGCTTTAGGCGCGTGAATGTTTACAGAGACCACCTTTCCTCATCCCGTCGGGTCAAACTATTCTATGTACGCGCACCCATGACATTGCAGGATTTTTCGGCAGCCTTGTTCGATATTCTGTTGTCACGCCCTACAGAATTACCTTTAAGTTGAACGTATCCCGGACGCTGAGATGTGTCCATCCACAACATCCAGGTCGAGATCACCATCCATCTGCATGTTGAAAAACCGGAAGCTTAAAGCAGGAGCAGAATGTCCTATGAACAGGGACAATGTCTTGTATATGTCTCGAGTCAGCCTGCTGGAATGTGTGTATGAGCTATGGTATCATAATACACAGCTTACTGAGGATATGATGTTGGATATGTCTTATCATGTATCAAAACATCGAGGTCCGTCAAGGGGAGATCCAAAGTTACAAAGAGCATATGTATCCAGGTCCATAGAGCACTGAATAACCATAAAACATAGGAAATGTCAACGGCACAACGCTAGAAGCAGAAACATGTCCGGTTGCCTCCATGCTCTCCGGTGCTGTCTGCACTGCTCCAACTGGTTGCTGTGAATCGGGGTTCGGTGAGGGAGGGTCGAGATATTCGCTGGGTACTATATCCTCGTCTTTTTTGGGAGCACCTGCTGCAGCGTTGCGCTGTAAATTCATGCATAGACTTTGAATACGATGAGAAAATGAATTGCACATACTTCTTTAGCCTGCGCGAGAGGAACGTCGACGATAGGCGACTGTGCATGACCTCCACGAACGGGCCACCTGGATGATAGGTGATGTATGGGGTCTGCGAATGTGGTGGGTGGGGCGGCAGACGATCGAGTAGTTGACAGTGGTCGAGACTAAAAAAATGTGAGTCGAAAGTGTGATAACAGTAATTTAAACTCGCGCTCTGGCCAGGATTCATATCCGAACGTCCCTGAGTTGAGGTGTGCCCCGAGAGAGGGCGGGGTAGGGGCAACGTAGCAGGAAACTGCAGCAGGAATGAAGGGCCAAATACAAAAGTAACAAAAGACAGAAACATACATCTAAGGGATCACGAGGGTGATCGTTCCGTACTGCATTCGTGTGAGGAGAGAAGCGAAGAAGCTTGCTGAGGCGAAGAAACATGGGTTGCTGGGGTTCGACTGTAGGCAGAGGTCTCGATGCCATAGGTATTGCAGGTATTGGTGGTCTGCGGCGCCCAGCAGCAGGGCGACGAGTTGCATCAGACTGCAATGACGGTTATCAATGAGTGGTGTAATGAGTAAAAGGTGAAAAGCGCACATTCAGTAGATCCTGAGAGCTGACTGTTTGCGTGCAATAATCTGTAAGGGGAATGTTAGCACACGACAGTAGATGTGTGCGGGGAATGCGTACGCGGGCCTGAGCAAGGATCTCATGTGGAGTATCACAGATGTAGATCTTGTTGTCCCCTTTGGTGTATCTTGTGTAAGCTAGTTGGCGCGAGTCGGGTGAGACGACATGGGTAATGTGGTCCTGAACGTCCAAGGAAGCGAGCAGTTGGCGGGACTCGAAAGCCCAGAGCTTGATGGTGTTGTCGAAGCCTGAAGCACTAGCGAGGAGAGCACCATCAAATGAAAGTGATAGACAGGTGACACGCGAGGTGTGTCCTTCAAAGGGAGCTCTGACAGTCTCCAGCGTCGACGCGTCAAACTCGTAGATGGTTGTGATATCGTGATCCATGGTGAATTCGAATGCGGCTATGATGTTTTTGTTTTGTTAGTCCAGAAAACTGGCGAAAACGTGAGTCCTGGTCCACCGAATTTCCCTATCCTCACGTCCAATTTCTTTGATTGGATATCCCAGACTTCAAGACACTTCCCCGTCCACGCCATGACTGCAAGCTTCTTCGAGTCTGGGGGAGAAGCGAACCGCGCCCACCCAATCGGCGCTCTGGAATGGACTAGCCACAAGTTTTCCAGTGTCCAAGTTCCATATCCGCGCTGTACCATCTTTTGACCCACTCGCCAGCAGGGTGTTGCCTGCGGAGATATCAACGCAGTAGATCTCATGTGAGTGTCCTTTGAATGTTTTCGCAATCCCCGTCTCAACCTCACAGGCTTTCAGCTCCCCACCATCATAATCTCCACCGCCAGTGACACCCATCGACCATCCCCTGATACAGCTACCGCATTTACATCTTTCTCGCAAACATCCGCGCTTCCTCAATCTCCTTGCCCGCCTTCAGATCCCATTGCCGAGTGGTCTTGTCCTGAGATCCGCTGATCATTCGCTGGCCGTCTGGAAAGTAGGATATGGATTGGATCCATCCTTCATGACCCTTCAAAGTTATTGTTGGCGTCAGAATCGATTTCGTAGTGGCTGCCTTCGTCGATGTGGAGGCCATGGCGTCTCCGTGAGCGACACTGTGAAGTAGTCAAGTACGGGAAGATATTCTTTGGAAGCGTTCAAAGGTGCAAAGGCGAGGTCTCCTGATGTCAATGTACTATACAGCTAATGATAGTGTTTTGAAGATAGCCCCCTGGTAAAGCTGAACATCAGTTCATCCGCACTGAAAGTTCAGATAAGTATCACCGAGAGGTTAACAGCGAAGAGCGATAAGTTCCTGAATGTGAGAATTCGGCCTTTGGCGCCATCTTGCATATACCCTAACACGCCCCCTCTGCTTGGTAGCTGTGCATTGCGCCCTGCATCCTTCTATTCATCGCATTTGCTTCTCCTCGTTTCTCGGCTGTCACTGCCACAACTAAAGTGTCAAAGCTGTTCTTTTACTCGACCTTTATCGTTGGTGTTGCTTTAGGTGCGTGAATGTTTATGATACACGGCTCCATGCCATGGACATTGGAGACAAACACTTTGATATGCGTTCGTCGTTGGTTTGTCGTTATTTGTACATAAGCGCTCGCAGGTCAGGATGTGTGTCATAATGTACATTCTCGCACTTCAAAACACATCCCCAGCAAAGGGAGTTTCGAGAAAGTGATGGAGATTCCTTCACTCTTCAGAACAATATTGCACTTGCACTCTCATGAGCACGAAATGTAATCAAAGTATAGTTTTCCCATTGCAAGTGCGCCTCCATGCGCAGTGCGCACAATCGCCCTACATCGCTTCTCACTTTGCTACAATCACGATTCGAGTTGGGCCGAATTATCATACATCTTGTGCTTCCCACTTTAAGTTGCGTAGCCTGTCAGTACTCCCAAATTTGACGAGGGCTTCGAGAGTTGTTTGGGATGGTACTTCCTTCTGCTGAGAGACAAGCCATGCAGCTCTCCTGCAACGCGTTCATGTAAGAATGGAAACGTGGTTTCGCTTATTCCAGAAGCGTAGTTTCGCAGACATCGGTCTGTTTCAACATTTGGCTCCTTCGGAAATGTAACGTTAAGCTTGGATTTCACATCGAGGTCGAGAAGGAGAGCGATGTAGGGGAGATTCGATAGGCACTGGATCAAATCATACTTGCGAGTGACGAACCCCAAGTCTTGCTCATTGCAATTCTTTGTCCCGCTTTATCGGAAATAAACATCTGTGATACGCGGTTGATGTCCTCGGAGCCAAGGGCAGGATCGTCGAAATAGATCGGAATCATCTTGTCGACGAGCGGCTGCAGACGACAACATTGTACCGCGCTTGTGCGATGCCAGTGTCGCAAAGTCCACTCTTTGGAAGTGCATCTAGCACTATAAAGCGGTGACAATCTTAGAGATGATATCGTTTGACAACGCCTAGAAGCTTACCTCGACGAATTGGCGTCAGTTTGATCGAGATAAACTCTGTCATAGGAACCCAATGCGAGAAATTGATGTAGGCATGCTGAAAAGCTGTCTTTCCCTCAACCAACCTCGACCAGAACGTCTTGCCAAAAAGGTATTCCAGGAAATCGATGGCGGAGACCTTCTGGCAGTCTATCAGTTCGGCATCCTCATTTCGTGTAGATCCTGAATCACGCCTTCGGAGGGGTCCTGGCGGATAAAGAGATCCTTAGCGAGAAGCAGCAAAAGCCTGCTGGCCAGCTCTCCGCTCTGTCCTATCTCAACCATCCCACCATCAACTTTTCGCGTGCACGACCACCTAGAGACAATATATGAGCATTAGATGCAATACGTACTTTTTAACAACTGATTATCATCGTATTTGATGCAGCATGTGCATCGGCGGCGCCGGCCAGTTGGATTGGATTTCCCGTATTCTGACATGTAAAGCAGTCCTCTCCATCTCATCAGCGCCAGAACAACAGCCTAAGGCGTGTGTGGCTACCTGAATCAATTTTGTGAGGATGGAACTAAAAGTGTTGCAGGAGCACGTACTTATTGGCAACTGATCAGCATCGGCAGGGAAAGTGCAGGGCATCACTCAGACAAACAGTGGTATGCAAGAGTACTGCGTACGAAGGGAAATACTGCATCCGGAGAAGCACCGTTACAAGCAGGACGTGTTCAGGGAAAGGATCGCAAAATCTCAAAAATAAATAAATAACTGAGTGGACACGATAACTCACATGGGATGAGCAGCAAATAGCGATGAGAGGAGACGATATGTTTGCTTGTCGTATTTAAGGTCCAGGAATGATTTGAGTTACCACTATGGCTCCCAAAACACCCCAATGCAAATCCGTTGATCCAAGAAGCGGTGTGAACCTATTAGAGAAAATCCCGTCAGTGACAGAGAAATGGTTGTGAGCAGAACGGGAGAAGTGGAACTACTGGTTAAGGACGCGGGCTGCCATAAGTGGATGTCGTATCCATGGTACGATGTCCAGAAGGATGACACCTATGGATGACGCAAGGTGTACATGACGGTAATATTGCCCGTTTGACCTTGGGTATTCAAGTTCATCTGGGGAAAAAGACGAAGATGGAAGAAGTTGACAGGCATCTTCTATAGATCAGCGTCCAGAGTCACAGAATGTGAGAGCTGACCGGGTAAAGCATCTTACTGGTCTTGAGATTGAGAGTTGGAAAAATGTCGGCGTGACACTTGCAACATTGGAGTATACGTACGCAAAGTGGCGGACAAAACTAAGTCACTGAACGTTGTGCAGATCTAGAGGTTAGCTGAGTGCAAAGAATGAGGAAACAGTATCCGCCTTGCGTCGACAGTGGACACGCACGGGCCCGGAGTCATGATATATGTTTGCCATTGTTTGTGCGGGATTACTTTCCGCGTCTTTCCCATCTCAAACACCACCACCCCCACCATTCGCTCCATCCCCATCCCCATTCTCATGCACACTGTGCTGCCACTCCTCTTTTGAGCTCTCAAACACTGGCATGTCTCGCCACAATGATTACAACACCCTTATCAATTGCGAGGCATTTGAGATTCTTGGGGTTACTGTAGAGAGAGACATTAGATAATGGATGGATATAGGTCGTCTTGTGGTGCTTATGGGGGTAGGCATACGGTGAGTGTTTCCATCGTGCTTACAATCCGACAGTTATGTTTTTCACAAAATGAAATGCGCGTCAAACTTGTGGGCTCACGGGACCGTCCACGATGATCAGCTTCTCGCGCATAAACTGGCGTATGCATCGCGAATGCTGGTGAGTTGGCCTGCAACATCGTGTGTGAAGCATACGATGCAGCAGCTCAAATCGCCAGCTTCAGAATGACAAAGGTATGCGACCGCTCGGATCGCAGGTACGCATATTCGAATGACGTTTCACAACCCAAACCAAACCTTTAAATATGGTGCATGTATATACATCCTCGGCGGTGCTAACCCAAAGACACAACAGACCCCTGCGCGTCGCCTCTTCCACCATTGATGGTGTTTCCAAATCTACGTCTGTCCAAGTCAGATGCACACGTTTCCCTCATGTCCTACTCAAAAACGAACACCTGTGCAAATTCAGGCGACGATGAACAATGGGCCGCTGTGAGTTCTAAATTCTGGTACGTCTGCATAGCCCTTTTCCTATGCTGTAGCGTTGAACCATTTTCACCGTTTACTTTTCGCTTTAGACGCCAGTAGAACATCTGGTTTCGAACATTGGACGGAAACCACCTTTCCTCATGGCATTGTCTTAGCCGTTTTCGAGTACGTCCTCATCCAAACCTTTTCTACTTATCCTAAGAACTCACTCAACCTTGAAGTTGCAGACATGCGTGCAGGTCGTCCAGATCCTTGCACCAACCCCGCACCGTTGATGGTGTCCTCATTGAGGTGCCCCGAAAACAGATGTCTGGTGCCTCTTTCATCTCAGCGAGAATCGCCTGTGGCGAGCATTTTTTATTTTAATCTTCGTTGATGCAGGAGTCAGATACTCTCGCTGCCTTTGTAAGGCATATCGCCTCCTCGTCAGATGCAGCTGCCCCATAGGACATATTGGCTAAGTATGTGCACGCTCTCATCGATCCTCTTCTGTCTCGTCTTGAATCTCGTACCACTGACCAGCTTTCTATACCAGTCTTCCTTGAATATTTGGCCAGCTCTTTTGGTACAAATCGGATCCACAACGTATGCAACCATCCTCTGCGGAGTCGTGTAATCAGCGGGTACGTCTAAAACCATGATTCGATAGGCTCGTGTTGCCAACACATCGCAATATGATCCCTTCCATCCACACTCGACAAGATTTGACCCATTGAGCACGCAGGTTCGTGTAAATTCACTGTAGAACTGGCAATGTGAGTTAAAGCCATGGATATTGGATTGGTGCTGTTTATCGCACAAAAGAAAGCGACACGACCATCTGTGAGTCTGACCGCACAGGTATTGAGGAAACTTGCGAGTCCACAATCGGGCCGGACGTGATCTGCCTTGTTTAATGGATCATCGTTATTGATTTTAGAAGCTCTTATTTTACAATGATAATGTTGATGCTTGACCTACTCAGGATGTGTTGAACGTGTTTTGGATTCCTGAACCAGGATATCAAGGACGAAGAAGAAATGCAAAGATACAAAGAACATGATTCCACGTTCGTGAAAAGCATGAATACGAGGCATAAGCGAGGAGCGACAATATTTAATGGAAATGAACTGCGCGGGGAGTATTAACGAAACAACGTTAGAAGCAGAAACATGACCGGTCGCCTCCATGCTCTCCGGTGCTGGTCTCCACTGCTCCAGCCGGTTGCTGTGAATCAGGGTTCGGTGAGGGAGGGTCGAGATATTCATCCGGTACTATATCCTCGTCTTTTTTGGGAGCACCTGCTGCAACGTTGCGCTGTAAATTCATGCATTAGACATTGAATACAATAAGAAAAACGAACCGAACATACTTCTTTAGCCTGCGCGAGAGGAACGTCGACGATGCGGGGCCGTGCATGATCTCCACGAACGGGCCACCAGGATGATAGGTAGTGTATGCGGCCTGCGAATGTGGTGGGTGGGGCGGCAGATGATCGAGTGGTTTGCAGTAGTCGAGACTGCAAAAAGTGAGTAGACAGTGTGATAACAGTAATCACAACTCACGTTCTCGCCGGGGTTCATATCCGAACGTCCCTGAGTCGAGGTGTGCCCCGAGAGAGGGCGAGGCAGGGGCAACGTAGCAGAGAACTGCAACGCGAGCGTTGAATAAAATGCGAATGAAAGAAGAAAAAAAACATGCATCTAAGGGATCACGAGGTTGATCGTTCTGTACTGCGTTCGTGTGAGGAGAGAAGCGAAGAAGCTTGCTGAGGCGAAGAAACATGGGTTGCTGGGGTTCGACTGTAGGGAGAGGTCTGGGCGCCATAGATATGACAGGTATTGGTGGTCTGCGGCGCCCAGCAGCAAGATGACGAGTTGCATCAGACTGCAATGACCGTGATCGATGAGTGGTGTAATGAGTAAAAGAATGAGACGCGCACATTTAATAGATCCCTCCGAGCTAACTTTTTGCGCGCAATGATCTGTAAGGGGAATGTTAGCGCACGAACAGTAAATGTGTGCGGGGAATGCGTACGCGGGCTTGAGCAAGGATATCGGGTGGAGTATCGCAGATGCAGATCTTGTGGTCGTCTTCGGTGTCTATCACGTATGCTAGTTGGCGGGAGTCGGATGAGAAGATAAGGGGAAAGGCAACATTCTGAACGTTGAAGGAGGCGAGGAGCTGTCGCGACTCGAATGCCCAGAGCTTGATGGTGTTGTCGGAGCCTGAAGCGCTAGCGAGGAGAGCACCATCAAATGAAAGTGCTAGACCATCAATGGTCTTGGTGTGCCCTTCAAAGGGAGCTCCGTAGGGTTCGGGATAAAATTATTCGACGAATTATTAGCCTGCTTTTTAGCCAGGTGGCTCTTGAGGAGTTATTAACTAGCGGATTATTAGCCACTTATTAGCAAGTCACGTGATGTTGTTTTTAGCAGGCGAAAAATAGCTAAAAAAACCTTAGCTAATTAGCCAGCTTCTCATTCCCATCCTTCTGGCCACTCGTTATCGACGTTGCCAGCCCCCTCAATCTCGTCAGTCCCAGCCTCAGAATTGGCTTTTTCTTTGCCCTCCTGTATGCCACCAGGACTTGCCTCTGCCAATACTACCAAAAAACCCTCTGCACTCAGGTCTACCTCAGATTCGACATCAAAGTCAGCATCATGGGGTGTGGTGGAAGCCTCTCCCACATTGTCCAACCAAGAACTGGACTCGTCATCGATTTCTTCATCTCCTTCAGCACTTTCAGTTGACAGCAAGCTGTTCCTCGTATCATGGTGCCGTTTGCCTACTTTTGCTCCAGACCCAAACAGTTGGGCATCGAGGTCATAAAAATTGATGGTTGGACGCTCGGGATGTTCGGACTATGTTCATGTGAGTAATGAGCAAAAGAAAATTGGGGGTTTACTTACAGCAGAATCATACATGTACCACTGCCGAATTTGTGTCATGTTCACAAGTGTACTAACATTTTGACGATTTCGCAGCGCAGAATTCATCCGCGTGAATACTGACATTGTACGCTCTTCTGGCATTGAGCTTGGTCGAACAGAAAATACCTTGACAGCGAGGGTCTTTACCGAGGTGAGTCAACCAGATTGTGTATACAACAAATGGACTGACTGCGAGGATATTTCCCTCAGGAATTCTTGTCAATTGTGTCCACCACGACAGTGTTGATTGACCATCTTTGAGGGGGGTGTCAAATGGATACTGACCACGTGCGTAACGTTCAAATTGCCGAAGGAAAGATTGCTGAGCTTCGCGACCAGTTAGTTTTTTGAGAATTGAGTTCTCTTTGGACTTCCACTCCCCCTCGAGAAGACCCTTCAAGAACACAAGTACACGACAGAAGACTGCGTAGTTTTGGATGGGAGGACCAGATGATTCAGAAGACAAAGCCTTCACGCTTTGTGCAGGAAGCACGAATGTGAGGGCGAGAGGGTTCAAGTTCTTTTGAAATAATTTGCTATTGACATAACCTGTAATACTTATTAACATCATAAATGAGACGTATTGTTTTGCTTACGAGGATGCAAATAGAGAGCTGAGATGGGAGCATCAGTTGGACCCTCAGACAGGGCCTCGCGGAATCGAGAGTTGAAAATTGCACGAATCTGACCAGCCTCTTCTGATGAGAATGGATTGTTGTCGCTGTCGAAGGTTCGTTTTAGCGTAGCACCTATTGCAAAGTAGTACAAGCCAATGTCTGATAAATCAGTCTGTGACGACTCGAGACAAGCAATCGACTTTGCAATTGGAGCGACAATGTCAGTGTAGCGAGTAATATGAGACTCGAATTCCAAGGAACGAGGCGAGTTGCTCATGAGGAGGCCAGTGAGCTGCGACTTGTGAGGCGGGAACTTTACTTGACGAGCATCAACAATCTGGCGGAGTGCGGGAAAGCAGCGCTTGAGTGACAGTGCCGAAATGCAAATGGTTGCAAAGCGAGTCTTCCCTATGCCTTCCAGACCACGCTCAATATTCATTGACTTGCGTGCTTTATTCAGAGCATCAGTGGCCGCATGAGATTTTCGGAAGTAGGTGATTATTGATCGAAGATACTTGATCATCTGTCCATCAAATTATGAAAATCAAATTACGAGTGACGGCAAGACTGGACACTCACACTCGAAAACATGGTCAACTGTGTGATATCCTTACAAAGAAGATTGAGGTGGTGACAGATATCAGGAACTTGAATAAGGGTTTGGATTTCCGCACATAAAAGCTGTCGAGCAACACGTGTATTTCCTGTGTTGTCGGATGTGACACCTGCAAAATGATTGCGCTGAAATAGTCTCGCTGGTGGCGCAACTCGAAGATAGTTCTAAGCTTATTGATGAAATACGTTTGAAGGATGTCGTGAAACGGGGGAAGAACGTCACTACTTTTGATCTGCCGATGAATGAGTTCGAGAGCGAAATTAATATTATTGTCGCAGAGCCAGCCTCGGGAGGCAAATTGCGCCAGGTTGTGTATAGGCGAGTAGTCCATGAAGCCGCAAACATCACCCTCCCAAGGAAGTATTGACAACTGCATTTGGAAGACGGACGCAACTGAGCGACCGGGCTCCATGCCGCGTGACTGTTGTTCTACAAAATGACATGCAGCTTGCCATTTCGTTAAGGGGGGGATGATATCTTTTGCGACTTTGTCCCAAAATGCGATTACCCAGAAGGGGTATCTATAAGGCGAGTCGGTGTGAGCGTAAGTAACAGAGCATTTCCCAGTGCCTCGGGCCTCTGGCGCCATGCGAATGAGTGCCGCAATGATTGACTTGGTTGGGATTGGTAACGAAGATAGGAGAGCGTGACCAGCTGGGATGGGGTGTGGGGGTTCCATGCAGAAATATTGCTGAATGTTTGGCAGGCTTGCCTGAGGGGTGGAAGTGACTGACGGTATTGCGAATTCGACGAATGCTGAGATGGGAAGGTCTGAGGGAGGGAACAAGGTTGCAGTCAGAGATTCCGGAATGTCAGAGTACATTGGTGTCCCGGATGTATAATCACCGGGATGCTCGACATTGTCGTGCAGCTCGATGACATCCATAACGGCGATGGCTTGCGTCAATGCGTGCGCTGTGGGTTGAAAATTCGAAAGGACTTACTAGGACCTAAGGATTTTCATCGAACGCGCGGGCTCAGTGAATCTATGGTAACTAGTTCAATATATGTCAGTAGAATTTAGCCTCCCGACATGATTCCTGACCTGATCGACGTTGTACCTCTTATATATGACGCATAGGTAGCCATCAGGAATTATTAGCATTATTAGCATGGTAGTTTCTGGGACGAATTATTAGCGTGTTAATAGCTTGCTAATATCTCGCTAATTAGCAACTGGCTAATAAACAACGAGTTTTATCCCGAACCCTAGAGCTCCGACAGTCTCCAACGTAATCTATAACGGACATGGGCGGACAAAAAAAATTCATGGTTTTGCTTGAAACCTTTCGTTTCCAAATATAGATTTCACATTCGGCTTTCGGGATTGGCTTTCGACTTTGGACTTTCACTTTCGATTTCGATTTCGACTTCGGCTTTTGGCTTTTGGCTGGCTTTCGACTTTTGTTTGCAACGTTTTGGACGGTACTATTAATGTATAAGGGAAATATTATCCGGGTCAGAATTATCTGCTATCTCTCTGATACAAAACTATAACACAACATCTACGAGCCTCTTGTTTTCACCGAGGGCCATGCCCGAGGCAATTCAACTAACAAATATCTATGATTCTTTCACCCAACTTGGCGAGAGAGTCCACGTCACACTCAGAACTCAGCTTGGTGATATTGGTCGCTTGAATGCTCAAAAAGCTGTCTGCCTTCAATTCCTCGAAGCTATTGAACAGGTGTAGTTACTTGTGGTGTCGCTAGGACATGATCTGATAGTTTTCTCAGCATTTGAACATCATCCCACCTGCAGAAAGACATGTAATCGAAGCCAGTGTGGATCGCATGATTCAAGAGCTAGATGTTGCCACGACAATATCATCTGATCCACCAGATGCCAGCCCTGTCAACCTAGGAAGTCATACCCATACCGGTGCTGTGGGGAGACCCAGCATTCACATTCTTCCATCTGATCTTGCTGTACTCTCGTCGGGAAGGGTAACGAGGAGGCGCCTGGCTGAACTCTATCAATGTCATCCCCGCACCATTCGCCGTCGACTACTCGAATTCAACCTTTCTTCTCCCGGACCTCCAGTATATGTGGATGAGCAGCAGCCTGATGGTAGTGTCAACCAAATATACCACCGAGGATCTTCGAGTGATCTCTCTACAATTTCGGATGCTGAACTCGATAGATTAATACTGGAACTCCATCAGCAATTTCCATCCTTTGGACGACGGATGCGTGATGGCTATCTTTTGCAGCTTGGCTACCGCATCCCTCGCAGTCGTATTGAAGTATCATATCTACGAGTTGTTGGTCCATCTCCTGCAACATTTGGTCCACGGCGAATCCAACGTCGTAGCTATTCTGTCCCAGGCCCCATGGCCCTGGTTCATCATGACGGACAGCATGGTGCGTTGTGTATGAGTAGTATAGTAAAACTACTAATTTACTCACAGGTCTCATCCGCTGGAAGCTAGTCATACATGGCTTCATTGACGGATTTTCTCGTTATGTTCTAGGAATCCGTGTTAGTAATAACAACCGCTCTGAGACTGTGCTCTCTTTATTTGAAGATATTGCTATGATCCATGGGTACCCGAGCCGAGTGAGAGGTGACCATGGGACAGAAAATTTACTTGTTGCTGCCCGAATGGAAGAAGTGCGTGGAATCGAGCGCGGTTCATACATATGGGGCAGGTAAGTATTATCACGCTCTCTATCTACTAGCCTGTCCTCATTATATCTGCAGGAGCGTTCACAACATCCGGATTGAACGTCTTTGGGTGGATGTGACGAATGGCCTAGGGCAGAAGTGGAAGGAATTTTTTCAGACTCTCGAAGCCTATGACAACCTCGACGTGAACAACGATTCACACCTGTGGTTACTTCATTTCCTATTCCTCCCTTTGATCAATGATGATGCAGACCAGTGGGCAGCCTCATGGAATCACCACGTTCTTGGACGTCGCGGAGAGCCCCATCGGTCCCCCCACGACATGTTCATCCAAGGTATCATTGAGCACGGGCATCGAGGGGTGTTCATCGAGTCGGCTGAGGACCAGGAGGTAGAAGATATTGTCAGCTATGGCATCGACTGGAACGACCTGGATGACCAGCGCCTACTGGCTCATCACAATACTCATAATCCCGAGGATGGTGATTCAACCAATCCATTTGTATCAAATCATCCTGATTCTGATCTATCCCATGTCGAGGTTCCTGAGTCCCGTTGTCCATTTACAGACGCTCAACTTCAATCTTTTCTCTCCAATGTCCAGCCCCTTCTTGATTCTAGTCTCTATATTGATATGCACTCACGCCGTCTACTTTGGATTCAAACATTGGCATTAGTTTCTTCTAGAACTGCAGTCGACACTGTTATATAGATACAAGATTGCTATCTAACGCGCTATGTGCAGTGTACAGAATCGATATACAGCACCGATCGTAGGTAAAATACATGATGCAACTTGCAATATTGAAAGACGATAAAGTAGCGCAACGAGTACAGGCTTGGGGAGGGTATTCGTGATGAAGTTTACAAGTGTCTGTAAATGTGGAAGGATATTTGAGAGCAGAGGGGCACTGGGAGCCGTCAGTGAGTATGATCATATGAGACTGCGGTAGAACATACTAGGAGGAAGCAGGGTCCGAAATGAGGTTTGATCAATCCCGCAGAGCCACACGTTATATGCAAGGAAGAGTGCGAGGAGAGAGGCTTCGACAACGTTGGTGCATCGTAACCGGAAACCAATGAGAACGAGGAACAGGAATGCTGTCAGTGCTACACCCAACAACGTGGACGACCAAGGAGATGTGGCAGCTGTGGGGTATGCCTGTATAAGATTTAGTATGTGGCGTGATTCAGGACGACTGCAGGGGGATGCGGAGGGTCATATGCGTCCTCATTGACGTCGGGCAACTGGGGGAGACCAGCCACCGGGGCGGTGAAGTTATCCAAAGTC
>JABBWD010000271.1:22500-24429 GCA_016628565.1 Suillus placidus | reverse complement strand
GATCATAGGATTTTTGCTCGACTTCGGACGTAGTGGTTCAGGGCAGGTCTGGCGTAACCCTAATGATCATTAGGATTTTGCTCGACTTCGGACGTAGTGGTTCAGGGCAGGTCTGGCATAGTGTAGTGGTGTAGATGATAGTTCAGTTTGTATTCATGCTTTCTATGAAATGACCATTTGACTCATCAGCATTAGGAATGTCCATTGAAGTGATCACTTGACTAGGGAAGTGTGTTTTTTGTGGTGGACGCAATTTGGCTTGTTTGTATAGGAAATGTGTAGTGATCCACAGTGGACACTACACTACTGTGGGAAATCGCAATTTTGGTGATTTTGTATATGAAATGTGTAGTGATCCACAGTGGACACTACACTACTGTGGGAAATCGCAATTTTGGTAATTTTGTATATGAAATGTGTAGTGATCCACAGTGGACACTACACTACTGTGGGAAATCGCAATTTTGGTGATTTTGTATATGAAATGTGTAGTGATCCACAGTGGACACTACACTACTGTGGGAAATCGCAATTTTGGTAATTTTGTATATGTATAGGAAATGTGTAGTGATCCACAGTGGACACTACACTACTGTGAGAAATCGCAATTTTGGTAATTTTGTATATGTATAGGAAATGTGTAGTGATCCACAGTGGACACTACACTACTGTGAGAAATCGCAATTTTGGTAATTTTGTATATGTATAGGAAATGTGTAGTGATCCACAGTGGACACTACACTAGTGTGAGAAATGTGTGCACGCAATTTTGGCTTGTTTGTATAGGAAATGTGTAGTGATTGATGTAGTGGACACTACACTACTGTGAGATTGGTGATTTTGCATAGGAAATGTGTAGTGATTGATATAGTGGACACTACACTACTGTGAGAAATGTGTGGTGTGTTGGTGAATTGATGTGTTTGTATAGTAAATGTGTAGTGATTGATATAGTGGACACTACACCACTGTGAGATTGGTGATTTTGCATAGGAAATGTGTAGTGATTGATATAGTGGACACTACACTACTACTGTGAGAAATGTGTGGTGTGGACGCAATTTTGGTGATTTTGTATAGGAAATGTGTAGTGATTGATATAGTGGACACTACACTATTGTGAGAAATGTGTGCACGCAATTTTGGCTTGTTTGTATAGTAAATGTGTAGTGATTGATATAGTGGACACTACACTACTGTGAGAAATGTGTGGTGTGTTGGTGAATTGATGTGTTTGTATAGTAAATGTGTAGTGATTGATATAGTGGACACTACACCACTGTGAGAAATGTGTGGTGTGTTGGTGAATTGATGTGTTTGTATAGTGAATGTGTAGTGATTGATATAGTGGACACTACACTATTGTGAGAAATGTGTGCACGCAATTTTGGCTTGTTTGTATAGTAAATGTGTAGTGATTGATATAGTGGACACTACAGTGCTACTGTGAGAAATGTGTGGTGTGGACGCAATTTTGGTGATTTTGTATAGGAAATGTGTAGTGATTGATATAGTGGACACTACACTACTGTGAGAAATGTGTGGTGTGTTGGTGAATTGATGTGTTTGTATAGTGAATGTGTAGTGATTGATATAGTGGACACTACACCACTGTGAGAAATGTGTGGTGTGTGGTGAATTGATATGTTTGTATAGGAAATGTGTAGTGATCCACAGTGGACACTACACTAGTGTGGGAAATGTGTGGGCGCAATTTTTGTGATTTTGTTTAGGAAATGTGTAGTGATCCACAGTGGACACTACACTAGTGTGGGAAATGTGTGGATGCAATTTTGGTGATTTTGTATAGGAAATGTGTAGTGATTGATATGGTGGACATTTGCACATGGTCGCAATTTTGACATGTTTGCATAGGAAAAGTGTAGTGTTTTTGATATGGTGGACATTTGTATAGGGAACATGTGGTGT
>JABBWD010000271.1:10000-12500 GCA_016628565.1 Suillus placidus | reverse complement strand
AAAAAAAGGTAAGCGAAAGAAAGAAAGCGACTCGATTGATATGTCGCACATCGTTCGACTGTGGGCGTAGTGGTTCAGGGCAGGTCTGGCGTAACCCTAATGATCATTAGGATTTTTGCTCGACTTCGGACGTAGTGGTTCAGGGCAGGTCTGGCGTAACCCTAATGATCATTAGGATTTTTGCTCGACTTCGGACGTAGTGGTTCAGGGCAGGTCTGGCGTAACCCTAATGATCATTAGGATTTTTGCTCGACTTCGGACGTAGTGGTTCAGGGCAGGTCTGGCATAGTGTAGTGGTGTAGATGATAGTTCAGTTTGTATTCATGCTTTCTATGAAATGACTTCAATTTGACTCATCAGCATTAGGAATGTCCATTGAAGTGATCACTTGACTAGGGAAGTGTAGTGTTTTGTGTGGTGGACGCAATTTTGGCTTGTTTGTATAGGAAATGTGTAGTGATCCACAGTGGACACTACACTACTGTGGGAAATCGCAATTTTGGTGATTTTGTATATGAAATGTGTAGTGATCCACAGTGGACACTACACTACTGTGGGAAATCGCAATTTTGGTAATTTTGTATATGAAATGTGTAGTGATCCACAGTGGACACTACACTACTGTGGGAAATCGCAATTTTGGTGATTTTGTATATGAAATGTGTAGTGATCCACAGTGGACACTACACTACTGTGGGAAATCGCAATTTTGGTAATTTTGTATATGTATAGGAAATGTGTAGTGATCCACAGTGGACACTACACTACTGTGAGAAATCGCAATTTTGGTAATTTTGTATATGTATAGGAAATGTGTAGTGATCCACAGTGGACACTACACTACTGTGAGAAATCGCAATTTTGGTAATTTTGTATATGTATAGGAAATGTGTAGTGATCCACAGTGGACACTACACTAGTGTGAGAAATGTGTGCACGCAATTTTGGCTTGTTTGTATAGGAAATGTGTAGTGATTGATGTAGTGGACACTACACTACTGTGAGATTGGTGATTTTGCATAGGAAATGTGTAGTGATTGATATAGTGGACACTACACTACTGTGAGAAATGTGTGGTGTGTTGGTGAATTGATGTGTTTGTATAGTAAATGTGTAGTGATTGATATAGTGGACACTACACCACTGTGAGATTGGTGATTTTGCATAGGAAATGTGTAGTGATTGATATAGTGGACACTACACTACTACTGTGAGAAATGTGTGGTGTGGACGCAATTTTGGTGATTTTGTATAGGAAATGTGTAGTGATTGATATAGTGGACACTACACTATTGTGAGAAATGTGTGCACGCAATTTTGGCTTGTTTGTATAGTAAATGTGTAGTGATTGATATAGTGGACACTACACTACTGTGAGAAATGTGTGGTGTGTTGGTGAATTGATGTGTTTGTATAGTAAATGTGTAGTGATTGATATAGTGGACACTACACCACTGTGAGAAATGTGTGGTGTGTTGGTGAATTGATGTGTTTGTATAGTGAATGTGTAGTGATTGATATAGTGGACACTACACTATTGTGAGAAATGTGTGCACGCAATTTTGGCTTGTTTGTATAGTAAATGTGTAGTGATTGATATAGTGGACACTACAGTGCTACTGTGAGAAATGTGTGGTGTGGACGCAATTTTGGTGATTTTGTATAGGAAATGTGTAGTGATTGATATAGTGGACACTACACTACTGTGAGAAATGTGTGGTGTGTTGGTGAATTGATGTGTTTGTATAGTGAATGTGTAGTGATTGATATAGTGGACACTACACCACTGTGAGAAATGTGTGGTGTGTGGTGAATTGATATGTTTGTATAGGAAATGTGTAGTGATCCACAGTGGACACTACACTAGTGTGGGAAATGTGTGGGCGCAATTTTTGTGATTTTGTTTAGGAAATGTGTAGTGATCCACAGTGGACACTACACTAGTGTGGGAAATGTGTGGATGCAATTTTGGTGATTTTGTATAGGAAATGTGTAGTGATTGATATGGTGGACATTTGCACATGGTCGCAATTTTGACATGTTTGCATAGGAAAAGTGTAGTGTTTTTGATATGGTGGACATTTGTATAGGGAACATGTGGTGTGCGCAATTTTTGCATTTTTGGATAGGAAAAGTGTTATGAGATTGTTGCAATTCTGTATAGGAAAAGTGTGGTGTGCGCAATTTTTGCATTTTTGGATAGGAAAAGTGTTATGAGATTGTTGCAATTCTGTATAGTAAAAGTGTGGTGTGCGCAATTTTTGCATTTTTGGATAGGAAAAGTGTAGTGTTTTTGATATGGTGGACGCTGGTGGACGCAATTTTGGCACTTTCATTAGGTTTTTCCTAATGTGGTCGCAAAAGTCAAGGATTTCGAGAGGCAAAATTCCACAGAGTCCAAAAATGCTCCAAAACGCGATATAGTGGACACCATTTCGCACGCCTACTGCGCTCCGGGCACAATACGGACAAACAACACAGCTTTCCTACTATATGGGAG
>JABBWD010000271.1:0-2500 GCA_016628565.1 Suillus placidus | reverse complement strand
GGGATGCGGTGCTTTCAAAGTCCTATGGCCGTGGATATAAGATAGAAATGCAAAGGGACCATATGGGCACTCTGCCATATCGCAAATAAGCGGGCGCCCGCTTGTTTTGAAGGCCTAGCGTCGAAAAAATGGGTAGACTTTCATTATGTGTGATGAACGCGATTTTGTATAGGAAATGTGTAGTGATGGATATGGTGGACACTTGACTAGGAAATGTGTGATGGACGCAATTTTGTCGATTTTGTATAGGAAATGCGTAGTGATTGATGTAGTGGACATTTGACTAGCGATGGACGCAATTTTGGTGATTTGCATAAGAAATGTGTAGTGATGGACATTTGTGTATGGACGCAATTTTGGACATGTTTGCATAGGAAAAGTGCAGTGTTTTTGATATGGTGGACATTTGTATAGGGAACATGTGGTGTGCGCAATTTTTGCATTTTTGGATAGGAAAAGTGTTATGAGATTGTTGCAATTCTGTATAGTAAAAGTGTGGTGTTCGATTTTGTATAGGAAATGCGTAGTGATTGATGTGGTGGACATTTGACTAGCGATGGACGCAATTTTGGTGATTTGCATAAGAAATGTGTAGTGATGGACATTTGTGTATGGACGCAATTTTGGACATGTTTGCATAGGAAAAGTGCAGTGTTTTGATATGGTGGACATTTGTTATTTCATATAGGAGATGTGTAATGGCTTGTTTGTATAGGAAAAGTGCAGTGATTTATATGGTGGACACTTGACTAGGAAATGTCAATTTTGACATGTTTGCTTTAGGAATGTGTAGTGTTTGTCCGAGTTTTTGAATTGGTGGACGCATAAGGAAATGGACGCATTTTCATTAGGTTTCATTAGAAAACATCGCTTTTTCGTGTTTTTCCTTATCACTCTCATTCAATCCGTAGTCAACTGCCTTTCACCCGTAGACTTTATTGTTCCTGGATGCAATGAGCACCCCTGACGACCGCATGGCCTCGCCCCCACCGCTGCTTCCCGAGTTACAGCGATTTTCTTCTTTTTTTCAGTATTTCCTTATCTTTTTCACTCATTTCATGGACAACAACCTTGAACCCCTAGACTTTATCGTTGATGGAGCCCATTGGCATGCTGGTGCAGAGTCTCACATCAACAGGATCGAATTTGGCGAATTTGCTATAGAAAAGTGTAGTGATTTGCACTATGGACGCAATTTTTGGCTTATTTGGATAAGGAAAGTGTGGTGTTGAAATTGGTGGACGCAATTTTGGCTTATTTTGGATGAGGAAAGTGTTGTGTTTGATATGGTGGACGCCGGTGGACGCAATTTTGGCACTTTCATTAGGTTTTTCCTAATGTGGTCGCAAAAGTCAAGGATTTCGAGAGGCAAAATTCCACAGAGTCCAAAAATGCTCCAAAACGCGATATAGTGGACACCATTTCGCACGCCTACTGCGCTCCGGGCACAATACGGACAAACAACACAGCTTTCCTACTATATGGGAGTGGGCACAACAAACAAAAGGGTCGATCTAAGCTAATGGGCGCATTTTTGAGGTTTTTGGTATATCGAGCTATGGTTTCATTAGGATCGGACGCGCGATGAAGCCGATGGGCGCGATTTTGAGAGTTTTGATAAATTGCGCTATGGTTTCATCAGGGTCGGGTGCGCAACGAAGCCAATGGGCGCACTTTCGATGATTTTGGCGCATTGGGCTAAGCTTTCATCAGGGTCGGGCGCGCGACGAAGCCGATGGGCGCAATTTCGAGAGTTTTGCTATGCAGTTGCGCGCTCGGTGGCAGACCCTCGCGATGGACATGAAAGGATGCTCGGATGAGGTCTATGCGTCGGACCTCATCTATGAAACCAGCCTTTGGTACGGCTGTAGACTGCGAGGCATCCCACGTCTTGGCCTCGCAGTAAGGGCGCACGCCGAAGGAGCGCATCCTCCCTTTTAAGGGAGGAACCTGCGCTCCTCTTCGGGGTCCTCCTTTATGGAGGATCTCGAAGGGGAGTGGAGGGAAGCGCTTCAAAGGCAAGAAGGGGGAAGGGAAGGCGAAGGGAGAAAAAAAAGAGCGACGATGAAGAGCAAGGAAGAAGAAGAAGAAAAAGACGAAGAAAAAAAAAAGGTAAGCGAAAGAAAGAAAGCGACTCGATTGATATGTCGCACATCGTTCGACTGTGGGCGTAGTGGTTCAGGGCAGGTCTGGCGTAACCCTAATGATCATTAGGATTTTTGCTCGACTTCGGACGTAGTGGTTCAGGGCAGGTCTGGCGTAACCCTAATGATCATTAGGATTTTTGCTCGACTTCGGACGTAGTGGTTCAGGGCAGGTCTGGCGTAACCCTAATGATCATTAGGATTTTTGCTCGACTTCGGACGTAGTGGTTCAGGGCAGGTCTGGCTAGTGTAGTGGTGTAGATGATAGTTCAGTTTGTATTCATGCTTTCTATGAAATGACTTCAATTTGACTCATCAGCATTAGGAATGTCCATTGAAGTGATCACTTGACTAGG
>JABBWD010000270.1:15000-17500 GCA_016628565.1 Suillus placidus | reverse complement strand
AAACGCCATCCTCGAAAGGGAAGCATTCGACTTCATTGACGACGAGTCTCCGAAGACTCGCAAACATCAGGCCGTATCGCCATCCCAAGTCGGTTCATCCTGCGACGCAGGCGCATCAACGACTCGGTCCAAGCAAAGCCAGTCAGAAAATCAGCATACTAGACCGACGAGCCAACCACCAAAGGCCGGCCCGCATCGACGTTCAACTGAAAGTCAAGAAAAAGCGTGGCACAAGAAGGTAACGAAACCCTCGAAAATGCACCCATCAGCTATTTCAATGACAACGCACTCCAGAATCGACCGTTATGCACGTTCAAGCGTAGCGCAATACATCAAAAACCTCGAAAATGCGCCATTTAGCTTCGTAGCATTGCATATTTACATGCACATGAAAGCATAGCATCATATCCGAAAACCCTCGAAATTGCGCCCATTAGCCTCGTTGCTCGATCGACCCTTTTGTTTGTTGTGCCCACTCCCATATAGTAGGAAAGCTGTGTTGTTTGTCCGTATTGTGCCCGGAGCGCAGTAGGCGTGCGAAATGGTGTCCACTATATCGCGTTTTGGAGCATTTTTGGACTCTGTGGAATTTTGCCTCTCGAAATCCTTGACTTTTGCGACCACATTAGGAAAAACCTAATGAAAGTGCCAAAATTGCGTCCACCAGCGTCCACCATATCAAAAACACTACACTTTTCCTATCCAAAAATGCAAAAATTGCGCACACCACACTTTTACTATACAGAATTGCAACAATCTCATAACACTTTTCCTATCCAAAAATGCAAAAATTGCGCACACCACACTTTTCCTATACAGAATTGCAACAATCTCATAACACTTTTCCTATCCAAAAATGCAAAAATTGCGCACACCACATGTTCCCTATACAAATGTCCACCATATCAAAAACACTACACTTTTCCTATGCAAACATGTCAAAATTGCGACCATGTGCAAATGTCCACCATATCAATCACTACACATTTCCTATACAAAATCACCAAAATTGCATCCACACATTTCCCACACTAGTGTAGTGTCCACTGTGGATCACTACACATTTCCTAAACAAAATCACAAAAATTGCGCCCACACATTTCCCACACTAGTGTAGTGTCCACTGTGGATCACTACACATTTCCTATACAAACATATCAATTCACCACACACCACACATTTCTCACAGTGGTGTAGTGTCCACTATATCAATCACTACACATTTACTATACAAACACATCAATTCACCAACACACCACACATTTCTCACAGTAGTGTAGTGTCCACTATATCAATCACTACACATTTCCTATACAAAATCACCAAAATTGCGTCCACACCACACATTTCTCACAGTAGCACTGTAGTGTCCACTATATCAATCACTACACATTTACTATACAAACAAGCCAAAATTGCGTGCACACATTTCTCACAATAGTGTAGTGTCCACTATATCAATCACTACACATTTACTATACAAACACATCAATTCACCAACACACCACACATTTCTCACAGTGGTGTAGTGTCCACTATATCAATCACTACACATTTACTATACAAACACATCAATTCACCAACACACCACACATTTCTCACAGTGGTGTAGTGTCCACTATATCAATCACTACACATTTACTATACAAACAAGCCAAAATTGCGTGCACACATTTCTCACAATAGTGTAGTGTCCACTATATCAATCACTACACATTTCCTATACAAAATCACCAAAATTGCGTCCACACCACACATTTCTCACAGTAGTAGTGTAGTGTCCACTATATCAATCACTACACATTTCCTATGCAAAATCACCAATCTCACAGTAGTGTAGTGTCCACTACATCAATCACTACACATTTCCTATACAAACAAGCCAAAATTGCGTGCACACATTTCTCACACTAGTGTAGTGTCCACTGTGGATCACTACACATTTCCTATACATATACAAAATTACCAAAATTGCGATTTCTCACAGTAGTGTAGTGTCCACTGTGGATCACTACACATTTCCTATACATATACAAAATTACCAAAATTGCGATTTCTCACAGTAGTGTAGTGTCCACTGTGGATCACTACACATTTCCTATACAAAATTACCAAAATTGCGATTTCCCACAGTAGTGTAGTGTCCACTGTGGATCACTACACATTTCATATACAAAATCACCAAAATTGCGATTTCCCACAGTAGTGTAGTGTCCACTGTGGATCACTACACATTTCATATACAAAATTACCAAAATTGCGATTTCCCACAGTAGTGTAGTGTCCACTGTGGATCACTACACATTTCATATACAAAATCACCAAAATTGCGATTTCCCACAGTAGTGTAGTGTCCACTGTGGATCACTACACATTTCCTATACAAACAAGCCAAAATTGCGTCCACCACACAAAACACTACACTTCCCTAGTCAAGTGATCACTTCAATGGACATTCCTAATGCTGATGAGTCAAATTGAAGTCATTTCATAGAAAGCA
>JABBWD010000270.1:2500-5000 GCA_016628565.1 Suillus placidus | reverse complement strand
TGCGACCATGTGCAAATGTCCACCATATCAATCACTACACATTTCCTATACAAAATCACCAAAATTGCATCCACACATTTCCCACACTAGTGTAGTGTCCACTGTGGATCACTACACATTTCCTAAACAAAATCACAAAAATTGCGCCCACACATTTCCCACACTAGTGTAGTGTCCACTGTGGATCACTACACATTTCCTATACAAACATATCAATTCACCACACACCACACATTTCTCACAGTGGTGTAGTGTCCACTATATCAATCACTACACATTTACTATACAAACACATCAATTCACCAACACACCACACATTTCTCACAGTAGTGTAGTGTCCACTATATCAATCACTACACATTTCCTATACAAAATCACCAAAATTGCGTCCACACCACACATTTCTCACAGTAGCACTGTAGTGTCCACTATATCAATCACTACACATTTACTATACAAACAAGCCAAAATTGCGTGCACACATTTCTCACAATAGTGTAGTGTCCACTATATCAATCACTACACATTTACTATACAAACACATCAATTCACCAACACACCACACATTTCTCACAGTGGTGTAGTGTCCACTATATCAATCACTACACATTTACTATACAAACACATCAATTCACCAACACACCACACATTTCTCACAGTGGTGTAGTGTCCACTATATCAATCACTACACATTTACTATACAAACAAGCCAAAATTGCGTGCACACATTTCTCACAATAGTGTAGTGTCCACTATATCAATCACTACACATTTCCTATACAAAATCACCAAAATTGCGTCCACACCACACATTTCTCACAGTAGTAGTGTAGTGTCCACTATATCAATCACTACACATTTCCTATGCAAAATCACCAATCTCACAGTAGTGTAGTGTCCACTACATCAATCACTACACATTTCCTATACAAACAAGCCAAAATTGCGTGCACACATTTCTCACACTAGTGTAGTGTCCACTGTGGATCACTACACATTTCCTATACATATACAAAATTACCAAAATTGCGATTTCTCACAGTAGTGTAGTGTCCACTGTGGATCACTACACATTTCCTATACATATACAAAATTACCAAAATTGCGATTTCTCACAGTAGTGTAGTGTCCACTGTGGATCACTACACATTTCCTATACAAAATTACCAAAATTGCGATTTCCCACAGTAGTGTAGTGTCCACTGTGGATCACTACACATTTCATATACAAAATCACCAAAATTGCGATTTCCCACAGTAGTGTAGTGTCCACTGTGGATCACTACACATTTCATATACAAAATTACCAAAATTGCGATTTCCCACAGTAGTGTAGTGTCCACTGTGGATCACTACACATTTCATATACAAAATCACCAAAATTGCGATTTCCCACAGTAGTGTAGTGTCCACTGTGGATCACTACACATTTCCTATACAAACAAGCCAAAATTGCGTCCACCACACAAAACACTACACTTCCCTAGTCAAGTGATCACTTCAATGGACATTCCTAATGCTGATGAGTCAAATTGAAGTCATTTCATAGAAAGCATGAATACAAACTGAACTATCATCTACACCACTACACTATGCCAGACCTGCCCTGAACCACTACGTCCGAAGTCGAGCAAAAATCCTAATGATCATTAGGGTTACGCCAGACCTGCCCTGAACCACTACGTCCGAAGTCGAGCAAAAATCCTAATGATCATTAGGGTTACGCCAGACCTGCCCTGAACCACTACGCCCACAGTCGAACGATGTGCGACATATCAATCGAGTCGCTTTCTTTCTTTCGCTTACCTTTTTTTTTTCTTCGTCTTTTTCTTCTTCTTCTTCCTTGCTCTTCATCGTCGCTCTTTTTTTTCTCCCTTCGCCTTCCCTTCCCCCTTCTTGCCTTTGAAGCGCTTCCCTCCACTCCCCTTCGAGATCCTCCATAAAGGAGGACCCCGAAGAGGAGCGCAGGTTCCTCCCTTAAAAGGGAGGATGCGCTCCTTCGGCGTGCGCCCTTACTGCGAGGCCAAGACGTGGGATGCCTCGCAGTCTACAGCCGTACCAAAGGCTGGTTTCATAGATGAGGTCCGACGCATAGACCTCATCCGAGCATCCTTTCATGTCCATCGCGAGGGTCTGCCACCGAGCGCGCAACTGCATAGCAAAACTCTCGAAATTGCGCCCATCGGCTTCGTCGCGCGCCCGACCCTGATGAAAGCTTAGCCCAATGCGCCAAAATCATCGAAAGTGCGCCCATTAGCTTCGTTGCGCACCCGACCCTGATGAAACCATAGCGCAATTTATCAAAACTCTCAAAATCGCGCCCATCGGCTTCATCGCGCGTCCGATCCTAATGAAACCATAGCTCGATATACCAAAAACCTCAAAAATGCGCCCATTAGCTTAGATCGACCCTTTTGTTTGTTGTGCCCACTCCCATATAGTAGGAAAGCTGTGTTGTTTGTCCGTATTGTGCCCGGAGCGCAGTAGGCGTGCGAAATGG
>JABBWD010000027.1:0-494516 GCA_016628565.1 Suillus placidus | reverse complement strand
CCATACCCGTCTTTGGCTTCCAAGTCATCAAATAGTGTGCCAGAAGTACGACTCCACAGGACCAGGGATATATGACAGTAATTCTACACACGTAGATACTCAACCCTGGCTGCGGGGGGAAGAGCCTTGTGCCTGGAGGTATAATGAATTTCAGCGCTCAGCATTCAGGTGCTCTGAGTCGCGAGGGGCTTTGATTCTCCGCGCACCTAAACCTCCGAACGATGCTTGAAAACGTCCGAGATGCATGAGGGACTAGAGTACATGGCGCCCAGGTCTCCATATGGTCGCCGGCGCGCGACACAGTCCAAGATGTCATGCGCGTAGCTATAAAAAGGAAGGTTATCATTTCTACGGTGATCAAAACTGTTGCTAAAAATGCTGGGAGGTAGCTAGAGGCAGTGTCAAAAAGTATGGCTCCATATAGGCAATTTATACTACGCAACGTTCGTCAGGATCGGAAATGTATTTCCAAAGCCATCGGAAAATTGCATGTGGTTACAAAGTACAGTGCAATGGGTAGGAAACGAACCTTAGTCACAATACGATGATTTGGAGCCGCAGCAAAGGCACATCAAGCGCTGATGCGGATTGTGCACAGAACTGTCAGCCACAAAAATGTATCAGCCGATTGAGTTGATCAAATAAGCTTGTATGAGTTTCAGATCTATACCATGGCCGAACGTTTTAATTTAAGTTGGCATATAATTAAGACACAGCAGATCCCGTGACAAAGTCCACTGAATGTGTGAGGGGGTGGTGACCATCACACAAGGAAACTTCAAAATTGAGACACTCGCCAACTTATGTTCTACCTGTGAGTCAGTGACGGTCACGACTCGCCAGGGCCCAGCTCGAATCTTGCAAATGGGAATTAGGGAGCTGAAAAGTCGAACCAACAGGTAGTCAGACGTTCGAAGCGAGTCTGATCTGCTAGCACGCTGCCGACGGTTTCAAGCGCCGATGGAAAGAAGCCGAGCTTGAGCTGAAAATATTGCTCCACGGCGCGGGGTGCAAACGGCCTGCCAGGCCTCATGTTAATGCGATGTTAACGTCATGTACATTGTACACCTTCTGCTAGGACGGGTGAGGGCTACTCGGGTACCCACCCGGGTACCACCCGCGGACGGAACGTGGGACGGATGGTACGGGTGGTGGGTGCCGTGGATGGCTCCACCCACACGGGTACGGGTCGGAGGCCTTGCTAAAGTTGGGTATCCGTGGGTACCCGCGGGTGGTCTTGTACCCCAATACTTAGTAGCAAATGATTACGGTCGATTCCGAAGTCTTGACTCACGTGTTTGTGGCAGGTTCAAAAATAGTAGAAATGTTGAAAATTCATTTAAATCATTTTCGAGCTCTGTGTTGCCTCTGTGCACCTTCAAACACATCATATTGCACAAGATTCTCACCCAGACTCACCATGGTCTACCAGAGGATCAGTCCTGATCGAAAAGAATGAGCTCTGTACCTGCTTTTGGAGGAAGGATGGGAGATCGAGCGCATTGCTGCTGTTCTTGGAGTATCGTCAAGAAGTATAGAGCGGTGGGAGGCAAATTATAATGAATATGGATGTGTTAACCCTCACACACCAATCTTAATCATGGGCCGCCCTCGCTTGCTAGATCAAATTATGAAGGACCAGATCTGTGAGCTGCTAGCTGAAACCCCGTCACTGCGGCTACTTGACAAGATCGGCAAATGGTTCGCCATATATCATGATCAGCCAATATCCACACCAGCTCTCTACCGCAACCTTGGGGACCTTGGACTCGCCTACAAACGCTTGAAAAGGATAGCGGCCGAATGTGATGACGGTTTCCGAGCTGATTGGTTGCACAACTTGAACTATTGACGACTATCTGACTGTCCGAGTCATCAAGGGATCTATAGACAGTGCAGAGTTCTACGATTTTGTTGTTAATGATGTAGCAAGTGCATTCTTTTCGTTGTCTGAAATTTCACTGATCGAATCTGCTGTAGTTTCCCAATATGAACCCATTTCCTGGCCCCAACAGCGTGATTGTCCTCGACAACTGTCCCACTCATAAGATTGATGCCTTACGAGAAGCTGTAGAGGCATCTCAGATCTGGTTTGCTAAATGCTACTTTGCTTCGCATTCTTCGTCTGCAATGTTGTCAGATTCCATATAGATACCATCAACAGACTGAAAATTCAGCAAACTTGCACCACTCTCGTTCAAACTCGAGCAGAGATGTCACTCTTCTGAACATTAGATTCGGTCTGATACAGTATTTGAATGCTCTGACGAGGAGAATATCTCATTCACAACACTCTATTTTTGAACCGCCACAAACACGTGAGAAATTACCATTACCATTCCTTCAAATCCCTAGGCATGTCGACGTGACCTTTTCTTTGAGGACATCTTTTCCCCAGTCGAGATGCCTGGCCCACATACTGCCGTAGAGGGTTGGTCTAACTTTGGCACAGATTGGCTGTGTCTTCGCTGGAACCATACTAAAGAACACTCAAATCACAATCCCACCGCCTGCTGTCTACACCAAACCTGACGTTCAGCGAAACTAGATCTGCCCGTGGAGGTTATCTCGTCGGCAGTCACAAATTTCCACGGTACTTCGATGTCGGTGGGTACCTCTGATGAATTGAACGCGGCAATTCAAATCCTCACAGCCAAACAAGCCCATTGAATGACGTGCGTGTGTTGCCTAGTGTCACGGTGACTCAGATCTCAGAGTCTCCAACTAGCTCGGATATCGCTTGTTCGGACAAAACGTGACGATTGCGAATGCGCCATGCGATAGCTTTGAAGTTCTCCGAACTTCACATTTTCTATAATCGGGGGTTATATTGCGTCACAGCAAAAGAATATTTTTATTACCTGCCGAAAACATCGAGATACTGGTGGAGCAGGGCCAGCGGCCTTATCCTTAGCAATGGCAAAGCAGGCCGGCTGAGGGATGATGGTGTGGCTACCAGCTGCAACCTACGGCCCGGGAAAGCCCCGAGAGCTCCGAATGCATACTCCCTGCCTAGTCCACCGGAAGTCCTTAGAAATCACGAGCTTGCGAGTGGTGTTGGTGGTATGGAACAAGGGCATTGATACGCAACCTGCCCGGAATGCCGGAGAGAATCTACATGTAATTCACTCCGTAAGTCGACCCCCGACAGATACTATCTAACTATCGCGGGTACAAGTTGATGTACAACTAGGCAATTATATTGTCCTACATGTACTTAGATGTGTTCACCATGTTTATAACACTGGCGACTCGGGCTCCAATGAGGATTCACCTGGCTGATGATCTGATCATATGGCGGAGTGGTGCCCGTGTTCCACAATGTCATGTTGGCATCGCATAGTTCATAGCCTGTGCTGGTGTCACATGAATATGATGAATATGATCCAGTTGGCGGTATGCCTGCGAGATGGCAGACGCTGTTTGGCTGCTCGATGAAATATTCGTAATGTACAGGGGAATGTGGGCCCTGCGTACAAGGACCTGCTGGCTGTCAATGACTTGCAGATTGCCTGCGGACAGAACACGCTTACTACTAATTGGTGCTGGAAGCCCTTCTACATAAATTGGTGGTGTTTCGGAGTTGGTGTGACGGGATTTATAAAGTTGGTGTTGCAGTTTTGTGTTCAACACAGAAAGCTCCCTAATCAGCCGTGCAGCTAAACAAACCAGCTTGTTAGCTAGTTTTATGTTTTCATTCAATATATATACACACCTTTTCGTAGAACATCTTGTCTCGTTTTGGGGTCTATTTCTCCTCCAGTAGCGTGACGAATCTCCGCCCGTACCAAGGAAAACCCGTCGAGCTCCTTGTTCCTGTACTGTTTTTGCAAGACCGACTTGTTTTGCTTTGGCATTGCTTCAACGAGATGTTCAAGTTGCGATAGAATTGGAGCAGCTGATGCACAACAGGATAGTGCGGTAGGCATGGATCAAGTGCTTTCCCTTGTCTCCTTATATCTCGACCACGATTTTGCCATCTGATAGGCGCCAGCGGCGGCCACCTGAAGGTTAGTCTCCCCCAGTCAGACCAAAAAAGTCGTTCCTTCTAGTCAAAGGTAGGACTTACGTCTAGCTCCTAACTTAGCGGGACAATAGAACCCTAAAAATCCATCAATATGCTTGGTTCGAGCAGAGTTGGAAAATATTTGGCGCTTACCGAGTCACCCGTGTGAAGTGCGCATGCGAGCTTGGGTGGCAAATGTCGTAGCCGCCCTACTTTCGTTATGGAAGCGATGATTTACAAGGGAAGTTCCTTCTTTCTGGGACGTCGAATCGGTGCGTGTGAGTGTCCCTCGATGATATTGCATGAAGAGCGCTCGCCTGACGTCATGCGGGTACCGGACTCGAATATCACACATAAACCGGTGCATGACATGCGCCTAAAGCGCTATAGTAGTGCCAAAGTAGCACCTTGCACCTCGTGGTGAGGAACAAGCGCCGAATCAATGGCGTACTTATTACTTCCTCTTGGATTGAGTTTGCTAACAGTTATACTTGGTACTGATAAGCTAGTCTTGTGCCACACCACCCAGTAATGGACCGCCTGATAGGAAACCATGGCATCATAATCTCCGTACATCCCGCTCACGAAAGTCATCTTCAGCCTGTCAAGGTCTGGGAGTGTTGATACAGCAAGAACTTGAATGGCAGAACTCAAATGGGCAGCGCTACTAGTAGTACGCGCCTATTGGAGATATACGCATCTGGGACTGCCACCATGAGTCATTATTGCAAGGCCCGGGGATGCTTCTAGCCAGTCGAGTTCTTATTGAGGAGCT
Organism: Suillus placidus; assembly: GCA_016628565.1. Taxonomy (NCBI): domain Eukaryota; kingdom Fungi; phylum Basidiomycota; class Agaricomycetes; order Boletales; family Suillaceae; genus Suillus; species Suillus placidus. The sequence continues at coordinate 489,735 of JABBWD010000027.1, read as the reverse complement.
AGCCCACTTCGTTGGAAGTGGGACTCCAGATTCAAGCCACCTTGGTGCACGCTCCTTTAAGATACCCAGCGCATGCAATCCTCTGTGTGCGCTTGACCCCTGCCCGCCACTTGCACAGTGCCTAGTGCCCATGATTACTCCCCGAGGTTGACGGCCGCTGGGCAGCCGAGATTAATCTGACATCATGTCAAGACCCCGGGTTGGAAGTAGACATTGCAACTTTGCGGCAAGCCGAACTCGGATCATGTCGTCACATCGGAATGGAAGACTTTAGCGCGGGTGAGTTTGCCAATCAATAATGTTCGGTCCAGGCTAGTGTGTGTCTAGCTTGCTGTAAAGTTATTTGCCTTTCCTGAGATGCTACAGGAGGCCGGGCTTCCAGCGAAAGCTCTCGGCGAAATATGAATGGGCGCGAGCCTTGGGCAGAATTGGCGCGTCAGATAGCGCGCGACGATTCTTTTTTTTTTTTTATCTGAGTGATCATCATCTGACGGTCGCCGAAAGCTGTCCAATTCATTGAAGTTAATTCTTCGAGTAGCTTCCTATTTCGGAGCTCAAGCTCAAGTCTTAAATCATCGATTACAAAACGCTCACCGGAATCATCCTGACATCATCGGATCAGGATGAGAAGGGCCGTACTACCGTCGGATAGCCTGGCAAAAGCCGGTTATCGGGCGCTGGTGATAGAATGTCCGCGGTACGAGGTTGTGTGTCAAGTTTCAAGCTTCAAGTCTAGCGCGAATCTAGCGGGAGTGTTTTTCTTGTGTTGCATAGTGCACAACACTACTATGCAAAACTGAAGTGAATCTTATGTTATGCCTACAGGTTGTGGTATTCGGAAGAAAACGTGAATTCTGAGGACAGATGACACGTTGATTCTCTAGGGAGATTTTGCTACTTACCCAGAAGAAAAAAACATCAGTACCAGGTTTTATGCGGCATCTTCGATTATAATATCGATCTCAGGTTTCCGACTGTTAATGAGTCAAAGGATGGCGTTTTTCGTGCACGCATGAAGCTTCGAAGAGTTGTGTGTATAGTTAGGCTGCAATAAAACAATCCGAATGAGCATTTAGTACTTAGTTGAATTTGATGCCTCATATCGATATATTGTCAGATCCCGTGCGTCACAGCGAGCTCAACTGAACGGATCTCAAACAATCAAGAACTCTATTAATAAAACCTGTCTCGAGAGGAAAGCTCAGTCATACTATAAACTACCGCTAGCTAGTGCTGGAAGGATCTGTCGCTAGACATCGCGACACCATTTAAAGATGTTGGACAACCTGGAATCATTGTCAACGACGGGTTCCACGCGCCAGCTGAGTGTTAGCGTCTTTCATCTACATGGTCATCGTCCCATTGCCAGTCAGCTAATGGGTGTTGGACTGGGCATAATAGGTCAATGGTCCTGTGCTGTATCTCGTAAGTGAAGAAAGCTCACCCAGATGACAGTTGAAGCCTGCTGTGACGCTGTGGCCTGGCTCCGGATGCGGCAATTCATGAAGTTCCTGCAACATGGTGGTGCGACAATAAAGGAATTTGATCATTTCTGTAGCTGCAGTGAAGATTTTAACGACGCCGCGATTAGGGGCTAGTTGGCAAAATCGGGTTACCTTGAACAATCGTCCCAAGTCGAGTCTGATAGGTATCTGCGCCTCGAGATATGTCATGAAGTAATTTTCGGAGTTGCGCAAGTGCATGTGCTTCCTTTGCTCTGTACTCCCGTTGCAACATGGCCTTGTCCCGGGCTGAACTTGCACGCTCCAAGTCTGCGGAATGCGATTGAGGATGATGAGATGCCAGTGGGTGCATGACGGTAGACATTTCAATGATTCATAGGATACTTTCACTAAAGGATTAAATACTGGTCGTCCTGCGACAGATGAGTACAAGGAGCGCACAGGGTCCTCTTGACAGGCCCTTGCAAGTAGAGCAGTACGACACTTCAAAGTTCAGAACGCTAAAACAACGTTGAATTGCCACTCAGTGCGCACTCACTATGGCAATCTTGCAACAAAAATTGTAGGTAATAGACTATCGAGGACATCACCTATGATGATCAGGATGATCATCCGCGGTGGGAAACGACGGAACTGCATGGGATGAGCCTTTAAATCGGGCACGATCCACGATTGTCAAATCCCATCATGATCTCTAGATATGCAACTTTGACCGAGGACAGCATATTACGCGCTGAGCGCTGAGCGCTCATAGCCATACATAGTAACGCGAGTCGCCCGGAGACAGCTGTTTATACTGTTTGATCAAACTTTGGGCACTTACCGAAAATGTTAACCTTCGTAAGAAAGAAACCGCGTACGAACCGCGGACCTCATGATAGTAAGTGCAGACGGGATCAACGTTCAACGTCATTTATAGTCTTGGCAAAATATTGGAAAACAAATTTGTATACACAGCATTAGTCACGTGATTTGGCGACGTGTCTACAGAGTAGCTCAGAGTAGATGGCCATTCACATTCATTCATACAGAGATCAGCATAGACTTTGCGATTTAGCACTTGGTTTGGTTTACTGACTACATAGGATTGTAGGAGTCAGCGGTAATGCGTTCTGGCGCACTTGTTGTCCTTGGATGCGCGCTGCTTGCTTTCAGCGCGTCGCCCCCAGTCGGCGTGTCCTTGCGTTCTTCTTTCAGTGCTGCAGATCCGTTACTTGAAGCGCTGTAAGTTCGAACTATGTACTTGACCCTCTCGTGCCATTAATATCACATATGACTTACCAGAGAAACCCTGGCCCTTGCCTCTCCAGAGAACCTGTTTTCACTTCTTAATCATTTCCCCCTCCCACTGAAACCCGCAACACCAGAAGAATCGCATCACGCCGTCTTAGATCTCGCAAAAATTTACCTTCTGCCTCCGGAGATAGCTGCCGTGAACGTTGGGCTAGCTTTGCATGCTGCAAGTCCGAAGCTTGCTGCACAACACACATATGAAAGTGGAAGGGAAGGATGCGAGGATTGGGTAGATTGGTATGGAAGTATTGCATGCAATGCAGAAGAACTCAGGCGCCTCGTTGAAATTTCAGTTGCAGCCTCGGATTCCGAGCCCCAACCAAAAATGAAGCGCCTCCAAACAGATCATACTCCACCTCTTCAGCCATCACTTGACGCCCCCAGATGGACAGCAATACACTACGCTGATCCTATGGCACCTGAATTCAACTCACTACATGGCGCACTACTCTCTTTGAGTATTGACGTGGAGTACGTGCTACGCTGGGCCCGGCCTGTCATCGCAACAGATGGACCGTATTTATCCGGGTTTGGCGTCGCACTGGACTTGAAGAAGATGGATTACCTCGCTGTGGATGACCGGAAGCGGGCTTCTTCAACCTCTCGTGATGATCCCTCTGGCAATGAGAGTCAGGAAGGGAATGAAAATGACGTGCTAAGCTGTATTTTCGAGGCCATGTCGTACATTGATACCGAAATGGAGGAGAACGCTACCACAAATAATCCCTTGACTACAGAAGAGATTCAAGGTAGCTTAACTTTTATCATGATTATATTACTCAGGGCTCATCTCGCGTGGCGCAGACCTTGGCCTTAAAGCAACATCTTTCCTGTCTCTCCTTTCCAAACCCGCTTTCTTCCCCTCAGCTATCTCTTCATGCTTATTAGAAATTTCGCTCACCCCGATGTATGTATTGCACACGCTGTCTACGAATTTTCCGCGCTATGCTGCTCCACTTGCGCGCAAAGTCCGCGTGCCGGACACAGTCCGAGACGAAGTGCAAGACAACTGGGGAAAGGCGACGATGGGCGTGAACATGGTATGGGTCAATGGAAGGGTGCTAGAGGGTGAAGCTGGGATATTCGGGTGCGTTTCCTGTCTCTTCCATTCTTCCCTCCATTTGTACCTTTCCTTCCGCCTCTTGTGCTACATTCTGAAGTTCGTTCAGTTCTGATCCAAGTTCAGGCTTCTACGCAACTTTGTGCGCGAACGCGCTCTTATTCGCTCACTTGTCGATCTTGGTTTGTCGCGGTCACAGGCCATAGAGTTGGTCGTGCACCCAGTGCATTCTGGTCCGTTCGATTTGCCTCCGTCGAAATTGAAAGTCAAGAAAGGCACAGCGTTTGGTTCAGCGAAGCGCTTTGCTCAAGAAGTTCTGCGCACGGATACCGAGAACGGCGGGGAGGCAGGAGCCTTGGATGAAGTACAGAGAAGATATGATATTCCTCCAAAGTGGAACGATCTCTTAGACGGCCTCGTCGACTCTTCAGATAGGTCGGAGGGGGGCGGTGTAATATTATGGCGGAATGATATCGAGGAGGACACGAAATACGTTGACTGGGGAACGGATTTGACACAGGTGAGTGTATACGCTCAGTCGTGGATACTTTGATCGAGATGTGCTAACTTGTTTGGTTTGCATTACATGCATAGCTTCTTCGCATGCATCCCACTCAACTTTTCAGTCCTTACTTGCGTTTGCGGGTCAATGTCATTAATGTCGTCCTCGCTCTTGACTTTTCGCAGCCGCGATTCTTTTCTCTCATTGCAAGCCAAGTGGATAGCATCGTCGCCCGCGGGTTCCCTGTCAGGTGGGGATTTGTTCCAGTTTCTGCCGGCGACGGGGACGGTGCGTGAGGAGATTATTTTTTCTCAACAACAATACTCATCGTCATACGCGGATAGGGCTTAAGATGGCGAGAATTATATACTATGTTGCACAGAAATTCAGTCGTCCAGAAGTGGCTTCGTTTTTCCGCTCTGTATGTCCTTCACTTTATCTTCATTCTATGTTGCTTGATCATTCTCTTTCATAGTTATCCACTGCACACATGCAGCAGCACTCCCCTGCTCTGTCTTGGAGTATTGTCCATGTAACATTCGACTCTCTTGGGACAACAGACAACTTTGCAGACATAGCTAGCGGGAAGGTACCCAGCGTTGAAGAAGCTCTTGAGAGCGCAAGGCGGTGGACGAGGAGGCTTGGTGTAAGCAGCAAGGATGGGGAAGGGTTTGTTAATGGAAGGTGGTATGAAGTGGGGGATAATTTCTTACGAGACTTGCAGAATGAGGCGGTTGGGCAGATGCAGTTACTACAGGAACTGGTAAGGTTTTTTCAATTCCCTCCTGATCTCGCTATCTGAAACTACCTCATTTACTTACCCCCTATCCCTTAGGTCTACCTCGAAGAACTGACCGGCGCTTCCGTATCACTCGTCTCAACATTCTTTTATGACCTTCCTACAACACTCTCGAACCGGAATCCGTACATTTTCAGCAAAGCGCCCTCTTCAGCGCATGCTCCTTCGTCGAGTACTGGGAATCTCAAAATTTTCAATCTTGGCGATTTGGGTAAGCGCACGGGATGGAACCCGCTCACATGCGCATGGGTGATATCGGGTGAATCCTGACATGTTACATGTCCAGTTTAGGCGATGCTAATTCTGTCTCCCACTGTCAGATGCTGAAAGGACACCTGTGAGCATGCTTGTCATCGCCAATTTAGATTCAGTGGAAGGGCAAGCGCTGGTTCAAGAGGCTGTGACATTCGTTTCTGTGAGTAACCTGTGTCTATGCGCGCTTTCGTGCTAATACGCGCGTAGAGAAAGGAATCGCAATCACGCGTCACATTCCTACATAATCCCTCTACCGGCTCACCTGGGGGTAATGTATCATCCTTCTTTGCGCATATTGGGTCAACAAGTGGCCTTGGGGAGCTCTCTCCGGATATGTTAAAACGAGCGCTCGGCGATTTAGAAACACAAGACGCTACACAGGTATTTATCACCGAAGGGATAAAGTTCCGATCAGATCCGCAAGCACACACAGCGTTTCTGACTACAAGCCGCCTTCTCGCGCGTGAGGCGGGCCTTCGGCCTGGAGAACAGGCTATCATTGTTAATGGCCGGGTACGTTTCCCACTCTTGTTTTCGGTCCAACGTGGATAATGGAACTTCATGCACAGCTCATCGGTCCTTTCTCCTACGTCGGAGTTCGTATCCGAAGACTTTGCGACATTGGAGACATATGAAATGAAGAAACGAGTTAGACGTGTCGCGCAAGCTATTGAGGACGTTCTAGCTGACGGCACAGAACTTGATGCGTGGGTGGTCTTGATCTGCGCTGCTTTCGGGTTCTGATATTGGATTTTGTGCACGCAGGCTTGCATATGCAAACCTGGTATCGGTGGCATCGTCGATTATTTATGCGGATCAACAGCCAGATCCAAGTGAAGCTGGATTGTTTGACAGCGCACCTCGAGCTAGGACTAGTAATTACAGACTCTTATCGGGCAGTTACACGTATGTGTTTCCTCACCTGCATGCAGTCTTGAAGCGGCATGTTGAACGAACTATCCTTTTCCAGGAAATTTGAATTCGGTGATCGAGAGAATGCACTGACACACCTTGTACTGCTCCTTGATCCCCTGAGTGAAGGAGCACAGAAGTGGATCGCAATCTTGGAGGTAAGCCGTCGTGTGGGGGCTGTTGAAGTGTCGAGTTGATGCAAGTGACTGTAGAAACACGAGGAGCTCTTCCCAGAGGTGTACTTTGAACTGTACCTCAATCCAGCTCAACATTCCGAAGTATGCAAAATTCCTTCGTACCGCTTAGCCAAACTAATCGGATTCACAGATCCCACTCAAACGATTTTACCGATATAGTGTCGAGCCTCGCGTGCGATATGACAACAAAGGGTGGGTGGGTCTGTCTTCCTGCTTGTGATATCACTGAGGAGCGGTGCAGCAACGAGATTCCGACGCAAGTAACATTCAATGGCCTGTCCATGGACCCGATATATACTCTTGGCATGGACGTTCCCCCCTCGTGGCTCGTTCGCCCACGAGAAGCCCTCTATGACCTCGACAACGTTCAGTCGAGCACACTTCCACCTGACGGCCTTCATGCTCTTTTCTCGCTCGACTACCTCGTTGTTGAAGGGCATGCACGGGAGACGAAGTCCAATAGCCCTCCTCGAGGCGTACAGCTTCAACTGATCACTTCATCTGCCAATTATACTCCATCCGTAGTCGACGACACTCAGGTTGTCGCGAATCTTGGCTACCTGCAGTTCAAAGCTCGCCCAGGAACATTCAAACTTGCTATTCGCGAGGGAGGAGGCCGTGAGGTGTATGATATAGCCAGTGTGGGGAGTGAGGGGTGGAATAGTCCTTCTGTGGAAGATTCTGGAGAGGAGTTGACTGTAATGAGCTTTGAAGGACTGACCCTGTACCCAAGGCTGTCACGGAAGCCTGGTATGGAGAAGGTAGATGTGCTAGCAGGGTTGCAGCAACGCTCAGACCAATCCCAAACCGTCATATACGATATCTTCTCCAAGTGGGTGGTTCTTTCATTCCTTACTGTTCTTGTTGGTTCTGAATTCACTTCAGGGTTTTATCTCTTTTCACATCAAAGAGCGAAAGCACAACCGAAGTCGCAGAGATGGGCGCCAGACAAGCGGACATCAACATATTCACAGTTGCTTCTGGGTTGCTCTATGAGGTGCGCTCCCTTTCCCCGTCTGCAACGCTCGATGCCTTCAACAGCTCTCTCTTTTCAGCGCTTCGCTTCCATCATGATTCTTAGCGTCCTGCGCAACACAAATAGTACAGTGAAATTCTGGTTCATCGAGAACTTCCTCTCGCCTTCTTTCTTGGTCAGTTGACGTGACGTATTGCTTGCAACATGCCTCATTGTCATATTACAGGAATTCATACCACACATGGCCGAAGAATATGGTTTCCAGTATGAGCTCGTGACTTATAAATGGCCTTCTTGGCTCCGCGCCCAGAAGGAAAAGCAGCGCATTATTTGGGCATACAAGATTCTTTTCCTCGATGTTCTGTTTCCCATGGACCTCAATAAGGTCATCTTTGTCGACGCTGACCAAATTGTCCGCGCGGATCTGCAAGAACTGGTTGACCTCGACTTGCACGGTGCACCATATGGCTATACACCCATGGGCGATGACAACTACGAGATGGAAGGTTTCCGGTTCTGGAAAACTGGATATTGGAAAGACTTCTTGGGTGATCTTCCGTATCACATCAGGTGGGGTTATGTGTGGGTTGCACGATGTTGAATCGATCTGATGCTTCCCCAGTGCCCTGTATGTTGTAGATCTCGTCCGGTTTCGCCAGGTACGTGGGTCACTTCTGATGACAATCCCTGACTGATGGACTTTAGATGGCCGCGGGAGTACGTTGGCTCTTACCGCGTCCGAGGACTTTGGGTAACATTTTGGTTTCAGGACATCCTCCGTGGACAATACCAGATGCTTTCGGCCGATCCAAACTCCCTTGCTAACTTGGACCAAGGTCAGTTGTGCGAGTCTCGAGAGGGTACCTGCTGACGCGAGCCAAGATCTGCCAAATAATATCCAAAGAGACGTGCCGATAGTGAGTTGAGATTGTGTTTGAGTGATACAGGTCATTGACGGCTATCAGTTCTCTCTTCATGAGGACTGGCTTTGGGTATGTAAACTTGAACTTCAGTATTCTGCCAATCATACTGATGACGTGGCTGATGCAGTGTGAAACCTGGTGTATGTCATCAAACTCACCCTAGACCTCTCCCTTAACCATCTGAATGTTATATGCAGGCGGCGCAGATCGCCTTCATCGTGCCAAAACCATCGATTTGTGCCAGAACCCCCTTACGGTCAGCCCTCCCAAACTATATCAGTCATTCATCTGACGTCTAGTTGGTTCCAGAAAGAACCAAAATTATCTCGTGCGAGGCGGATCCCTGAGTGGGAGGAATACGACAACGAGATTGCGCAATTCGCGGGCAGACTGGCTGCAGAAGGTAAGATTCATTCGAGTGTTGCTACCGCTCGTTCGGATGTCCTTGCGAGTGTTGGGTTGGTTCAGCCAGCACACAAGAATGACGTCGAGGGTGCTTCAGGGAGTGAGGACCTTCAGCGTCCACATGACGAATTGTAGATATTTAGGTAGACAAAGATCGTGGACAAATTCGCCGATGGAATTTACCGCGTTACTAAGTTTAAACGCTGATCCACGCTGATCAATCGAATATGCCAGGTGTCACTTCGTGAGTTCTCCGCTGTTCAGCATTACGCCCCCGGATATGTCTTGAGCCGGCTAGGATCCAGAACCAATGCAGGGAAATGATCTTCTCGCACGGCTGTTTGTAAGTTACATCTTCGCCTTATCAGTGGGGGCCTAGTCTGCTCTAGCCAGAGGACTATCATACCGGCCCGCATCAAAGACGACAAACGATACATTACTCAGGGTGATCTTGGTACATAACATGCTTCGCCCCTAAGCCAGGAATGGTCGCAACGTCATATACGACTCACCCTAAAATTTCTTCATTGCTGGCGAGAGATAATGAGGCAAGACAGGGTCGACGACGCTATGGCTTCAGGCTCAAAGGAGATGCATGATACGACTCCACTAGATCTACTTTATGCCTAGCGTAGATGCGATCAATCTGCGTTCCCTCTTAGGACGGTAAACTCATCCGCATGAGAGGGCATTACGCCGGTAAGGGCCCCGGGTACATAGGGGGACGAGGAATATGAGTATTGATTTTTTATACTCATTAATGTCTTTCAGTAGCTCCACACGCACCTACCGAGTAGAAAGCGAAAATGCACTTCTATCGTTTTTATGACCCACGTCAGCGTCAGATTCTTGGCTGTGATCGGAAGGAAAATAAAGGCGCAGCATCGGATATGGGTCGGTTCTGAGTAGTATAATCTTATCCGGGATGCTGTAAGAGAGTATTCATTTCATAGAGAAAGTGTCTTATCGTCGAGTGAAGGCTGATATGAGCTGATACGAGGGCGGAAGATGTTGGGCGTAAGTAGGTGTTAAACTTTGTAGGGGCAGGCGCGGTAGAAATAGGTGACGGAATCGCAGGCTTTGAGTGTGTCGCCTCCGTTCATATAGTTTGATGAAATCCGAACGGCGGGGAAGTACTTACGCTACGAGCTCCACTAATATCAGCAGGTGATGCACGCAGATTTCATAATGAAGGAAGGTAAGATTCTGAAAACGCTTTTGGAGACGAATCTGTGCAACGAGGCGTCCAAAAAAGGTGTAAGCGGCCCCGCAGGGAAGAGTTGAAAGGGGATGCCGGGTAAGGTGTGTCCATGAAAAAAAAAAGATCACAGCTCGCAGCACAGGCACACCCGAGAATAGCGCCGCTGCAGGAAGGTATGATAAGAATGTGATGCAGGCACACAGGAGGTATCATACAGCCTACAACGATATTATTGTTCTTGGGGATAAAACCTCGAGTGAGCAACGTTGCGATTGCGTGCGTGAAAGGCAATTATGGGGAAGAAGCACGGTAGGGGCATGCTTAAAGTGATTGTAGTCTAGGAGATCAATAACAACAAGAGAATCACCGCCTCTCCGAGTCAGTGTCAGTGATATAGGTTATTGTATTCAAACCATAGTGACAGAAACTGCTGTTCTATTTTGTTTGTGGCCTCAGATCTTAGTGGAGACTGAGTGGAAGATCCCGAAGAGCAACTTGGGAGACGAGCAGTAACTTAAGCCAGCGCAGATACAGAGGATCTACGTTGTGATCTTGGCACAAGGAAGCCAACCTAATCAGGAAAGAAGGTACAAGAAATTCAAAACTAGTGCAAACAACGTCCAAATACGGACATATTCAGACTCAGATAATAAAACAATGTCACAGAATACTCGATATGGTAATGCGTTACTGCTGCGCGGTGTCGGAGAACAAAAAGAGCTCCATGTGTCATCCGCCGAAGATCAGTCATCCCACGATATCCTCGTTTTTTATTCTACCCTCAACATCCTCAACGTCGTCGTCGTCGTCCTCAACCTCCTCGTCGTCGCTGCGCTCGTCGTACTCGTCACTCCACTCAACATTCTACGCTTAACCAAATGCTTCTTGCTCACAAACCACATCTTCCGCCCTTCATGTCACCTAACATATCACATCGTCGCCATCCTTCGGCTCCTCCAGCAGTCGTAGTTCAAGCAACGAAAACACCTGGCTTGCTTTTCATCTCAAAACAGCCTTCACGACCTTCAACTCCTCGCAACAATCAACAGCTTCCTCAGAGTCATCAGAAACAGCATCGGTCTCCAAAGCCGAAACAGAAACAACTCGTCCCTCAGTCCCAGGGCCGTGCAACACAGCCTCCAATTTCAGAGTCATCCGACGAACCTACTAAGCCTCCTACGCAGAAGCTTCATTCTGATGCTGTTGTCTCCAAGCTCACTGTTCATCCGGCTACATCATCGCCGGACAAGGCCGTACGAGGTAGACAATCCAAGGCACCTAAGGATAAGGGAACGACGAGGTAATCATTTTGTATCCACTCAGCAACATTTCTGAGTATTATTATTCGTTCGCTTCTACTTTTTAGAAGCTCTTCTTCGAACGCGCAAGCGCGACGCAGCAACATTCGTCAACCTTCACCACCTATTCTCTCGCAGGCTGAGGGTACCACATCTTCAACACAAACTTTTACCCAACGTAACAACAATCCCGCATCCAACTCTTTTGATCCCTTTGTTGTCAGTTCTGATTCTGATTCGGACAACTCGCTTCCCCCCATGACTTTGACGCCCAAGAATCCTTCTTCCCAGGCTCCTTCCCTGACATATCAGCCAACTGGTAAACTTGCTGCTCGTCGCCGTCGTCCTTTCCCGCAGCAAATCGCCACACCCACCCCTACCACTCGGGCAGTTCCTGTCCCTAGATCTAACATTCAGCCCACTCGTCACAATCTCTCTCGTTCGGCTCCGAGCCAATCTGCCGTGCCACTCCGACTAACACGACGCACTTCCGCCGGTTCTGCTGCAGATTTCCCGGTCTGTGATGACACCACTGATGTTGATGATCATCGTTCTCCTCCATCAACCCCCATTCGCGAGAGATCTACTGGGACTTGGCAACAGCTTGCATTTGAGGAAGGTCCCCACACAGCACCGCTCAACATGAGCGCAGAGTTTCCTTTTGGTGGGCAGTTGAGCTGCAATACTCCGTCTCCATCCCGCAAACATTACAGAACGCCCAGTGACGGTGTTTTTCACATGTCCTTTGACGAGGACATGACATCGACTTCTGATGCTTCTGAAGAGCAGAAGAAGTTGTTTGGCTTCATGCCAAGGAAGTCTGGGTCAGTTGGACCGAGCGTCACCCGCGCTGTCAAGGACAAGGCTGGGTTCTTCGCGAGCTCAGTGTTCCAAAACTCGCCGAGCCCCGACGAGTTGCCTCCGCCCGCTTTTTGAGTGGTATTTTCATTTCTATCACATTCATCAAGTGTAGAGGTTGGTGATTTAATTCTTTGTGATAAAACGCCAAGTCGTTGAACGGCGGTTTAGATTTTTTCGTATTGGCAAGCAGCCCCTAGATTAATATCACCTCACCACCGACATAATCTCCCTTTCCTTTCGCCGCGGAATATCCTCGAACGTATACTGAACCTAATACACCCTCATCGCGAAAAAGTCGACGTACACCCTGCTTCCGACGATGTGATCTTCCGTGGCGCAGTGTCTTATACCTCTTTTTACCGATATCATTATCCTTTCGAAGTCTTCCACCAGGCAACATTTTCGTTGTGGTCTTCTCTCTTGGGCTGTTGGCTCCCACGTTTCTATGGCATCGCCTGTCTAATGGACTTGCCGCTCTGCACTTGTCTTGCTTGTCATATAATCCGGTCTATTTCGGTCATGGTCACCCGCACAGGACACACTCGCGGCTTGCCCCAGATGTATTACATCTGGGTCACCAGTCAGTGGCGACATTCATACCTCGCTTGCTGGCGGTTCATTCTCTATCTATTTCTTTTCACCCCTCAATGTGTCACTACCACGGCTCCATCATCATCATGCTTTCGCATCATCGCATCAGCATTTCTTATTATCTCGGTTGCCCGACAGCACTCGGGCTTGTATAAAAGGCGGCACAAGGCGCAGACTATTCACTACATAAACGTCAAAATCTTATCATCAAGCCTTGTGCTGCCCGCTGCGTATTGTGTATATGACGCCACTCCACTCCCCTCCCCTCCCCTCCCAGCCGATCGTGCTTATTTATCTATCGGCCTCGCGTCCACACGCGGGGTCCTAGTATTTCCACCCCTGCTCAGAGCGTGTTCTTGGATCTTGGGACTCGTCTTGTGATATTTCATATTCTTCTACTTTTCACCCACGACAATTTTCCTTTTCTCGGGTATTCCCTGGTCTTAGTATCGTATACTTTCCCGGCACCTGCCTGTGTTTTTAGCCCGATTCCTTGGGTGCTCGGGTTATCTATTTCGTTTCACTTCATTCTCCCACTCCTCTCCTAGCTGCCTGCTTTTTCCCATTCTGGCGGCAGCTATATTTCTTTTTTTTCAGATAACACAAAGGTGTATCAATATCGACTCGACCCACACTTTCTCGGACTATCATGTCGCATCATAACTCTTCACTTCTTTTCCCGAATGTGCTATAGCCACTTTACATTTTCGTAGCATCCGTGCTTCTTTGTGTCCCTTACTTCTCTTCTTTGTTCATGATGCGACACGATTTTCCAGTGTATAATCCGTTTGGGTGTGCGTTGCTTTTCCCCGAGTATAGTGACTCTTGACTAAGTTTTGGTTCCAGTTCTGTCATACATTCCCACTCAGTCGGCACTGCACAGGCGCGGATGTACATACATACTCTGCTTCGTATACTTCCCTTCTCACTATCCGCACGCGCCTGTGCGTCTTTGATCCGCCGTTAAAATCATAGTTAAAACTTTCACTCGTTAAACATCTCTATATCAACCCGTACACTCCTTATTGTGATCTGCAATAGATTTTATTGACTTTTGGGCACCTGAGGATGTAAATTCCTTGGCGACGGACTTGGTTGCTCCGATCATTTGAGTCATGCAAACAGTCCGCGTCAACATTGGCAGAACCAGTAATCGATATCGAGATCTTATCTTTTCGAATCGCAGATCACGCCTTTCCTATTCTTTCACCACTGACGCGCAGAAAATGGAACCCGGAAAGTACCTACATGTTGCCGTGGTAGGCGTCGGAGGCGTCGGGACACAAGTCGTCGAACAGCTGATCGCAAACCCGATCTATGGCTTCCAGCTTGTAGCGCTCACCTCTTCCAAGCGCATGCTCCAGTCCACCAAAGATCTCTGCATCAACCCCGTGGCATGGAAGGACGCACTTAATACCAGTGAGACGCCCGTCAACCTCTCCACGGTGAAAAGCACGCTGCAGGAGCTCGTGAAGCAAAGCAAGAAGACCGTGTTTATCGATAATACGTCTTCGCAGGACGTTGCGGAAATGTACCCTGCGTTGTTGAGTGCGGGGATCAATGTGGTTACGCCGAATAAGAAGGCGTTTTCGGGCGAGGTAGGGTTGTATCAGGGTATTGTGGAGGCGAGCGGGAGCGGGAGGTATTTGCATGAGTCGACGGTGGGTGCTGGGCTGCCTATCATCTCGACGCTGAGAGATTTGGTAGAGACGGGGGACAAGGTGAGTTTTTGGTTGGCTGAGGTGCGATGGATGGAAGTTGACTGCGTGCGATCAGGTCGTCAAGATTGAGGGTGTTTTCTCAGGGACCATGAGTTATATCTTCAATAACTTTTCTTCTGTGGAGGGAAGCGATGAAAGCTTTTCGTCGATTGTGAAAGGAGCCCGAGCACAGGGATATACAGTACGTGTCATTTTCACCTCGGGTTGCGCAGTGCTCAACCGCTGGTCATCAGGAACCCAACCCGGCAGACGATCTGAATGGTGCAGACGTCGCTCGAAAATTGACCATCCTAGCGCGTATCATTCCGGAGCTAAAGGACGAGCAAGAAAATTTCCCGCTTCCGCACGGGTACCAGTCGGTGGAGACTACTTCTTTAATCCAGGACGCCCCTGCGAGCGCTATTTCCAACGGGGATGAGTTTATGAAGTGGCTTCCCGAGCAGGACGCGCATTTTGCACAGATGCGTCAGCAGGCTGCGAATGAGGGGAGTGTTCTCCGCTATGTCGGCGTTGTCGATGTAAAAAATAAAGTCGTAAAAGCCGAGTTGGCGAAGTAGGTCCATGACGAGTTCACAAGCATGCTCTGTTCTGATCAACTTTCCAGATACCCGAAAACTCATCCGTTCGCAACCTCATTGGGAGGATCGGACAATATTATCATGTTCCATACCGAACGCTACGGTAAAAGACCCTTGATTGTCCAAGGCGCTGGTGCTGGCAATGATGTAACGGCCATGGGAGTTGTGAGCGATATCCTAAAGTTGATTAGGCCATAGGTTGAAATACAACTGGTTGAATGTAACACAACTATCAACAAAATCAATGCTTTTAGCAGTGTATGATATGAAAAGTCTGAGCGAAAAATCGGGGTCAAGGGTACTGCAAAATGAACTCCTTCATAGGCTGCTCCCAACTGCAAAACGACAGGTTTGAACCCCCGCATGTTTCCAACATGGTCGGCCGCAGCTCCTTCAGGATCTTCTTCAGGCCTTGCTGAACGCTGTGAGTACTTCTTGCCTGTATCGCTGCGCGACTGCGTAATGGCATGATGCGCGACAGGTTCTCCATACGTTTCTTCTGTCCCTCGTTGACGTCCGCCATAACCATTTGTTGTATCTGGTTGTACGGTTTGCTCCCCGGTACTGTGAGATTGGTGAGCAGGCTGCTTGTCCCGTCGAATACGATCTTGATGAGGGTAGGGTAGAAGTGGACCATGGAGCCGGGCGTGCCGCAGACTTTGGGACAGTCGGGGTTTGGGCATCCGGATGGATTCACGCCGTTTTCGTCTTGACACTTTCCATGAAAGTAACTCGGGAATATGGCTTTCTCTAGGCTGTTGTAGGCAGTGAGGTTGTAGGCTTTCAAGACGGGGGCGAAGTACACGATGGAGTTCTCTCTACGGCTTGCAGCGGGGACGAGTTGCTCGCTGATCTGGGTCGCCTGTGTGTCATCATGATAAGCTCGACTGGAGAAAAATGATGAATTGAGATGCACTTTCCAAGTTCTGAAGGGTCGTGAGCAAGATGTTCTCGTAGCGGTTTAGGTATTCGTTGGTGATGTCGATGATACAGTCGCCTTCGCAGGCAGTTACGGCGACCGGCGCTAGGAGAAGGAAAAGCATAGGAAGAATAAGCTGCATGTTTAAAATAAAAGAGTGTGGTGAGCTCGCTCGGCGAGATGGGTTGTTCGTTGATGAATCGATGATGGTTCTTGAAACTGACTACAATGTCTTGCATTTTAATTCGCGACGCGATCTCGTCACGTGAGGAAAATCAATTGCACCCTAGTATCATTGAAACTTCCACTTGAACCATCGATGAGTCCTGCCACGAGTATGAAGGTCGAAAATGTTGAGGCAATTTGCTCAAGTCAACGTGCTCACAGCAGACGCGGTCACGGTGTTTCCCCTCTCTTGGCCGCCTCTACTCGTTGCATCATGATTGCTGAGCTTCGATGGAACATCTTCGACCTGGTTGCCCCTCCTAATATGCCTGTTAGTATTGCTAGGGAGCTTCGGGAATCTCATCAGACCATGTATTTCGACTTCCCCCGTATGAGAAAGACACTCCTGGCGCTTGCCTTGACGTGCAAGTCATTCACTGAACCTGCATTGGACCTTTTGTGGCGGCACCTAGGTGGGCTCGAACCTCTTATCAGGTGTCTCCCACAAAGCCTATGGAAAGAGGACGAGAAAAAGCTAGTTAGTCAGGCTCTGGCTTATGCTCAAGAGTACAGCATTGACCACAATTGACAGAAATTTCAAAGAACCATGACCCTCGATGACTGGTCCATTTTTTGCAAATATAACTATCGCGTCCATTCACTGGACCATCATTGTCATAAGACGTACTCGGAACCCGCGATCTGTGACACCGAAATCTTGCGTGCCCTCAGCTGTCCTCCCTTTTCCCTTCCCTTACTCCCCAACTTGACGTCCCTTACCTGGACAGAGGCTAGCGACGAAACATTCCATTATATTCGGTTGTTTGTGACCCCACAGTTGACGATGCTCAATATTTCTGCACTCCCACGGTCCGATTACGGCGGTCCATTCTTCACCTTTGGCCCATCCGAACAGTCCATCCTTTCGTTTATCGCTCAGTCATGTCCTTCTGTCTCACATTTCGTTTTTCGAGATAAATATCACTCCATAGAATCAATCGGAGACACGTCGACCGTGTTGCAATGCTGGTCTCATCTAACATCGGTGGGGATCGGAACGGTTTCCGAGGCAGCCTTACTACACCTGTCCAACTTGCCTTCACTCCGAGTTTTGAAATTTCAATTACCTCCAACTCCCATATCTGCAGCTACACAAAGGCTCCTACAGAGGCCTGCTTTCTGCGCGTTACAAGAGCTGGACGTAACATGCAAAAGTCTAGTCATCTTAGAGGCTTTTTTGGAGAAGCTCACCGTCACTCCAAAAGTATTATCCTTTACAATCACTCATGGAGCGGGTTCCGCACGGGCCCTGCCAGCTCTTATTTCTCATCTACCCGATGTCTGCACACCCAACTCACTGCGGCAGGTGCGGTTCAGCATCACTGGTCACCCCCCTGATCGCGATACTTCATTCGAAGCTGCGGCCTTTCAACCGCTCTTTGCCTTTCGCAATCTTCGCAAGCTTGACATCGAATCGAAATTGTACTATATCAGTGTGCGGATGGATGATGCTGCCCTTTTGCAGATGGCTAAGGCCTGGCCACACCTGGAAGAGCTACACATCTCTAGGAACTGCGGTTCACGTTATCAAGTCACTCCGCATGCCTTCGTCTTGCTGTTGTGGCATTGCCCGCGTTTAGTCTCGCTGGCTGTTGCCATAGACTGGTCCACGATAGATTTGTATACCATATCCCCTGACATTCCTTATCAAGGATTTTCTCACAAGGCACTATCCACTTTATTCACCCGCGGTTCGGAGATTCAGAATCCAACAGCAATTGCGTCTTTCATCTCAGCCATTGCACCCAACGTACGAGAAATTGAGGGGTCAGGAGATCCGTGGCCAATCGTTCAAGATTTGCTCGAGTATTTGCCCATGATCCGCGAGCAGGGGAGGAAAATGATGTTGAATGAGTTGACGCGAGGTTACTACGGGGTTGTGCAGCCGAGACGCCGACAATGAGGAAGCCAGCGTTGATGATGACGTTGGTGAGGAGAGGGTTTTGAGGAAGAGAGCAGGAGCTAGGGCGGATATATGCTTCATCTCCGAGTGTCGTCAGACTTTGGGGAGGAGGAATTGAGGAAGAATGTCTAAAACCCACGTCTTGAGTTCTCCTTGATGATTTGCGCTCATTCATCGAAACTCCAGTTTTTTCTCAATCAGGTTACTTCTTCCAATCAGATTTACCTCAAGGAATCTTTCACATATCTCACACTACTAGAGCAGGATTTCATATGTTACATCACATGCTATCAGAATTACAGTGGAGTATTATATGCATTGAAACGCGATCGATCGTCCAGACGAGAGCTACGTTTGCTAATTCGCCAGAGCTCATGTCATCCTCAAGGCTTCTTGACCATTGTAGGTCCATTGTTCAAGGTGTGCATATGCGTTCCAATTGATCATGGGTGGCGGCGTGGCACCATCATGTTCCAGTTTTCTAATATGCGCAAGATCTTCGAACAGATATAGTTCACTGGGACGCGGCTTGCAGTCAACGCCATCGACATCGTTCACAGGGATGAGTTGTTCGCTGATCTGCGTCGCCTGTGCGTGATCGCGAGCAAGATGTTCTCGTAGCGGTTTAGGTGTTCGTTAGTGATGTCGACGGTGCAGTCGCCTTCGCAGGCAGTTACGGCGACCGGGGTCAGGAGAAGGCCATGTTCCTCGCCAGCTTCGCATCATCTCCACGAGTTGTTTTATTGTATGTCGGCATTGTTCGAAGTGTGCATTGAATGTATGCAGTCCGAATGATGAGTGTCGGTTTGCTGATTCACTGGGGACGCCTGCTTGATGTGAGCATCGTCGACGTCTTTCGGAGTACAGCCAGTCATAATCTATTTAACTTATTCCAGGTAGTATCATTCTGACAGATACCATAAAAATTTCACGCTTAGATAAAGCTTTGCAAAGCTATATAATATCGGGTCAATTTTTTGGTGCTTCGGAGTCGCAAACCTCCCTTTCGTTATGGCATTATTAATTAATCTAGCTCAATGTTCAACTTTTTTTTTTTTTAGACAAGCGATGTATATTTGTAGCAACTGACAAAATCTAGTCCTACAGATATGCGCTATAGCGGGTACGGTTGACTATGTGTATCAGGTTGGTTTTCACCAAACAATTATTATTTGTTGTGTTACTTTGTTTGCGTATTACTAAATACTGTGTGGCTGTGTTCATTTCCCCACACCACTTGCCACTTTGTCGTCGTCGTCGTCATCCTCAGCGTGCTCGTCTTCGAGCTTGTCGTCGCCATCATCGGGCTTACTGTCACGCGGCTATTACCTTATTGTCCGCTATCGAGAGTATGGTTTTTGGTCCATGTATTTTAACCACACTGCATACCACCAGACTTGATACCTCTTTGACGGCACTCAAGTGGATATCTGATCAGCATTCTCTGGTTCCTTCACATATATCTTCTGGCTCGAGCGCATCTCGTGCCTGGTCTTACGCTCACCAATGAGCTCGTCAGCGGTGACTCGAATGTAGGCAATGCTTATCTGCACTTTTTTGCTCATTTTTGATTATCTTTCAGCATCAGGAAAACCTTCCCACATAAACTTAGAGCTATTTAGATAAATTTTAACAGTTGTCAAAATTAATGCTAGCTAGCTCTAAGCACTATAGTCTAGCACAACTTAATGACAATTGTCCACAACTAACACAATGTTACAAAAAATATCTGACATGTTATTGTGGTGTGCTACAGGTACATACAGCAAGTGAAGAAATGCAAAACTGAGTGAAAACATGTGCAGACATGCAGATAAATGAAAAAACAAGTCCAGGTAATATTATAGAAACACTCACAAGTGCATTAGACAGTTGAAAATATAAATGGTAGCTGCAGGCTTGCAGCGCTGATCAAATCATAGCGAAACACTTCACTGATTCTGAATGGTCTGGAAAATGCCGAGTTTATTCTCACGGTTGAATTTTAAAAGTTTCGGACATGCACCATTCCCACTTGTCTTCATTCTTTGAATCCTGCCACATTCTCTCGCATCCACAACCCCCTTCCTAGCAACTACTGACTCCATCTTGTGTTCTCTTGTAAGTTTTTCATCTCTTTCTCTTATTCACATGCCTGCAACTCTTGTTACAGTGCACCCCTCACACTCACTCCCCTCGCGCACTCCTGCAATGTCTCTTGCATATGTAAGTTTTTCTCTTGTTTCTTTGTCTTTTTATTTTACTGATTTCAATGCATTCATTCTAGTCACATTCCACATTCTTTCATTTCCTTCTTTCCTGTCTGTCTTGTCTCTCGCGCGCTCCCGCTGACATAAGCACGATGCAAAAATTAATCGACGCAATCCTTTACTCACATGTACTACATAAATACCCCATTTTAATGATCATTAATTTGTTCCTGTACTCTATAAGTGTGAATAAGTACTCTATCTAGTGTTGTCTAAGAATGTTGAAAAGGCTTTACCAGGGACACCTAAGCTCGTCTAGACCATTCTAATTTTTTTAAAATAGCAATAGCCTTTTGTAAATTTTTATTAATTGATTTGAGGTAAAATAGTTCCGGCTAGCCTTCTAATTTGGATAACTTTCTCTAACTGTTGAAAATTTATCTAAATAGCTCTAAGTTTGCGTGGGAAGGTTTTCCTGATGAGGTCTGTCATGGGTGCATATAATTTTGCACTCGTTTTTGCTCGTCCTCGACGACTCCTCGTCACTCACTTGTCAGCATCCTCTCCTCTCTTCTTGCTTGTTCGTTCATGGTTCACCTCACCTCCCACTTGTTCGTTCGCCTCACCCCCCGCTCATTCATTTGCCTCCCCTCTTGCTTGCTTGTTCACCTCACCCCCCGCTCATTCATTTGCCTCCCCTCTTGCTTGCTTGTTCACATCTCCTCTCACTCACATCACCCTCACCTCCTCTCTTCATTACCGCTCTCGTTGCTGACATGGTACTTGGCCTTCAAACATCGTGTCATTTGTATCATAGTATGTAGTAATGACACCGATGAATATATCTTGAACTTGAAATCAACTCCTTGAAAACGTGAAGTCGGCTGGTGGCCGTAAAATGGGCCAGAGTGTCTTGTTGTCAGTTGAGGTTCAAATGTTCAAGTGGCGTCTAAGTACAGTGGTTGAAACAACGAGGTTGTGGTATATTATATTATATTCAATGTAAGTACTCATCCATGAGAAAAGCATATAGATGGGTATATAAACCGAGCGCACAACCATGAAGCCTGTTTAAATTCTACCGTGCTTCACTTACTGCATTATCATTCATATGTTGTGTCAATAGTGCATTAAAGTATTTCGTAGGCATATGTACAAAGCTATATTGAAGAGAACAAAAAATGCCACAACACCATCCTCGAAGCTAGAGCTAGTCATCTATAAAATGCACCTTCTAGAGTACTGAATTGCGAGATGGGAACACAGGTGAGGTGACACGGAACTAGCGAGTCGTCGAACTCGCTAGTCACGAGTGTAGATAAACTTAAACTCACGTGAATTAATGAAAGACAAATGAGTGAAAAAAAAATGAGCTTGATGCTCCGGTCTCTGAGCTCGACACACCTCTCTCAACGGTGCACTTCATGGATGACTGACACTACTGAGCTATCTCCTCAACGAGATCAAAAGCGAGAATGCATTCATAATAATATTACAAATGAGACTACTAATAGTTGTACACCTCGTCGTCACCTAGCAACACCAACAAGCGGTCTGCGACGAACTCAATGTACTGGCGCGTGAGCTTCGCATTCATGCCAATGAGGCCGACAGGAAGAGCATCTAGAGACAGTCAGCGTAAGATGGACAAAATAATGGCAATAATGTACCAGTCAGGAATTCTTGCTCAATGATGACAGCTTGGGTAATGATACACTTGACAGTCTGTGCGGGCGACACTTGAGGTGGCTAAAGAGCAAGCAAGCAAAATCAGTGTGCATGATGATGAGCTCATTGGAGAACGTAAGACCAGGCATGAGACGGTGCTTCTTGAGCCAGAAGATGGACATGAAGGAACCAGAGAAGAAGGTGCCTTCGACAGCAGCAAAGGCGACCAAGCGCTCACCGAAGGTGGAACGCTGATCGGATATCCACTTGAGTGCCTAGTCAGTCTTGCGCTTGACACAAGGAATAGTTTCCATGGCATTGAAGAGGTATTTGCGCTGGGCGGAATCCTTGATGTAAGTGTCGATGAGGAGTGAGTGTGTCTCTGAGGGAAAGGATGATATAGCTGGGTGTGATGGTGACGACAAGCTCGAAGACGAGCACGCTGAGGATGACGACGACGACGACAAAGTGGCAAGTGGTGTGGGGAAATGAACACAGCCACACAGTATTTAGTAATACGCAAACAAAGTAACATAACAAATAATATTTGTTTGGTGAAAACCAACCTGATACACATAGTCAACCATAAGCGGGACACTTGGGGTCCCGGTCCGAGGAAAAATGCATTTATGCACTCCCATTATGTGGGGTGTGTGGGGCTCTGGGCTACCTGGTTACCTCGTTCGGAGAGGGCCTGGGCGGCTTAATACCCACTAAAACCTCAAGGGCGATCACCCAGTTTTTTGGAAGGGGGTTGTCGGAGGTAATTATTTCGTTCCATGTTGAAGTCACGAGTTGTAAGAATTGTGGGGTACGAGTTATGCTTCTTGCTGTGAGCCTGTCTAGTTGTAATCATTTGTTTATGGTTGATGTCCATCTCTTTGTGATTATTTGTTTCGTAAGCGTTGTGCCGTTGATTGTTCTGTCGCATCTCATGGTCCATATTAGATACGCTGATTCTGATATCAGTATCCTCAAGAGACTGGAGGCGCCTTTATGTGAGTTGCGAGTTGGGGGGTTTTCTGGTTCGTTATTTTGTCTATCTGGTGTTTTGATGTTTATACTACCACATCCTAGGACTGTTCCTAGGTTAATTCTGGGCCAAGCGCCAAATTTCAATGGCCATGTGTTCTTGGCCAGGGACCAGATCAGGGAGCTTGCGTTGTTCGGGCAGTCGGTCAGAATGTGTTCCATGGATTCGGCATCCGCGTTGCAGTGGGCGCATCTCGCACGATGTTCGTATGTCGGTATGTTTGTCCAGTATTCTCCGATTTTATGAGTGCCATATAGGGCTTTAAATATGAACTGTTTCGTTTTTTTGGACATGTCTTTGTTTCTACTATTGGTCCAGATGGCAGCATCTGTTTCTAGGTATCCCATGATCTCTTGTATCGCGAATCTGGTAATATCCAGATTGTTGGTGGTTTTTCATCTCGGAGTCAGGGTTATCTTTTCTCTTATTCCCTTATAGGCGAGGGCTTGTGTGATAGCTGATAGTTTTGCTCCTTGTAGGTTGAATTCATCTGGGATGGTTAAGTCGAGTTCATCTGGTGTCGGTTTGTTCGCTCCTTCTTTCGCTAGGTTATCAGCTTGTTCGTTCCCTTGTTGGCCATTGTGCCCTTTTACCCATTGGAAGGCGGTTTGAGCTGACCTTTTTCGTAGGTGGTATGCTGTCGCTCTTATATTTCACTATTCGCGACATCAATCCATCCGGTGTCTTCCCAGTATGGGAGGTGTTTGGTTAGGCAGTCAATTGCATATCTGGAGTCGGTGATAAAGGTTATAGGTATGTAAGGTTCTGTGCGTTGTAGCGCTAGTAGTATCGCTGATAGTTCTGCTATTTGGTTCGAGTGTTTTTGTCCTGGGATTCTAAATGCGAGGTTTCTGGGGTGGTTTTCCTCAATCCATATTCCGCATCCGCTCTGTGCATCGTTTTTACCATTGTTGTTACATGAGCCGTCTGTTACGAACTAGGATAGTTCTAACACAAGATAACTCAATAAGAGTTTAACGTCGAGTGAGATTCGTTACGAAGTGCAATAAGCACTACGTTCAGCTAAGACAAGACTAAGAGAGTGTCTTAGACTTGAGATAGATTCAGACGACTTAGAATTGGAGGTTCTAAGCGAAGGAAGTTCCAGGTAAAACCTAGTAAGATTAAAGTAAAGAAATACAATGATAACTACGTGCTTAAATAGTCCATATGGGGCGCACGGACCAAGGGAACGTGTAAGCGATATAAGTACAACGGGTTTCAGGATAACCAAGAAAGGTAACAAGACGCGTACGTTAAAGAATGCACAAGACAATAGAACAATGGCAGTCTAGTGGCGGCTGTGTGCGACCATGACGTAGTACAATGATAAGAGATAAGAGAAAAATGTATAGGGGTACACTGACTGTAACATTACCCCGTTTTTATCGTTGAAGTCATCGACGTCAACTAGTTATCTAAGTTCTCATAGTAACATGGATCAGCTTCCGCGCGACCATGTAAAAGTTCGTCTTGTTCAAGAGTGCAGCGTTCCTGTTCATCGATCTCCTTCTCCCATTCCTTGAGAGCGTTGTAGAAGTTAGGATCGTCGAATTTCGTAGGCATTATGACTTTTCCATTGAGTTCTTTGCAAAATACCGAAAGATGTCCAGGTGCAAGGTTGCGACAGATACGGCAATGATAAGTAGGACAGTTCTTGTGGCGATGTCCTACAATATGGCAATTGCGACAAGTGAAGTTGTCGCAAGTTTCGGTTTTAACAATGTAATTGGTAGAAGAGCTGGAGGGTGCCGGTGGTGTAGGTGTGCGATCTGTGAGATTACAGATTGGCGGGGAAGTACTTCTCATTGGTTTCTTTACCGATCTACGTCGTGGGTATCGTCTGATAGGACGGGAGATTCGTTGGGTGGGAGAAGAGGGCAATGTCTCAGCTGCCTCTGTAGTAGGGATAGGTGATACCTGAACGTCAGGTACCACAGGCTCAACGCGAGGAGTAGTCGGATACTCAAGGGCAATTTCTTGCATATGCGGCGGAGGTACAGGAATTGGAGTAATGTATGGTGGTGGCGGCATAGGTGATGGGGGTCGAGCGACACCAGCAGATCTTTCTGCGATGATGTGAATAGCTTCCATGATACTTTCACGGACGTCATTAGGAATAAGGTGCATTGACATAGTACAAATGCGTTCCTGAAGATGGTTGAGGACCTGTCTGTGGCCGACATTCTGTACTAGTTGTGCAGTTCTTTCGACAAGGTGGGCGGTGCGAATGATATTGATAACGATTGCTGTTCCGAATCATTCTTTTTCAAGAAGAATTCGTTCTATTTCGATAGCGTGTGCGGGGCAGAGTATAGCAGATTTGATAAGGGATTGGTCTTCTACTTGTTGAATAAGACGAAAATATTGTTCAACAGATTCAGAGGGTGTGGATGTCCCGGTAATACCAGTGTTGACGGTTTGGAGAACGGTGGTTTCAGTGATATCGTTAGACGTAGACATATCGTGTTTCGAAGGGGATTGTTTTATGATGTTAAAGGCGATGGGTCTTCTTATAGTTTTGTAGCAATTCAGTGGCATGAGAGAGATTCTCCTCGGGGAGCCATTCATTGCTAGCCGAGGAATATCCAATCCATGATACGAGATAGCGTCTTCGTTTACCCGTTCCTTTGTGGGAAATGATTGCTTCGACTTCGTATTCTTCTTCGTTATCTATGACGTCAGGAGGTGGTTCTATGAAGTTCGGACCATGAATTTCTGTTTCGTGATAGGATGATAGTTCGGAAGCATGGAACGTGGGGTGAACTTTCCATTGGGTTGGCAACTGGAGTGTGAATGTGATTGGAGATAGTACTGCTGAGATGGTAAAAGGACCGTAGTGTTTAGGGGCTAGTTTTCTGGATGGTAACGGAGTGATTAGGTTCTTTCCAGATAACCAAACCTTATCTCCGATCTTCCATGGTTGGTATTTCTTTCCATGAGAGCGTTCTGCCATTCGCTGCATGGCAAGGTTATGGCAAGAGATTGCTTCTTCGCGAGATTTCTGGAGAAGACGGACCCTTTCTTCTGCAGCAGGAACGGTGGAATCAGGGAGTATGTGTGGGAGTGCGCGTGGTTCGTATCCCATCATTAAGAAGAATGGAGATGCGTTGCGAGAGTCGTGTTTTCGGTGATTATGGACAAATTCAGCCATTGTGAGATGTTCTACCCAATTTTCCGGGTTATTGCGGCAATAGATCCGCAGATAGGTTTCTAATTCTTGGTTAAGTCGTTCGGTTTGTCCATCTGTTTGAGGATGATAAGCAGTGGATGCAGCGATGTCGTAACCAAGTATCTTTGCTAATACTTTTGAGAATTTTGAAATGAACTGTGGTCCTCGATCAGAGATAACTTTGTCGTGTAATCCAAATCTTCGATAGACATGTTTGAAGAATTTCTGGGCGACTCCTTCTGAAGAGATCGTTTTCGTACAAGGGATAATAATTACCCCCTTCATAAGCCCATGGTCTACCACGACCATAATAGAATCAAAGCCGGTGCACGGGGGAAGATCCGTGATAAGATCTACGGAGACTTGGCTAAAAGGGGCGATGGCAGTGGACGGGATAGGAATAAGCGGCGGTGTGACAGGATGTGTATCAGATTTCATTTGTTGGCATAAGGCACATCCTTCAACATATTTGCGGATGTAAGTGCCCATAGCTGGCCACCAGAAGTCTCGCTTAACAAGTTCTTCGGTTTTGAAACGTCCTGGGTGACCGGCGGAAGGGTGATCGTGACATCGGAGAAGAATATCTTTTCGGCCTGCAGGGCGAACGTAGGCACAGGTTTTTGTAATACAAGACATCATCTGTTATCGTCCAATCGCTAAGGGCGGATTTCATAGGAGGGAGACAGAGTCCATCAAGCGCGTCTGATGCAGCTTTAAAGATGGGATCTATGTCATCGGGATCAGGGTTGGCAAGCGTTGTCATGAGTTCTTGGTCAAGAAGACGGATAAACATAGAATCTGGGAGTAGTGTGACGTTTTCATTGTCATCTTTCCCAGTATCATGATCTGGTCTTCTTGATAAGGCATCAGGGGCGGCGAGCTTTGTTCCAGCAACATGATGTAGTTCGATATCATAACAGGAAAGGAGGAGTTGCCAACGAGCTTGGCGACGAGTCAACCTCTGTGCAGTTCGAAAATAGAGAAGGTTTTTGTGATCTGTAAAGATGATAACTGGATGGGGATTGCCTTCGAGATAATGACGCCACTCAGTGAGTGCACAGATGACGGCAAGTAATTCACGATCAAAGATCTGATAGTTTCATTCGGCTGGGTTTAATGTTTGTGACAGGTATCCGCAAGGGTGGTAAACACCATTTTCATCGGTTTGCAAAAGCACAGCACCTGTTGCGACGAGAGATGCATTGGTGGCGATAGCGAATTGATGTTGGGGATTTGGATTCCGGAGTACAGGTTGCTTCAAGAAACATTCCTTTAACGTTTCGAAGGCAGTTTGACAAGGTTCAGTCCAAGAGAAGATATGTTCCTTTTTTGTTAGATCAATGAGAGGTCGAGCGATATCAGAGTAGTGGGAAATGAAGTTTCGATAGAAGTTGCAAAATCCGAGGAATGAGCGGACTTCTTTAACTGTTTTGGGAGTTGGCCAATCGCGAATTCCGTCTGTTTTGGCAATGTCCATGGCTACACATCCGGGTCGGATTATCATTCCGAGATATTCAACTTCTTGAGCATCGAAGGTGCATTTTTCTGGTTTTAGGAATAATCGTTCTTTTCTGATTTTATCCAAAACACGGCGCGTTCGAGCATGGTGTTCCTCTAGATCATTAGAGAAGATAAGGATGTCGTCCATATAGATAATCAGCCATCCTTCATTAATTTCTTGTTGGAAGGTGCGGTTCATATATGCTTGGAATGTTGCTGGTGAGTTGCAAAGTCCAAAGAACATGACATTAGGTTCGTATAATCCATATTCGGTGGTGAACGCAGCTTTCCAACGATCTTCAGGGTGGATGCGGATATTGTTGTAACCAGATCGCACATCCATCTTCGTGAAATATTTTGCACCGTGTAGTCGGGCGACAAGTGATAAGGGAAGTGGGAGTGGATAAGTGTTCTTTATCGTCCAATCATTGATGTATCGATAATCTTGGCATGGTCGTAAATCTCCGCTTTTCTTTCCTACAAAGAAGAAGCCGCTGGCTTGAGGCGACTTCGATTCTGAAATAAATCCCTTTTTAACGTTCTCATCGATAAATACTTTTACTGCATTTCAGTTCGGCTTCGGATAACGGGTAGATTTTCGACGTTTTGGGAATAAAACCAGGTTTTGTTTCAATACGGTGATCTATGCCAGGTTGTTCAGGAGGGAGTTGATTAAGACCGTTTTTGGCGAATATATCGGCGAAGTCGTGGAGGTAAGAAGGAACTAGTTCTTCGAACGATTTCTTCTTTTGTTCTAAGCCTGTTGCTAGAGCGAATTGTTGGGCTTTGTTACTGACTTTGGTGTATTCGGTAGGCCGTGGCAAAGGTGAGACCGTAGGTTTTTGTTCAATTTTGCTGGTTCCGTCCATAGTGAGTGGAGTATCCAAAGATATGTTGGTGATGACACGAAGTTCAGTGGCATCAGAAGAGTATTCTACCAAGAATTCGTCGTCCTCAAGGTCATAAGTGGTAATTTCTCGGACTTCAGGGGCGAAGTTTTCCTGAGACCAAACATCTTCTTTGGTATTGAAAGTGTCGTCATCATCATCAGGGATAGGATCAAGTTTAGGAATAGGGATATCTTCTTCATCCGGGATTTCTTCAATGGAAGCACGGAAAGATGCGGGTATGAGAATTTCTGGGGATGGTTCCTTTGTTTCGGATTTCTTTAGACGGGAATTCTTCCATTTGGTATCAGGGTTTATTGTGAAGAGAGGTGGGAGTTTGTTGCATTCCCGTTCTTTATCGATTTCTTGTTCTATTTGGTTACTTCGTTCGGTTTGGGGGAGCAGAAGGGTTTCGGCTTTCCAGCTAATAAAAGGATCCATTGCTCGAAGCCAAGGGATTCCTAGAAGAATTTGATCGTGTTTGCTCAATGGGGCGATATTGAATTTTCCTATCATGGTTCGTTCGTCAATTTTGACAGTGAGTACGCAATATCTTCGGATAGCACCTCCTCTTGCATAGCTTCCATCAGCGATGGTTACGCGAAATGGTTTGCTAAGTTGATGTGTGCGAATTTTGTGGAGTTTCACGAACTCCTCGGATATGAATGTTCCAGGCTGCTCCAGAGTCGACGACGGCGGTTGTTTCAACGGTTTTAAGACGAGTTTTCGAGATGAGCATAATGGGAACCCGAAGTTCCTTTCTTATTCCAACAGCTCGAACAAGTCTAATTGGTACATCGGAAGAATCTGACGTTGATCCAGTCTTCCACATTAAAAATCCTCGTTGATACGATGGACTTCTTCTTCATCGTCTTCGGCTTCTTCCTTGCGGCGGACGGGGACCTTTCCATCCTTCTTCTTTTCAGGGCAGACACGTGAGACATGCCCTACTTTGTGACAAAAGAAGCATTTCCCTGTATGGAAATGTTCATTCTTTTGTTCATCTGTGAGTCGGTCTACAACCATTGCATTGGGATCGCGTGAGGAGTTGTATCGGTAATCTCCATATTGTTTCTTCTTCTGGGGTCTTCCACTGTTGCGCATAGCAAGGAGGTGAAGTCGATTATTGTCAAGTTCGGTGCATCTTTCAATTACTCCGCTGATATCATCAGGGACTGATGGGGAATTGTACAATCTTCCAAGTAGTCCGGGGTGTAACCCGTCGAGGAAGAATTGTTTCTGCGCGACATCTCCCTCGATTCCAGATTTTGTGATGAGCGTCTGGAAGTTATGGATGTATGTTCCAAGCGTTGTCCCTTCTTGTTTGAGTCCTCGGAGTTTAGCGAGTGCTGACCCTGCAGGGTCAAGGGGTTTAAACGCTCTGGTGAAGTCGTTATAAAAGTCTTTCCAGGTTCCATATCCAATGGGGTTTCCTGTACTATCTTTGTGATTGGGGTTCTGAGCTAGGCGAAGGAAGTCGTCCTTCCATAATCTTGTGTTTCCTTCAGTCATGTACGACAAGATGTAGATAATCTTCTGTTTTTCCTCTTTGTATAGTTCTCCATTGATATCGAGATACGAGATGCAGTGCATCAGGAAACTTTCGGATAGTTCCCTGTCTCCATTGTACGAAGGAGGTGCACTGATCTTAAGCTCAGTGGGTTTATCTTTGGTAGACATCGGTGGTGGCAGTGGTGGTAATGGTGGTACTGCGCCTAAGTTTAACGCGGCTACTAGCGGTGTTAGAGTCGTCAGGGTGGCTTGTCTACTTCGTTCGTGAAGTCAAGTCTTATGGGGACCTAGTGCTATCTTTCTTGATGCCTAGGGTTTATCTGTTCTGTTGTCTTGGTTCTGGCGAAGCTTGATGGCGATGCAGGGATGTAGACTTTAATCTTTTGTTACGAACTAGGATAGTTCTAACACAAGATAACTCAATAAGAGTTTAACGTCGAGTGAGATTCGTTACGAAGTGCAATAAGCACTACGTTCAGCTAAGACAAGACTAAGAGAGTGTCTTAGACTTGAGATAGATTCAGACGACTTAGAATTGGAGGTTCTAAGCGAAGGAAGTTCCAGGTAAAACCTAGTAAGATTAAAGTAAAGAAATACAATGATAACTACGTGCTTAAATAGTCCATATGGGGCGCACGGACCAAGGGAACGTGTAAGCGATATAAGTACAACGGGTTTCAGGATAACCAAGAAAGGTAACAAGATGCGTACGTTAAAGAATGCACAAGACAATAGAACAATGGCAGTCTAGTGGCGGCTGTGTGCGACCATGACGTAGTACAATGATAAGAGATAAGAGAAAAATGTATAGGGGTACACTGACTGTAACACCGTCGGTGAAGATGGTTAGGTTATTCTGGAGGAGGTTAAGGCCTCTTGTAGGTGCTTGTAGGCAGTGTGCTGGGGTGAGTGAGGTGTGCATTGGGTTAATGAAGATTCTGAAACATTCGGATAGGCAGGAGTGGATTGTTACCGTCGGGTCGAATAGTATTTCTCCTTGTCGGCTCTTGTGCACCTGATAGTTTTTCTCTTTTCTTCGGTGAGTTAGTGATAGGCCGTCTTTTTTGGGCTTTGTTTTTGTGTTGAATTTCGGTGCGATTTTGAATAGGATTTCATTGGCGTATTGGGCGCATGCATGGGGGTTGTTACATCCCTTGTTTCTATCTTTTTGGCAGGCGGTACATGGGCATGTGGATCGTGGGATGTGTTGATCGTCTTCGCTGATGCGAGTTAGTCGTTTCTTAATCTTTATTAGGTGTTTGATGTTCGCTGATCTATGTACGTCTAGTATGCATCTGTTCTTTGTCTTGTTGTACGTGTTTTTTGGTGTTCCTATGTGGCACCACGAGGGAAGGCTCTTTTTGAGGTCTTTCGAGAGTTTGATTGGTGCGAAACTGATGTTATGTTTTTTAGCTGTCTTAAGCAGCGACTGTGCTTTGCGGGGTAGGGAGGTTATTTTAGGGCCTCTGGTTGGAGGGACCCAGGATGTGAGGAATGGGTTCGTGTTTTCGTCATCGTCGTATCTCGGTCTGATATTGTTTAGTATTAGGTCCATAATTGAGGCCCATGCTGGTCTGGACGGGGATAGATCTAGGTATGTTTTTACCCAGGTGATCTCTATGGCTTCGTTTCTTGACTTGACGTCCAAAAGGCCAATACCACCTTCTTCTTTTGGCCGGTGTAGTTGTTCCAGGTTTATGGGGGGGGATCGCGCATCATCCCAGATGAAGTTTCGTATGATCTTTGTCAGTGCCGCTTCGATGTTTTTTGGCATTCCTTGGGCTTTGGTTAGGAATTGTGTCATGCCTCCCGCAATCATTTGTATTATTAGCTTTTTTCGTCTAGTGTTGGGTGTCCGTTTTTCCATCTTTTCAGCGCTAAATTGACTTTGTTTAATATAGGTTCCCATGGGGTTGTGGCATCTGTTTTGTTACCAATCCAGGCACCCAAGGATCTGACAAGGTGGCCATCTGGTGCTATTCTTATGTTGTTGTTCAGTGGAGTATCGAGATGGTTGGGTTTGCGTGTTTGTAGTACATGGTCACGGTGTGGTTTTGAACCGATTGGTATGATTTCAGTCTTTTCGAGGTTGAATTTTGCGCCTGACGCAC
The DNA here is from genome assembly GCA_016628565.1 of Suillus placidus. Lineage (NCBI taxonomy): Eukaryota > Fungi > Basidiomycota > Agaricomycetes > Boletales > Suillaceae > Suillus > Suillus placidus. The sequence continues at coordinate 457,581 of JABBWD010000027.1, read as the reverse complement.
AGCACCACTTCGATAGGATTGTTTCCAGGTCATTGTATTTGTCCGTCTCACTTAGGAATATGGTGGTGTCATCTGCGTAGAGGTTCACGATGACCTTGTCTGTTACTCCTGGTATGTTATATCCTTTTAGTTTTTCTGAGTTTCTCAGGGTGCATGCTAATGGTTCAATTGCGAGGTTGAAGAGGAGGCACGAGAGAGGGTCACCTTGGCGTACGCCTCTAGTGACTTGGAAAGGGGCGCTGAGGACGCCGTTTATGGCTACCTTCGTGTGTGCGTTCTTGTAAAGGGCCTTCACCATTTTAACGAAGGTTTGCAGGAGCTGGAAGGTTTCGAGCGTCGTTATCAGGTAGTCGTGTTTTATTCTGTCATATGCCTTTTCTTGATCAAGTGCAATTAGGACACCGTTTTCTTCTGTGATGTCGGCGTATTCTATCATTAATCTGGCTAGTCTTATTGGGTTGAAGATGGAACATCGTGGTATGAAGCCGCTTTGGTCGGCGTGGATTAGTGCGTGTACCTCTCGTGCTAATTGCATGGCTAACGCTTTTGTGAGGATTTTGTAGTCCGTGTTCAATAGGGTGATTGGTTGGTAGTTCTCTATCTCAGTGCGCTACTTTTTTTTGTAGATGGGGCACATCCATCCTAGGGAGAAGTCTGTTTCTTCATCAACGCCATGTTCTTGGATGTCATTTATTACTAGGGTGAGAGTTTTGATTATGTTGAAGCTGGGTAGCTCTTTTTTTTGGTCGTTGATATGTTTTTCATGTAGGTTTTTCCAGATTTCGTACGGGATTCCATCTATACCAGCGGCACTGCCTGCTTTCGAGGCGAAGAGTGCCTCGTGGATATGATTTTCTTTTAGTGGGCTATGTAGCGGTGAGTCATTGTTCCATAGTTTTTGGGATTGCGGAATTTCTTTCATTGTGTTTTGTATTTCTATTATTCTTGCTTCTGCTTCTTGTTCAGACAGGGTGTCTTTTTGTAGGTTCTCGTGGTGGTTTCTCACGATTTCTGCCATTTTGTCGGAGCGGGAGGCGAATTGATTTTGGTTAGGTACTTTCAGTTTGTATATGATGTCTCGTGGTTTCTTGCTGCTATTGATTTTAGACCAGTACTTGCTTATTGTCTCGCCTTTTGCTGCCCAATTTGCTTGGGAGTGTGCTTGTTTTTTTCAGAAACTTTTATGTTCTAGGTGGTTTATCTCGCTTTCAATCCAGGCTTTCTGTCGCCTGGTGATTTCGTTTGTGTCAATATCGTCATTTGCTTCCGTTCTTCGTAAGTCTTCTTCTAGTTGCTTAGTTCTTATTCTGATTTTGTTTAGGTGTTCTTTTGCCGTGATTTTTGCAAGTTGTCGAATTTGTGATTTGAATTCTTCCCAAGCTCGTTGCGGGTTTTCTGAGTCTGATCTCAGTGTTTGTTGGTGTGTGATTTTTTGTTGTAACAGTTTTCCAGCTTCGCTGATTCTATCGATGAGTTTCTCATCATTGATCAGGCTCGTTGGCCAGGACCAGCGGCCTTTGCCGACAAAAGGTATGTCTGCTGGGGCGAATCTTATGAGGACCATTCTGTGGTCAGTCGGAACGGCTGAGGTGCAGGAGTCCCATCCATGTATGTTTCGTTCGTGGGTTGGTGAGGTGTATATGCGGTCTAGTCGTGAATGTGAGTTCGAGCTGCTGTAAAATGTGAAGAGTCTGGATGTGGGGTTGTTGATTCTCCAGGTGTCCTGTATATTGATTTGTAGTCTTAGGTCTCTGAGGGCGTCTAGTGCCTGTTTGTTTTCGAGGCGGGCTGGGGCACGATCAAGTGCGTCTTCCGTTATGTTGAAGTCGCCCATCATAAAGTCTGGGTTGGGGAGGTGTTTTTCTTGCCACATTCTAGCTATTTTATTCCAGAATTCTGCGTGTTGTGCGTGGTTGTTTGGGGCGTATATGTTGGCTATAGTTAGATTTGTGTTGTTATGCCATTTGGTTCTGAGGACTAAAGCTCTGCTGGGGATGATTTCAGTTAATATTATCTCGTCAGGGTTGAAGATTTCTTTGTTGATCACAAATGCTACCCCTGCTGAGTTGCCAGGGCGGTGTGGGTCTCTCGAGTTCATAACTTTGAGTCTACGTGAGTGTAGTGTATCTATTTGGGCTTCATGTTCGGGTAATAGGTGTGTTTCTTGCACACATAGAATGCCGATTTTTCTTTCTCTCATAGTGTGTTGGATTGTGGACCATTTAGATATTTCGTTGTTCCCTAGTTGGGGGGATGCTCGGCCCTTCATGTTTAGGGTAGCGAGGAGTATGTTAGCTCTCGTTTTCTTTTTTTTAATTTCAGTGTGGGGTGGGACTCTAAGGTTATTGTCTGCCTGGTGTGGTGTTTGAGCTGGGGGTCCGCCTCCAATCTCCTGTGTAGCGTCATCTGGGTTGGCCCCGGCGGTTTGAGGGCTTTCCCCTCTGCTGTTCAGGAGGCTCGAACCAAGGCCGGGAAAAGAACCGTAAATTGAGTTATGATTGTGAATTTGCTGAGTGGTCGAAGTACTACGTCCTCCGAACGACCATTAAGAGGCGAGGGCTGTCATATCCCGGGCAGCCACGGTGGATAAATGTTAGCACTATCTGAGACATTGAGTCCTGTGCTCGTTGAATCTTCTGTGGTCACTTCAGCTTCTCAGCATGGCTAATCCTTGGCCTAAATAGGCCTCTGTTGTTGGCTTACGCCATCAGGGCTCCTTTGGCTTTCCTGTCTTGCTTCCGCGACCAGTATATTTGGGCCGAAGGTGTGGGTTGATTGGGCCTAGCCCTGTAGATCCAATTTTGCGGGTTGTGGCTGCTGTCAGGATTGTGCGCACTTCCGCATTAGTTCGATGTTCCGGTGAGGGGGGTTTATTCAAGTACGGAGTTACATGGTGCGGGTGTGTAGGTACGTGGACTATGGTACGTCAGGGGGTGAGGTTACAGGTATGTGCAGTAGCTAGTGGGTGGTTCGAGTAATCTCTCAAGCAGGGTTCCTTCTCCCCCTGCCTTTCCCTCGCTGGTTCACGTTGTTGGGTTTCATAGCCGTGTTGTGCTTGGGCCCGTTCCAGAGCGGAATGTTTGGGAATGGGCATAGGCCTCGGGGGTGCGCGATTGAATGGCAGAGAGGGCAGGGCATGAAATTGACCGACATGCCATTCCCTTCGAGTTCGGATGGGTAGGATAGGGAGTGCAGGTAGGCTCTCAGCTTCGTCCAGACGGAGGGACTATTGGTGGGGCTGACGGCGAACATGTTATAGTGTGGGAGGAGGATACCTCCGCTAACCTTAAAGTCGAGGTGCTCTATCCAGAGGGATTTGACGAAGTCCCACGCTGCGGTGTGGACCTGGTCTTCAGGAATGTCTCCTTCGGATAGGATGTCACAGATGTCCCATCTTGTGATGTCCTCTGTCCAGACCTCATAGATGGCCGTTCTGATGGTTGCTATGTCTGTGGTTGAGAAGCCATGGAGGCAGAAGAGGAGTAGTGGCGGGTGTTGACTCTAAATTGGTGGGCAGTGAAAGTGATCTCGGTGGACGACCAGATGCATTGGTCTAGAATGAGTGTCTTCGTCTCATCTGAGATATTGTAGATTAGGAAACTGAGGGGGTGGTCTGTATCTTCTTTGATGGCTTCGGGGCAAGGTGGGGAGACTTTCATGTCCTGGTCGTCTTGGTGGACAAAGTGAGCTATCTCGGATACCGCTTTGCACAGTCGTTCGACTAGGATTGGGCCCTTGACGGAAGGGTTTTTTCCGTTGTGGTCGAAGACTCTGACGAGGATTTTGGGGTGGGGTACCTTTAGCCATGCCGTGATGACTTTGGCCACTTGGAAGTCAAATAGTTGCGCTGCGTGGGCTAGGTGGATGTGGGGGAAGCCACCTATTGGGATGGGAGTGAAGTGGGGAATGACCGTGAGTGAGTTGATGCCGTTAGACCTGATGATGGAACGATTTGTCTCGGCGACAGCTAGGTGGGCTCGGAGAAGGTCTTCTTCGGATGTTTGCGATGTCGCGGGAGGTTTGGTGTGGGCTGGGGTGAGACTGGGTGTTACAACGAGTAGGTCTGACATGGTATCGTCTTCCATGGGGGTGGGGGTTTGCGCAGGGGGTTGGTGGAGGGTAGCGAGGGGCATCTCTACCTCTTTGTCCTTTGCGAAAAATGAGGGAGTTAATGGTAGGGGTCGTTGCATTTTCCTCAGATTTGGTGGGGGGTACCTGTGAGATGTGTTGGCGGGGGGACGGTGATGGGGTAAAGGGGGTAGGAGATCCATCTGCTGCGCTGTCCCCTTCGTCTGTTAGGACATTGGGCGGGAAGAATTGTGAACCTGTTCGTTGATGTCTGGGGAGGGACTGGCGGGTGCCCATAGGGGAGGGGCGGGCGCTGATGTTTGCACTTTTAATGCTGGATAGGTCCTTCATCTTTTTACGAGCGAGGTTGGGAGGTTCTGCGGTTGAGTGAGGCTTTTTATGTTGGGTTTCATGGGGGGGGCGTTTACCTCGTGGTTATGCCATGGGATTTTTTGGTAGGCTGTGTGTCTTCGTTTTGTATTAGACTCGGTGGTTATCAGGGGATTTGGGTGGGGGGGATGGCTTACATGTGTTTTGGTTATGTGTTTTTGTGCAGGATTTTACGTGGGCTAGGGGTTTTTATCGCGTTTGTGGTTTTTTCAGTAGGCAGTACACGTACTTGAGTGGTCGTTTTTGTCGGGTATTTTGTGCTTCGTGTTTTTTTATGTTTTTGGGCTGCGTGTGTTTGTTGGGTGAGGTCCGGTTGGAGGATAAGGACATTGTTGACTTTTTAATGGTAGCTTCATGGGGTTATGATGATGTGAGGTGAGTTGCGGCATGTGGTGGTTGTTGTTGTATGATGTCATTTAGTTCGGGTATTTTTGGGGGGTTCAGGCTGTCTGAGGGCGTATTGTGTTATCGTTGTGGGTTATTTTCTACTGTAAGGCTTAGGTGGGTTTACGCGTTGTCGTTTTCTGTTGTTCTTACTTGTTCTGTGTGTTGTCCTTTGGTCTTTCTTATTCGGAGGGTGTGAGGGTTTTGTCAGGGATCTATGTTTTTATTTGGTGACTTAGGTGTGTCCTCGGTCTGAGGTTTCGGTCTACGAGTGAATTGGAGGATGTGTTGTTGAGGGATATGTTTTATTTGGGAGGCCAGTGGGTTACTGTGAGCGATGGTCGCTCAAGCTTGCCCGCAAAATTGCGTGGGAAAGAACCGCCATGGTAGTGGTACGGGTTCAAAGTGCCTCCTCAATGTTCAACTTTTGTCACGCCTCCACTTCAAGTGTGAGTTTGAATAAAATCGGGCCCTTCTCTCGATCATAAAATTTTATACAATAATGAGTGACGCGTCATTCCTCTATAAGGCCAAACATAACAATGTGATTGTCGATAGCAGAATTATGCTAGTTCTGGTGATTGTGTACTATGTATTGTTATTTATTGCTATCTACTTTCCTCACGAGTTCACTGATGGAGGTAGACATGTGGCTGTGCTTTGTGCGACCGAGCAAGTTGTTCGAGTCCCAACTTGACCCCAAAGTTCCTGGCACAAGTATGGAGGTCGACGGCGCTGATCAACGTGTTCACAACGGGAGCGGCATTGCCTCTTTATTGCCAGCATCTACTCGCTGTATCATGATTGCTGAGCTTCGGTTGAAAATCTTGGACCTGGTTGCCCCGCTTGTCAGTACTGTTGGGCGGCTTCCGAAATTTGAAAGGGGAATGGAGTTCAAGTTGAAGTTTGTGAGAAAGACACTTCTGGCACTTGCCTTGACCTGCAAATCATTTACTGGACCTGCGCTGGACATTTTGTGGCGACACTTAGGTGGGCTCGAACCTCTTATCAGGTGTCTCCCACAAAGCCTATGGAAACAGGATAACATGAAGCTAGTTAGTCAAGCTCTGGTTTATGCTCAAGAGTACACCATTGACACCAATTGGCAGGAATTTCAAAGAACCATGACCCTCGATGACTGGTCCATTTTTTGCAAATATAACTATCGCATCCATTCACTGGTCAACCAATTCCATTCGTCGTACGTGAATGACGAGATGATCTGTGACATTGAAATTTGGCGTGCCCTTAGCTGTCCCCCCTTCTCCTTTCCCTTGCTCCCCAACTTGACGTCCCTTACCTGGACTGAGGCTAGCGACGAGACATTCCAATATATTCGGTTGTTTATAACCCCACAGTTGACGATGCTCCATATCCATGCATGGTCCTCCGCCTTTGACACATTTGGTCCATCCGAACAGTCCATCATGTCGTCTATCCCAAAGTCATGCCCTTCTGTTTCAAATTTCAGTCTCGTTATCGATGCCGGTCAATCTATCCGACCGAGAGACACATCGACCCTGTTACAATGTTGGTCTCACCTAACATCGGTGAGGACTGAAATGGTTTCCGCAGCAGGCATCCTACACCTGTCCAGTTTGCCTTCACTCCGAGTTTTGAAATTTCAATTACCTCCGACTCCCATATCTGCAGCTACACAAAGGCTCCTACAGAGGCCTGCCTTCTGCGCGTTACAAGAGCTGGACGTAACATGCAAAAGTCTAGTCATCCTAAAGGCTTTTTTGGAGAAAATCACTGTTGCTCCAAAAGTATTATCCTTTACGATCACCCATGGAGTAGATTCCGTGCGGGCCCTGCCAGCTTCGATTTCTCATATAGCCAATGGGTGTGCACACAGCTCACTGCAAGCGGTGCAGTTCAGCATCATCAATGAGCCTGTTGATAGTAATGCTTTAATCGAAGCTGAAGCCTTTCAACCACTCTTTGCCTTCCACAATCTTCGCAAGCTCAAATTCCAAGCGCATGGACACTGTATTGTGCGAATGGATGATGCCGCCCTTTTGGAGATGGCTAAGGCCTGGCCCCTCCTGGAAGAGCTATACATTATCAGGTACGGCCAATCAAGCCATCAAGTCACTCCAAATGCCTTCGTCTTGTTGTTGCAGCATTGCCCGCGTTTAGTCTCGGTCTCCCTTACAATAGATTGGTCTACGATAGACGTGCATGCCATCCCCACTGAAATTCCTTGTGAAAGATTTTCTCACAAGGCGCTATCTCATGTGTTCTGTGCTGGTTCGAGGATCAACTATCCGATAAACATCGCCGTCTTCATCTCAGCCATCGCACCCAACATAAATTCAATCGAGGCATGGAACCGTGGAACCCATGAGGATGATGATGACCTGGTCGACTCCCCAGCATGGAATCTCGTCCCGGATTCGACCAAGATTTTCACCGTTGTCCGTCACCAGGAGACGATAATGATGTTGATGAGGTGAAGAAAATGAGAGGTCCGTATGGCCATCACGAGGCCGCGCAGCCGAGAGACCGAAAATGAGGAAGTTATTGTTGGTGGTGACGTTGATGAGGGTGGTGAGGGTTTCGAGGAAGATAGCAAAACCGAGGGCCATTCGGTGCATATTCACTAAGTCTCGTCAGACGAGGAAGAATGTTTGAAAGTGTACATCTTGATGTTTTGCGCTAGCCTGTCTTACTCAAGGTTTTGGTTTTTCCTCCATCAGGTCACTTCACCCAATCAAAGACCCTCGACGAATCTCTTTCCCATCCATGTCTCGCAAGTTTATAGTAGGAATACGCATGTCATAGTTCTGAATATGTTATCCATACCGCAGTATACGAATACAAATCAATCAACCTTGTCGGACAATAATCACTTTTGCTTCCAGCACCAACATGCTCCTCGCCAGCTTCGCATCATCTCCACGAGTTGTTCGCTACTGTAGGCCGGCATTGTTCGAAACGTGCATTGAATATATGCGGTGAAATTGATGAAGTTCCAGTATACAGATTCACTGGGGCGCCTGCTTGGTGTCGACGTCTTCCGGGTACAGCAGTCGCAAACTCTTCGACTCGAATGTTAGAGCTACGGACGGCAAGCACGCGGGGCTATTTCAAATTGGAGTAGGTCCGGTTAGAGGGTTCATTCTCTATTGCAACGCTTCCTTGTGGATCCTCCACCATCGTGAAACCAAGATGATGGCTATCAGCCTTGAGTTATTGCTCGCGGTGCGGTGGCTAGTTAAAGAATCAGTCCATCGCCTCCAAGTGCCAGGAGCTTCTCAAGTAATTTCACTGTGCCCTATTCATAAGTGGTGAGGTCGATATCAGTTGTCACATAGTACCAGCATCGGCAACAAAGACCAAGTATATTGAGCATACCGAAAGTGGGCGATGCTGCAGATGACAGCACAGAACGAAGCTGTGTAGGGAACGATATCCGGTCTCGAACTGTCCGCGTACATGCGAAGGTCCCCCGAGTATTTTGTGTCGGGATGGGTGTATTCGAGTTATCCACCTGTTCACATCTAGCGCACCAAGCCTTCACACTACACAGACGCAGCTCCGAGGTTCGCTCAGTATTGAGAAATCCGTATTGTATTGAATGTGGTTGATGCGGAATACAATGCGGTGAAAGAATAATTCGGATTGGACTAATTGTCCTTTGGGTCTAAAAGAGAGGATGCTGTCTGGCACAGGTCTAGGGCAACATGTGCATTTCAGAGGGGCTGTCAAGCGAGCACAAGCGGCGCTGTCGAAACAGGATGGGGCCGTGAAAGTGCCGATTATGCCCACCACCTGTCGAAGTAGTAGGTCCCTGCATCACAGGTCCTTGCGTACGAAGATGCACAGATGTGTTTTAATCATAATCGCCTGTTCATTATGTGAGATATAGGAAATAGGTGTCAAAAAAGTCCTACCTCCGCCACCGCCGTCATCTCCACCGCCGCCATCGCCAAGACCGTCCATATCATCTCCTTCACCGTTATCGAAATAGTTCTCCGCGTAATCATTGTCAAATTCCTCGTCGACGTCGTAGTCCGAGTCAACTAGCTGTGATCCAGCGTCTGAGCGTTCATCGCCCGACTTCTCCTGAAAATATTATTAATATTCTGGAAATAAATGTATATCTGAAGTCGTGACATACTTTGTCCTCATCATCCTCCGCTAAGTCATCAAGATTAAGGCGTTTTGTGGTGCCTTTCTTTTCAACTGTTGATCCCTTCAGTAACGGTATGAGGTGAACATCAATCCACTGACCTTTTCGTTTTCTTTTCGGATTGAAATATCCCTCGAATATCTCTGAGGGAAAAAAGGGCGTATGAAGCTCCTTCCGTTTCAATGTAGGTTGAGAAGCAGGGCTCTGACGATATTTATCAGAATAACGCTCCAAATCTGTAAAGCAAAAGCGTTAGGTTCCTGTTCATCGATCACTTACGATCATTCAAACCATTTGACTTCGACGTTTCGACTACATAGTAGGCTGATTGCCGTAAACGGGTAACAAAACCGGTTTGCAGATCACAGATTCGTTTCTCGTCTGCAGTGTAATCGGTGAGAACAGGTAGAGGATCCAACGGCTGTTCGGATAAAAATGAGATTGCACACTATGATGTTACAAGATTGATGCACCGCACTGGGTACAACGCGTCTCCTTCCCTGGACATAGCTTGTATGTCTGCAAATGTGAGACCCATAGGAGGCATGCTTCCTGCACCGAAGCCACCACCACCGCCTCTAAAGCCACCCCTCCCACCGCCTCGTCCACCGCCGCGTCCTCTGGACATATTTTCGAAACCTTATTGAAGGCGATGATCTCTTTGATCAGAAGGATGCAAGTACAGCCACAGCATACATCAGGCTGAGTTGAGAAAGTTTAAACTCCGAAGTGATATATAACAAGGACTTGCTGTGTTAGGGTCCTCTTGCGTCGCCCCTTTGCCACCACCACCAACCCGTCTACTTTGTTGTAAAGACTCTCAAGACAGCAGTAATCTCACCCGCCAATAATTCACGCGTTTTCTTAAAAAACTTGAAATAATGGACAAATCGCTTGATGAGGTTAGTGTTGAGTTGTAAAAAAATTCCGCTGCGCGTATGTAAACCATGATGTTTAGGTTATTTCTTCTCGCCCCAGAGGCGCCCGCCGTGGTACTGGTCGTCGCGGAGGTGCAGGAGCCAAGGCCCAACTCCTAGGAACTGCTGGTGCAAACCCCGCCACCCGTGCCGCCACTACCGGCGCTATCAAAGCCACAGGCACCACCTCTGCGCAACCCGCCGATAAAATCATTGTTTCCAACCTTCCGACAGATGTAAATGAAGTTCAAATCAGGGTGTGTTTGTTTTTTTGGTGACCTTGGTGACCTGTCTAAGCGTGAATGTAGGAGCTCTTTTCCACTACCGTTGGAGCCCTCCGCGACGTCACTTTGCACTATGATAGCGCTGGACGGTCAAAAGGTGTCGCAGCGGTCCACTTCCAACGGAAGGGCGACGGTACTTTGGCCTACCAGCAATATAACAACCGATTGATCGATGGGAGTTAGTATCGCCTGCTTTATTATCTCCTTCCTTTGTCTCCCGCAAGAGCCCTTCATCCGTTACGGAGATCCGTTGTCGCTGGTTCTCTGTTTGGCCCTGCCAAAAAGACGTGCATGCGTGGCAGAAACGCTTATATGCGGGTTCTCAAGATTCTTGGTGGCAGAGTCTTGTCCCCGCAGCTTCGACACTCCTGAGGTGCGTACCAGGTTGCAGGTTGTTGTGAAGGCTTGTCGCCCTTCGAGCTTGCAATCCTGGTGCCGTCGCAGTGCACGTCATTCCTCATGGCCCAGTCTCGCGATTGAGTTCCAGGCCGGTGCAAGTATTATGGAGTGACAGGCGGGGAGGTACTCCAGATCTTCATCCCTTGACCAATCAGGGCGGCCATTCGCGCGCAAGCCTCAGCTATTGCGGCATATTGGAGGGGGACAGAGTCGGCAATGTTCTTGGTAACGGTTTGGACAGTGGCATGCTCCTCGTATCCGTCCCTTTTACCTGCTTCCTCGCTGAAAGCACAGCCGACTAACGAATGTCTATCTCTTTTCCGAATCGTATTCGCACGTCAACTACAGAACGCCCCATGAAGATCGAAATCGTCGTCGACCCCGCACGTCCTGCCCCGCCCGCTTCGCTCGTATCGCGCGTTGCTCCTGCTGCATCTGCTCCTGCGGCTTCAGATGCTCGGGGTGCCAGGTGCGTATAACAGAGTTGCTGATTCTGTTGTGTTGTCTTATCAATTCATAGGCCTGCCGCGCGTGGCTCTCGCCGTGGAAGAGGCCGTGGAAGGAAGGGGAACGAAAGACCTCAGAAGAGTGTTGCAGACCTTGATGCAGAGATGGAGGTTTGTTCTTGAACCTCGTCTCTGGAACATCATGTTCATATCGATTTCTCAGGATTACACTGCGAGCAATATCGTTGCTCCCGCTGCTGCTTAAAGTAGCACGTACTATGTGTATCTGCTAATGCTGACCGTCTGTTGTGTTCCCCTTTGATACCGTTCTCATTTATTCTTAGTAGTCTCTGTCCTGTATTCTACACGCTTGCTTTCCTGGGACTCAAATTTCTATTGAGTTATTAGTCTCTTCACGTGCGCCTGTTGAGATCTGAGACCTTGTTGACCGATCGACTCGCCTATTGTGTCAGATATAAAGCAAGCACTTCGAGCCGTGTTCTCGTCGTTACTTTGTGATTTGTGATTTCTTTTCACTACGGTTGTGTTTGTTCATCAACTATTGCGGCGAATAAGTGCAGTTGCTTTTCCTGGCATTTCAATCCTTTGTCTTTCGATACTTGAAACCCCACACTCTGGCCATGAATATCCCTGCAGAAGAGGAGAAGCTGTTGTATTCTGCAACGACCTGAGTGGGCCGATGTCGTTCCCTTAGAGCAGTACGAGAATGTCACCCCTCTTGCGCCCATCTTTTATACGGATGAATGTTCGTGAGCAAACCGGCTTGTCTGCAGACCCTCACTCAATGCAACGATCGGATTGCATCTATTAGACAGAGATGCCACGAACTACTTCAGAGGGATCGTCAAGAGCGGTGAGATGAGTCCCAGGGTGTTGGAGCTCACGGAGAATGTAATCCGGCAGAATCCTGGACACTATTCTGCATGGTGAGTTTGTGATTTGCTCCATCACGTACGTGCAGCCAAACACAGATGACGTTTCCATGTGCGATTAGGCAGTACAGGTACAAAACACTTATGGCATTGAAGTCTCCCCTCGACGATGAGCTTCAGCTGATGGATGAGCTTGCGATCAAGCATCTGAAGACATACCAAGTCTGGCATCACCGCAGGCTGCTCGTGCAGCAGACTCGCAACCCCGGCCCTGAGCTCGAGTTCATCGCTAACTCGCTGCAAGTTGATATGAAGAACTACCACACGTGGTCTTACAGACAGTGGATCCTCGCATACTTCAATGACGACGCGCTATGGAGCCATGAACTAGATTTTGTGGAGAGCATGCTTGAAAGTGACGTGAGGAATAACTCTGCATGGCATCACAGATTCTTCGTCGCTTTTCAATCTGGGGTACGGAACGGGGACGAAGACAGAGACGCGATCGTTCGGCGGGAGCTGGCGTAAGTCCTGATTTGAGTAATATGCATTCCTGGAGCAATAACGAGGTGTACAACAGATTCGTAAAGGAGCGAATTGCGATTGCACCAAATAATGCATCTGCGTGGAATTACCTGCGCGGGGTGCTTGATCATGCTAAAATTCCTTATTCCGAGCTTCAAGCATTCGTGCTGCCTTATTCTCTGCCCCAACTTCCTTTAGGTATACCACCTGAAGTCGTTGATCTTGAGAATCCTCTTCCTTCGAAGGATTCACAACTGCCCTGCGTCGCTGCTGTTGAATTCATGGCTGATATTCACGAGGCAGCAGGAGGCGGTGACTTGGTGAAGGCCACTGAGGTGGGATACGTACTTCGCGAACTTGACAAATACCTGACCTACTGTAGCTTTGGAAATCGCTAGCAAACGAGCACGATACTATACGCAAAAGGTAGGTCACAAATTAAGCACTCTGGAGTCATACCTCACTGATTGTCTCGTAGATACTGGGAATACAGGATTGCGGAATCCTTGAAGACCAAATCAGGTGGTGACGGCTGACGGATGTCCACCTTAGCACATCATCAGAATTCTATTCCTTTACGTCGATCAGGTAAACAGGGTATCACCAAATATTATCGTTGGTTTTGTATCTTCTCCGCTAATCAGGAAAACCGAACCCTTCAATCTAAAATATTTCAAGGAGCCTGTGCGATCTCCAAACAATGCTCTCAATAAATGCGCCTGGATTCAAAGCTGTCCGCTGAGCGCTAGTCAATACGTTCTAATCCAGGAGGTTGGTGCTTTTCCTTTACCGTGTTCGAGAACCCCCGCTTCTCATCCCACCGCAATTAATCCATCACTACATACTTTCTTTGCACTGCACGATCATCCTTTCGTATCACCGGAGGCCGTGTCGGCAGCAGACAGAGCTCATTGTGAATCCGCTCTTCCTTCCCTGATAGACAACAAGACCACTGGATAGAGGTGAGGACAATGTCATATTGAGTAAAAAAACACTGGAACGTACACAGCGTAAGCTAAAACAACTTATAGTGGCACTATGACCGACTTATAAGGCTGTTGATGTTCAAGTTTACAACCATGGTTCCAGGCAGCGGTACTATTTCTCACTCATGCATCGTGTTGCAAAGCAAACTCACGGGTTGGCGGCCATAAATATTCGGGAATATAGAGTGTGGTAGCCTAGTAATCGACGATCGCTCATCGGCTCTGTGACTGGGCATCGGGTATGTTCTGATACGACGGTCAGGGCTACGTAGTTAGTGTGAGCTCGCCGAGTGACACTGATATGGCTTTAGACGAGTAGAAGGAATGACTTCGTCTATAAGGGTCTGTCTAGGACTAACGGTCCGATTATAGGTCTAGGCTCAAAAGTACAAACAGAAGCAATTCACACGAGTCGGAGGTTAGACTGCACTGCAGTAATGATCGCAGTCAAGATCGCAGTTACCATGATTGGCACCAACACGGTCTTCCGCCTGACACTCAGCCTGAGAGCGGGTTCCGAAGTCGTTCCCATGCACGACTAATAGCACTGTATATCCTTCACCTTGGCGGAAATAACGCTTCTCTGAGTCCTGGCCTAACATGCGACTGCGAAGAGGATTAACAATATTCTTGAAATTTGCGCTTCCACTGGTGTTCGTCTTGGGTTACACGGTATACCATCTCTATGAGCCGCATGGGAGCATCGGCCTCGTATTCCATCAACGAGCATGGATACAGCGCGAACTACTCCCATTGTCCCCACTTGCAGGATGTTTTGAGCCCGAGCGCATCAGCCCACTGTACAACGTCAGTGACGCCGTATACGGCGGGAAACGGTTTGAGGTTCAGGCAGGTGTACCAATGCGGATGGGTATGGACTGCTACGAGTTAGCGGGAATAGTAAGATTTGCAGAAGGGGAACGAAAGCCAGAGGAACGGTATATCCCACCAGAGGAGCGAGCACAGTTCCACGCATATTGGCGCTTCGATCTTGCACCCCTCGGTGGGAGACAAGAGTACATGCTAAAGTCATTCTTCGCTACGCAAGACCTCCCCCGCTCTCGTCTAATTCTCTGGTCGAACGGTGATCTATCGTTCTATTCTGTGGTGCAAAAGTATCTCGAACTATTTCCTGGCTCGTTCACACTTCAGATAGTGGATATACCTGAATTAGCCAAGGGCACGGCAATGGAGAACCACCGCTTACTCAATCTCGAAGACAAGAAAGCATGGGTGGACGGCGACCTCGTCCGCTTGCTTGTCATCTGGGCATACGGCGGCGCTTGGATAGACATGGACATGCTCCTAACCCGAGACCTCTCTCCATTGCTTGAGCACGAATTCGTAACGCAATGGGACTGCTACGGTAATTCAAAAATCAACCCTCTTTCGTCCGCTAATCCACAAGATTCCTCAGACAAAATTTACCAACCGTTCAACGGTGCGCTCATGCACTTCCGCAAGCACTCGCCTTACCTCTGCGAAGCCTTCCATCTCATGGCACACAGCACTCCCCCGCGCTCTCCAAGCACTGATTGGGGTTCAGTTCTTTACCACAGGCTATGGCGGCGCCTTCTCAACGAATCCATACCCCCCTTCAAAATTTTACCGTTCTGCTTCTCCGACCCACTGGTTTGTCGCCTCGATAACAGAGCGCCAGACCCGTTTGAGCCTGATCGCATGGACGGGAAGTGGACCGGCAGACTCGGAGAGGGGCTTGAGGAGGGTGGAGCGCTAGATAGGGCGCTAGGAAAGATATTTGCTGTGCATTTGCATAATCGGTGGGATCAAGCATTTCCAGAGGGCGGTTGGGTGGACCGACTGTTGTTGAGGAGACACCAGGAGGAGATGGAGAGGAAGGTGCAATAAATAGTAAGCTCTGATGTTGTGACCTGCTGTGAGTGCCTTGTTCCTGGGCTGGAGGCGGCAGACGCTTAGTTATATTCGCTACGGACGCAAACCCCGGCAGTTAAACGAACTTCTCTAATGATGGAACATGTACACAATGCACTATATATTATGTTTGTTCCATGATGTGTGGAGATGATCAAACGTCTATCGTGCTTGTCGGGTGCTTTCAGGAATGGTTGCGCTGCATCGGGATGAGTGTCGTTCGTTGTCAGCGACCTCAGATGAGTCTCGTGCGCATGACTCCGCCTGCACACGCAGTCTAGCCTGAGAAAGGACGGAGCGAACACAATGGAGACACTCACAAGTCTGGTGAGCGTGCCACTACAGTAAGTAGGTCTTACGCAGCACAGAAAGTGGAGTCCACTAAAGTCGTTACGTCGATAGGGTGACTCCAGCCATGGCAATATGATAAATCGCCAGGATCAGATGCGTTGGATGGCAGTCGTGCAGAGTGGATGCAGTTCTCCCCAGCTGAACAGTATATACTGCCCTTTAACGCCTCGATATGTTCGAGTCCTAACATTGGTAAGGGTGGTGCGCGCTTCAGTTTGAATTCAACGGGCTGCCGTGCAGCATCATACAGTCTAAGTCGTTTGCGACGCGTAGCTGATGGCACGTCCACTTCCGAGGATCCCATTGGGTTTATTTGGAAGTAACCGAGGTCGATGGTGTATTGCAACATCTCCGAGTTATCTACAATTTCTCTTAGCGTTTTGCAAGTCTATGACGGGTGAGCAGTGAGCACAGTGAGATGAATACATATGTTCACTCGCCTTTCGTACCCACACCAGGTTGTACGAGTCGAGAAATGACAGATTCTGTATGATACAAAAGCTCTGGTGGAAGTTGCACCAGTGTTTTGGCCCTCATGATCTGGTAGTACGTACATGTTACAATCAGGCAGATGTTAAGCTTTTAAGAGTAAGTCCTTTCGAACGATGAGTGGCAAACTTGAAGGTCTGTGAAAACGCACGTGGGATTCCATTTTTGGTGTGTGAAGTAGCAGCTTATGCTCTGGGAGGACTGAATGACAAGAACAAGATCGATGTTTTCCAACGGCGCAGCCATCACCCGGAATGACTCCACGTCCCCAATCCATGCCAGACCCTTTTCTCCTTTTAATTCCGTCGCAAATGTGGATGGTCGCTCATCTCTAGACAGCGAACGCAGTTCCACGTCTTCTCCCGTTGTTGGCGTCAATGGACATTCCCGCGCCCTCGTGGACGATGAGGGCTTGGACGCCATCGAGAAGCTGAAGAGAGAACTCGAGCGCGAGAGAGAGGAGAAAGAAAACCTTGCTGCACAGTATCGTAACCTCCTAGCCAAACTCACGACAATGCGCACAAGTCTAGGCAATAAGCTGCAACAGGATGCTGTACGATTCTATTGGAGTATCTATTATTTTTGGCACCCTAACGAACTATGCATAGGAAGAACTCGATAGGAGGGAACAACTTGTTCAGCATCTTACGGCTCAGAATGAGGATCTGGTTTCCACAGTCGACACGTTGAAAGCCGAGCTCATCGCATCTCATCAAGAAGCAGAACGCAATTCAAAAGAGCTAGATACAATTCGAAGTCAGGTCCTGAACGAGAATGCACAGGAAAGTCTTGTACGTGAACGTGAGCTCCGGGAGACTTTGAGTGAGCTTGAGCGGTGCCGCCTTGAGCGTGGCGAATGGGAGCGCACTTCAATGCAGGAGAAGATGTTGGGTGATGAAGCAAGATTGAACCTGGAGACGTTGAGACGTGACCTAGAGATGGAACGCGAAGTTCGAGATCGAGAGTCAGTTGAGTTGGTCGCAGCACGGGAGACTGCGACTAACTTACAGTCAGTGCTAGAGGATTTCTCAGCATGTAAGCAATGTCATGTGTGTTTTATGTTCAAGTTCTCCATGCTGAAACATTGGCAGCCAAGGAACACGAACTTTCACAAGCTGTGAAGGACTACAGATCTCAGCTCGATGATGTCACCATGTCATTAGCCGAATTCAAGCGACGAGCTTTAGACGCAGAGGTCTGCCTCGTGTTCTGGTCAGTCGTCTAACCAAGCTCAAATATCAGACAGGCCCAGCTTGACGAACTGAAAATCAATGCCTCGCGGACACAAGAGCTAGAACAGGACGTCAAGGAGAAGAATCTATTAATCGGCAAGCTGCGACACGAAGGTCTATTTCCATCGCCACACATGTTGCCTAATATTAATGTTCTTTTCAGCCGTAATCATCAACGAGCACCTGATGGAAGCCCTCCGTAGACTTCGGCGCAACTCATCCGATACGAATGTAGATCGGAGACTGGTTAACAACGTTCTTCTATCATTTCTTTCCACTCCACGTGCCGATGCAAAACGCTTCGAAATGCTCACGCTCCTTGCATCTGTTCTATCATGGACGGACGCAGAACGTGAAAAGGCAGGCCTCCAGCGGTCCTCGATAACGGCTTCATCTGGTAATTCATTCTGGGGACGTTCGTCAAATATCGGGTCACCAAGTCAGAAGACAGTCGATTTGGAGAGGACAGATGAGACCGAGGTAATATCACGAATTTTATTGCTGCAACCGCAAGCTCACCCCTTTTCTGCTCTAGTCTTTTTCCCGGCTCTGGGTAGAATATTTGCTCACCGAAGCAAATCAGGGCGAAACGCCCACAAGACTGACACGCTCGAACGCCTCGGTCCCAAGCAGTCCTTTGCACTCACCAAACACACTCTCCTCACCAACGGGGCTAAAGGGAACGCGACGCCTCGCATCGTTCACTAGCGCTGCAGGCATGGCAAGCTCACCAAGCTTGGCGCTGCCGCCGTCCCGGAAGGGTAAAGAAAGGGAGGTCGTACCGTGACGTCTGCCGGTCGGACGTGCCGATGCGATGGACGTCGCTATTTGACTTTATTTCGTTTTTGCACGCTCAGACACGTAGTGTCGTTTTTTGTATCTCATATTATTCAAGGCACGCATTGCTGTAAGCCGACTGCCTTGTGGGAGATTATGGTTACCTCAGGTACAGCAATATTAATAAACCTGAAGAAGATTGATGCGGCCAAGGAGGTGGATACGTGGTTTGAAAAAAGCATGAGGCATTCAAATATGCCGCTCGTTGTCCCGCAAGATGATGAGTGAGAGCTGTGGGTAACCTTGGAGCAACAATGACAACTTGGATAGACCAAGGAATTTATCATTGAGGATGCTAACTGCGAAATTACTGTAACTTATATCTTTCGTGAACAAAATTCTCCGAGGCAAGTTCAGTTCAGTGCAAGAAGCATTTTGCGGGGGTCCTCGATGTAGTCGCGAACCTTCACTGCAAAAGCCGTCAACACGTCAGGTGAGACCAATTGACAGGAAGAGTACAAACCCAGGAAGGTAACTGCCTCCCGACCATCCAGTAGTCTGTGGTCGTAGGTGAGGGCGACAACCATGATGGGTCGGATAACAATCTGGCCGTTGACTACGACAGGCTTGTCCTTGATCGCGTGCATGCCTAGCACAGCGGACTGTGGCAAGTTGATAATGGGCGTTCCGTACAATGAGCCGAAGACACCGCCATTGGAACTGGATGCATGAAATTAGTCTTGGTTTGGGTGGATGATCACAAAAGCTTACATGGTGAAGGTGCCTCCTGCCATGTCCTCGAGAGTCAACTTACCGTCCCTGGCCTTGGTACCGAGAGCTGCAATTTCCTTCTCGATATCAACAAAGCCCATGCCCTCAGCATTCCTCACTACGGGAGTGACCAAACCCTTCGGAGTCGCGACAGCAACACTGAGGTCGACGAAATCATGGTAGACAATCTCATCACCTTCAATGGACGCGTTGGCAGCAGGAATCTCCTTCAGTGCCAGCGCGCATGCGCGAGCGAACGCGCTCATGAAGCCCAGCTTGACGTCATGTTCCTTGAGCACCTCATCCTTGTACTTCTTCCGCATCTCCATGAGAGACGACATGTCGATTTCATTGAAGGTCGTGAGCGAAGCGGCAGCGTTTTGAGACTCCTTCAGACGCTCGGCAATGCGCAGGCGCATGCGGTTCATCTTGACCTAAGGGACACAGGCACTTTAATATGCTTGAAGGAGGTGCAGCAATGGGATGCTTACTCTGGTCTCACCCCGGTTGCCTGGGGCCTTTGGCGCGGCGGAAGGTGCTTTTGACTTGACATCCTTTGGTTTTGAGTCCTGCTTCACTTCCTTCTTGGACTCTTTAGGTCCCTCAGGAGGAATACCGCCACTCTGCTTATCGGCACCTGAAGGTGCGGGAGGCTCCGGCGTTGTCTTGTCCAGTTGTTGGTCCTTAGGTTCTACCTTCTCCTGTTCTTGAGGGGCGGGAGATGCTAGAACGTTGTGAAGAAATGGTGTGTCAGATTAAAGACGTGTGACCTACCACCACCTTCACCGGGTTCGATTCTGAAGAGGTCCTGGCCAACGCTGACAGTGTCATCCTCCTTTGCGAGCAGCTCCACGATCTTCCCTGATTTAGGCGCGTTCACAGACACATCGATCTGCAGGAGAGAACATTAGTGTGTTTGTTCGTGTGATAATAAGGTGTCACTCACCTTATCCGTCTCAATGGTCGCAACTTCCTCATCAGCCTCGACGCTATCCCCAACCTGTTTTGACCAAGACCGAAGAGTACCTTCGGAGATGGACTCTGCCATCTGTGGCACTTTTACGGTCTCAGCTGTGGGTCAGCAAGACCAACAGAGCAGGTTTGAGTGATCATGTTCCGTTGTTTAGATACGTCATAGAACTGACCTTGGAGAAGATGTGATGAATGGAACTGTGCGCGTCTCATTTGCGAGTCGGCGACTTTCCTAGACAGACAAGAAAGCGATCTTCCGTTAGCTATGCTGGCAGCAGAGAAAAAATACAGAGAGCGCGCACCATCCTTTCGACAAGGATACAGCAGTGTCACGGTATTGGGCATTTCTGCTTGCGAGAAGAGCACGACTGCGTGCTGCAGCGATAATTCGTTTCGACAGCATGTTCTATGGGACGGATTAATGTAATGGAAGATGTCCAGGAAATAAGAGTGGTATGTCCCATGGAACCTGGAGTCCCATCGGCCATGGGTACGGAACAAATTGATACAGCCACCGTGACAACGACCACGCCGGGGCGCCGATCCTCTGCTTTTCTACTCTCAACTCACACATCCGGCGCATCCTTTTTTTTCAAGAGTTATCCAAGGTCTCCTTGTTTTCGCACCGATAGTGAGAAATAGTGCACTTCGGCGCCCTGCTCTGTCTCGAACAGGCCCGGCATGGCATTCACGGTGCCTGGAAAAAGGTGTTACATCGTTGATCGGCAACAACCTCAGGAAAGATCAAAGACAACTTTAACCAACAGAAATATGGAGCTACTATATCGCTAGCTGTGGTGCCTGCGGGAGGCTCATTCGGGGGGCATTTCAATCTGAAATCAAAGTACCAGGAGTCAGACTAACCCCACCGCAAAACATCTTAATCTTGATGATTTACTAGTGGAGGTCGGTGCCGGAAGACCAAGTATGTCACGACGTCAGATATATAAACATGTTATTGGGATATTAATAAACACTTCAGGATAAACCAGGCGATGAATGCTCAGACGCTGGATCGCAGCGGCTTATAGCCAACTCAGACTACGGAGTCGGACATCGCCAATAAGCAATGATATGCAGAAGACTATCTCGATGACGGTGAAGGAGATGATATTAATTTTCTGTACTCATGAACACCCGTGACAGACGATTATAATACTTTCATGCATATCTTTAGTAGGCAAAGACCTGCGGTGCAGTGACCTACGACTCTTCTCACAAGTGACAACTGGGCAGGCATTATCAGCACTTCGCCCAAACTTCGCCCTATTTCGACCGTGCCACTTAGAGCATACTTGGCAGCTCCTCCAACACCACAAACAACGCACTGCTCGCCGCCTCGAATAAATGCACTCCGTGCGATATTCATTTTCAGCCTCGATGGAGGTCCGACCAATGTTTGAACCCTCCCTTATCGTGTGGTGTGCCGTATGTGTGCAATAAAATCCGGAATTCTCGCTACTGAGCCAGCCTCGCGGCCAAGCGTGTGCGCAGTACATATGTGGAGGCGGAGCCAAATGGATAGCTCCAGTCCAGCGCAAAATACTCGAGACCCTCTCGCATGTGCAGTGAAACATGTTTTCCGAGTCGACATTCCTTTCTCAAATCAAATGTTCCCCCAGCTGAATGTTTTGATCATCTGAAATGTCACCTACTTTCGGTATATTGTTACAAAGTACAAACTAGTATAGACTGTGCCGCTTGCGAAGGGTTGAAGTGGACTAGTTGAGAAAAAAAATAGGACGGACGGGCGCCAAACCCCAAGTAAAATTCAGAACGGTTTCAAAGGATCATTCCTCCTCTGATGTGACTTGTTCTTCATAAGGCACATATTCGTCCCCGCTTCCACTGTCTTCCTCGGAATCCTCTCCACCCCCGCCAACGACACCGCCAACAGTGGCTTCCCCATTTTCAATCTGCTGTACTGGCTGCACAACTCCGCAGTGGTCATATGAACCTTTAAATTCTTCATCAGCCCCTGCATCTCCATTCAACTTCCTTCCCCTCTCCTGCTCGCGGACCACGGAGAAAGATTGGACCAAATGATCCACGAGCTTCCACCTGGCAGAGTACTTTTCGAAGTCCGGGTGATCTTCAAAGAGATCAGGATCCCATGCCTCAATTGATTCGACGTTGGGTGCGATGGCTGAGATGAAAGCGGCAATCCTTGTTGGATGGCGAATTCTTGGATTACCAAAGGATGCCTCTGATAGTGCCTTGTGTGCAAAACCTTGATAGGGAATGACAGGGGATATGTCACGCCCATCTATAGTCGACCAGTTTATGAAAACAGAAACCGAGACTAAATTTGGGCAGTGTTGCAACAGGGTGACGAATGCATGAGGGGTGACGTCATGACTCAAATGGTAGTATGGGTGGAAGAATAACCGTTCTAGGAGGGGCCAGGCCTTCGCCATCTGCAAAATGACAGCATCATTTAACTGCACATTGCAGTCTACTTCGACGTCGAGCCTGCGAAGATTGCGGAAGGTGAAGAGCGGTTGAAAGGCTGCAGCTCCAATTGAAGCATTGTGATTCACAGGGCGATCGGTGATACTGAGCAGCACCTCTTCGAGCGAGCTATGCGCACATGCCTTGGATAAATGAGAAATCAAAGCCGGTAGGGCTGGTGTGGAACCCACACCGTGAGTGACACGACAAGATATTTCTTTTGGAGCAATGGAGAGCTTCTCGAAAAAGGCATCTAAAGGCGCCAACCTCCCTTCACATTCTACGCTCAAATCTTCTATTGCGCAGAACACAGAACATTGCAGGAGTTTTTGCGTATTGGCAGATATAGGGATTGAAGGTAGTTTGAAATGTAGAACCCTGAGCGAGGGCAAATTCGACAGGTGTAGTATGGCTGCCTCGGAAATTTTTCCGGTTTTCACTGATTTTAGATGAGACCAACTTTGCAATGCGGTCGACGTGTCTCCTCCGAAAAAATCAAAACGGAAATGCGAGACAGAAGGGCACAGCATTGAGATACATGACAACATGGACTGTTCGAATGGACCAAAGGTGGAGGAGGTCCCCGGCCATAACTCGGACATATCGAGTGTCGTCAATTTTGGGGTCGCAAACAACCAGACATACAGGAATGTCTCCTTATCCTCCACCCAAGTAAGAGATACCAAGTTTGGGAGCAGGGGAAGGGAGAAAGGAGGGCAGCTGAGGGTATGCCAAATCTCAATATCCAACGAAACCATCCCATAGACTGCTGTGTTTAGTGAACGGACACGGTGGTTGTATTTGCAAAAAATGGACCAGTCATCGAAGGTCATGGTTCTTTGAAATTCCTGGCAAATGGTGTGAATTAGTGTTCTCTCGTATGTGTGCCAGAGTTTGACTTGCCAATTTTCCTGTGACTTTCCATAGACTTTGCGGGAGACACTTGATAAGTGGCGCAAGCCCACGTAGGTCTTGCCACAAAAGGTCCAATGCAGGTCCAGTGAACAACTTGCATGTCAAGGCAAGTGCCAGGAGTGTCTTATTTTTCGAGAACTCCGTAAATGTGTCATGGACCAGCTGGAAGATTTTCAACCGAAGCTCGAATATCACAATCATACAGCGAGTAGACGCAGGCAACGACTCGGAAGGAGGGACATAGTCACTATCCTCTTGTCTGATATGGGCCTCTTGATGTGAGCAGGTTTCGCGTAGAAAACCATCGTGATCTACAGAGTACTCGACCTCCATACTTGCAACGCTAGCTTTGCAGTGCTGAGGGCTGAGCAGAGTCAGCAGTGACAGTGAGGGATCAGGATAGTACTGCCGAGGCACCGCGGCACAGCCACTTCTGTGCCTAACTTAATTAATTATTTCAGCTCATTATTTCAGAGTATATTTTCAGAGTAAAAAACGGCAATTTCAGCACCTTCAAGTGGCTTCAGCACATTATGCTATGAATTTCACGCAGTTATCATCTGATTCTGAATTTCATTGGATCTACTATCTACAGTGGTCAAGGCTCTGCGTCACTGGCGCGTCACGATCACATCGCATAGGTTTGTTGCAACAAACGTGCGGCCCCTACAAGCTGAACTGACGTGGTAACTACTGGTGATAGTACTGCAACGTGCACCTAAAGATAGCAACCGATGAAAATCGCCTGGGGCTTTTCCTGATGTACTAGCAGCTGATCAGTCCTTGTTGCGAGTTGGCTTTGCAAGGTGATATTTCGTTCCACCCCAAATTGCCGGTAGACAAGATAGGTGGCAATATGCTGGCATTGACCTTGCTTCGGAAGGTGATATCTTGTTCCACGTGAAATTGCCAACAGACCTTGCTTCACAAGGTAGATCTTTAGGTGGCAATTTGCAGGTGTATCAGTTCGAAAGGGGGTTTCAGATGGCCTATAAAGAACGGTATTCATTCAGTAAAGGCAAGGTGTCTTCCCCTTCAGATTTATCTGAGACAATACCAGTATCACATCCTCACGAACAATGCGTTTCTCCATTGTCCTCGCCGCTGTTGCTGCCTTAATACTTTCCGCTGATACTGTCAATGCGCACTGTCCTTTCCTCTGCTTGCGTCATTCAGATTGTGATGCCTGCACTGATGGGCCGAGTTGCGTGAGTATGAGTAGTTTGTATTTAACCAAATGACTCACCGGCGTGGTAGGTTGTTTTTACGTGTATAACCAAGGTCCCAGGTGTCGATTACGGCTGGTAGTGGGCCATGCAACGTGTGAGTGCATTGTCCTCGGAGCAACCATATCCAGTGAAGGCCTCATTATCTGCTACAGCATCGAGCGAACATGAGCATCGATGTTTTATCAGAGATATTTACATGGATGAAGGTCAATCCGATGTACAGAATTGAGTAAAGAATGATATTGAGATTTGGAATATGATCGAATTGGTTTCTTGATATCGAGTCAATGAGTGCTTTATGTACATGTCCAAGAGTAGTGCGTTCCATCTTTGTAGGCATGACCGGGTAAGACACGAATTGCAGTTGTGGGGGGTACGTTCGGCTGTGATGGTTGAAGGAATGAAATCAAAATTGCGAACGAGTGCGTGCAGGTCAGTGTATTGGTGTCTATTGCTAGACAGTACGTCGACGTGATGTTGGAAATAGGAGACAGTTGTCGAGCCTGCGGTTGTCATGCTTGTATGAATGTAAGTACGAGTGAATCAGGCAAAGGTGCAACGTAACATACTAGCAAGGGTGCCGACTCCAAGTAGTCCCGAGTTGTGCATTTGACACGGAATCCGATGAGCTGTTCGTGCGATGAAAGCCACCTCGAGCTCATTGTTGAGAATAATAGTCTGGAATCGTTTTTGATAAGCTCGTTGTGCCAGGCCAGCCATCGCTTTCATGCAAGTCAACTTGGACGGTGCACTACCAACGGTGCAGTTACGGACTGGACTCGTGACCAGTCCTACCCTATGAGGCAAGCCGTCGACGGCTTGCCCTAGCCGATTGAATCACATGCTTGTTTGACGCGCGCTTCGGTATGAAGTTCGCCTGCGCTGCTCGCTGTAACGCACAGCGAGCATGGCGATATTCTCGAAACCGAAGCCGGTAGGGCTGGTGTGGAACCCACACCGTGAGTGACAAGACAAGATATTACTTTTGGAGCAATGGAGAGCTTCTCGAAAAGGCATCTAAAGGCGCCAACCTCCCTTCACATTCTACGCTTAAATCTTCTATTGCGCAGAACACAGAACATTGCAGGAGCTTTTGCGTATTGGCAGATATAGGAATTGAAGGTAGTTTGAATTTTAGAACCCGGAGTGAGGGCAAATTCGACAGGTGTAGTATGGCCGCCTCAGAAAATTTTCTGGTTTTCACTGATTTTAGATGAGACCAACTTTGCAATGCGGTCGACGTGTCTCCTCCGAAAAAATGAAAACGGAAATGCGAGACAGAAGGGCACAACATTGAGATACATGACAACATGGACTGTTCGAGTGGACCAAAGGTGGAGGTCCCCAGCCGTGACATATCGAGTGTCGTCAATTTTGGGGTCGCAAACAACCAGACATACAGGAATGTCTCGTTATCCTCCCGCCAAGTAAGAGATACCAAGTTTGGGAGCAGGGGAAGGGAGAAAGGAGGGCAGCTGAGGGTATGCCAAATCTCGATATCCAACGAAACCATCCCATAGACTGATGTGTTTAGTGAACGGACACGGTGGTTGTATTTGCAAAAAATGGACCAGTCATCGAAGGTCATGGTTCTTTGAGATTCCTGGCAAATGGAGTGAATTAATGTTCTCTCGTATGTGTGCCAGAGTTTGACTTACCAATTTTCCTGTGACTTTCATAGGCTTTGCGGGAGACACTTGATAAGTGGCGCAGGCCCACGTAGGTCTTGCCACAAAAGGTCCAATGCAGGTCCAGTGAACAACTTGCACGTCAAGGCAAATGCCAGGAGCGTCTAATTTTTCGAGACCTCCGTAAATGTGACATGGACCAGCTGGAAGATTTTCAACCGAAGCTCGAATATCACAATCATACAGCGAGTAGACGCAGGCAGCGAAGGAGGGACTGTGGACATAGTCACTATCCTCTTGTCCGATATGGGCCTCTTGATGTGAGCAGGTTTCGCGTAGAAAACCATCGTGATCTACAGAGTACTCGACCTCCATACTTGCTAGCCTTGCGGTGCTGAGGGCTGAGCAGAGTCAGCAGTACTGACGGTGAGGGATCAGGATAGCACGCCGCGGCACAGCCACCTCGAGTGTGCCTTGAGCTTGAAATTCTGATGACGGTCTCCAACACTACAATCCAGAAACGCACACTGAATGACTATTTTCCTTCTATCGGGTCTGCAACGGGAGGCTAAATGTGTATGTAGATGGGTATGTTTACTGTCCGCGAGTATGTGCAAATGTAACAATTTTATCTCGCTAGCCACCGTCTTCCGCGGGTGTGGGCACGGTGAGGGCTAGTGGCTCTGAGGTGTATTCTCCGCATTGTGTGCCGGCGCTATCTGTCCGAGCACCCTTATCAACAACTGAGTACTGAAGGCGAGCGAGAGGTAACAAAATGCGGCTTAGATATTGGGCAGTCATGGCAAAGGGATGGCGACTAGACTCGCACAGTGGTCGATAGTCATTCGCCGTCGTCCACAATCTGACCGCACCATCGTGGCTTCCTGTAGCAAACATGAAAGGGTTGTCCGAAGCATAATTCCATGCGATACATGTCAGGTCCCTGCCTAGGGCTTTAGCGGACATGATGAAGAAGCACAGCTGAATCGCGGTCCCAGATATGATATATGTATATCACCAGCTGCCCAATACTTCTTCAGGATTGGGCTGGGGGACCGGAAATAGCGCACCCTTGCCGGTACAAAGCACAAACTGATCATCCTTGCCCCCAAAATAGCTCGGTCCTGCAAAGTCAACTGGCACCTTGGGCATATAAGTATGACGCAGAATCAGCTGCGCCTGATCCTTGACAATTTCTAACTTCCACAGCTGGGGGAATGCCTAGATGTATCTGCGAGAGAAATTGAGCAAAAATAGCCGAATCGGCAATATGCTTGTTTTTATAAGATACCAGAGCCACTTATCCGTTCTTAGCCAGCGTTGTATCACGAACATCATGGAGCACTGGCGTCTGGCTGCTACAAGTTGTCAATACATGCTTTAAAACATCATGCCAATGGTCTCACTTTCGATAACTTTCGTCTTGATGTCATAAACTAAAATAGATAAGGAGTCAGATCCCACGAAAGACGACAGTGAACTTCTTAAACGAAGAGAGGCTCGGACTAGGAACTAGGAACGAGGGAGAAACTCAGTCTTCCATTGAAGCACTGAGGTGAAGGAAGAAGAATAAAAAGGTGTCGTTGAAACGGAGAGCGAAAAGACAACGTGCAAGATGAGTGATAGCGTATGTAAAATGAAGTGCGTACGAAGAACGTGTTGTGATAGAACTCACCCAAAAGCTGTTTTTCTACTCGGGACTTGCTAGGATGCAATCCTTTAGGAGAATATAGGATCGGCCCAACGCCCAACAGCCGCTGTAGATCGGGAGTGATGGCCACATCATGAATGGATACCCGATTGAAGCGATACGTGTCGAGGACCTGAAAAATGAGACTTTAGTGGCATTCCAAAAAAAAGACCTTGATGCACACACATTTCCGTTAATATCCTGTCGAGATGAGCGGACACGTCATAAATAAGAGCGTGATAGCTACTCACCAATTTGACCACTTTCCTACCCTGGACGGACAGAAATGCTGCGGAAGATCACTTGTTGGCATAGTCTGTGGGTGCCAATTGGAACCTCACCTTCCCCTCCACGCAACTGACTGGACATGATGGTGAGATTCGATGGTCATTCGACACAATCCATCTAAAAATAATACATAACTCGACACGGCGTCACTCTTCTTCCCGCTCAACCAACCTCGGTCCAAATTTTTGATAGCCCGATTCAACCTTGTAAGAATAAGCACGCCAGCTGGGGACTTGATCAAAACGTCAGCAAGCCATGAACACAAAGCAAGAATAGCGCACCAAGCAACTTGATCAACAAAGACAGGAGCATGTGCAAGCACACGATGGGGCACACAAGGATCCTGTAGAAATATTATTGCCACGTTTTGATCAACCACTAGCACCATATACCCCGACGCGGAAGATGATGGACGTCCGATCCCAGCTATTGAAAAAATATCAATACATAGTATATCCCACAGGCTGGAAGGTCGTATGATACCTTGAAATCACTAAAAACTTCCCATTATGAGAACTGTAGGTGCCTGACGAGTGCTGAATGCGCGGCCAAATCTTGTGTTGCCTCTAAGCTCTTGAGCTTAGGTATGAGGCAAGCGGCTCTGGATCCTCTAAATGTTGTAGTGACACCTGTCGGTGACGTCACTCTAGATACATCTGTGAGCGCCAAGAAAGTCGTTCGTTTCCGCGCAGGAAAAGAAAATGCGTTGCCAGGAAAAGACATTGCAGACTGGAGCATCATGACGAACCGAATGACACTTATTAAACGGACTGATGGTGTAATTGGAGAGTTTGACGTGCCGCTGAAGGTGGTGGTTGGTGACTTCAAGTTGGGATGTGAAGAACTCTCGCCACTTAAATGCGAGTAGGAGTCCGTGGATTGTCGGATGGGTGATAGCGGAGCAAGGGGCTCAGGAGAGCGTGATATTGTGTGAGCATACTCGCCAGAGGCAGGCTGTCATCTTGCTCTAGCGCAATTGTCGTGATTGTCCCCATCGATGACACCCGTCTAAATTTGTGTCCTGCAACTTCAACGCCTTTTTGCACATATCGCGAGCCCCAACCAAAGCTTTTGCTGACAAGTGAGACTAGACGCAGGGCCATGAAGCGTCGCAGGGCATCTTTCAGAACGTCAGAAAGCCACTTCGACTCGCGATGATGTACAAATGTCCATTTCTCAGAGGCGAACCAGGCTAAAACCGCTGCTAGGCCAAACGAGGTGAACGCAGTAAAACAGTTGTTGTGATTGTAGATGTAACTTTGCCCTGTGATACATCATGAATAAAAGGAAGTTTTGAAAATAGCCAAGGGAGCCCACCTGGTGCGTAGAATATGTGAACAGTACAAGTCCAGCCGAGAAGTAAGCGACACACATCACCAAAAATACTAGGGGTGGTTTAATCCATATCAGTACCCACCACGGTATGCAATCACCAGGTGATTGACTATCCACATCAGCTAGGACCCGCTTTGAGTCCAAGAGGTACTTACTACATAGCTTGTTTCCAAGAAAGCCCCAGCAAGCCATTAACAGCAGGAGCGATGCTGAATACAAACGAGGAGAACCAGAACGCATTTACTCCGTCAGAGAGCATATCTCCAGTTTAAGAATACGAGAACTGCGGCGTGGTCGCAGTGACGGCGGAGAAGAAGGTGGTCACGGTGGACAGAGTTAAAAAGATTTGCTGTATCGTGCGTCTGTGTGAATTGAATAGTCGGGACACCTAAGATTGATTCAGAGTGATGTCGCCTGGGTAGACAACGGGATAACAACTTCGAGGCACATAGATACCGTCCCAGTAATGCTGTCATTGTGTTCTCCCATTTCAGCCGTAAGGTCATGGACATAGCGCTGCACAGCAGGATATTGAATTGTCCTGATAAAAGATATTTAGAATCACGGGTCATTGAGTCCTGCGAGAGGCTTACATCTGTAATCTTGTAAATAGCATGCCCAGTGCTGCTGAAAATCAACCAAGCACTAGGAAAAAAGGTGCGAATGTATCTTAAAATCGCCCTCAAATGACTTTATCGAAGTGTTAACAGCCTCATCGGCGAACTCTGGAAATTCATTCAGGAAAGCCGTGAGAGAGCGAAGTTCTCAAACTGCTCTGGGAGGCTCTCAAGATCAAGGCTGTCTTCATTATTAGCTGGAACATCCTGGCATGCTCTTTCGCCCCCGAGCTTCGCGATTTCTATCCATTAAATTAGGATTGATCAAAAATTCACGCTGCTGATGAGAGATCTTACGAGGAAAGAGATCAGCCGCACGGCGTATTATCCCGGAAAAGGAAGAGAATTTGTGCAAGGCATTCGCGGAGCTGAAATGCGGAGGACAGAATTTCGACGGAACTACCAAGTTGTCGAGCAGCATTGCCAAAGTTTCCCGATGTTCAACCAAAGGTGCAGCTGCCAGACGATCCTACTCACGGACATCTCTGTCATCCTCAAAGCTTGGATTCTGATCAAAGTCTGAGTTGAGGAGTCAATAAGCAGCCTAGGATTGCATAGCACGAAAAGCTAACCTCAGCCAAGAGATTCAGCCTAGCTAAGCTCGTTTAAAGCATTTGGGAGATTGAACGACGTCTGCCTCCGTTTAAATTTGGTATGTAATCTTGGAGGATCGACGCGAGGTTGATTATCTGTCTCTCCAAGGAGACGTGGCACCTGTGTGTGATCTTTGAAAGGGCCAGCTGCAGGTGCGGGACCGGTAGCTGGGAAATGGTACAAGGTTCAGCCACGTTTCGTTTGTAAAATAGAAACATTCATACCGCGGGTCCGCGATACATATATGCGGCTGTGGCAGCTGTGCAAATAGCCGTTAAAGATAGTTCCAGTTATGAAACTTTCGGTAGGACGTGGTCGAAGTTCTTACTATGGGAGTTCTGGTGGTGCTGAGCGGAGATTGCGAAGGGCATAAATTTGGAGCACGCGAGAAGTAACGATGCTCCTATCCATTCAAGTTGTTGAAAGACCCGACTGTCATGAAAGAGTTGGGACTTCGCTTCGAACTGCGTCCCGAATCACTCAAATCTCGAATCGCCGCATCATAAAAAGATCTGTAAGACACTGCCATAAGCTGCATTAATAGACCTGAGACACTGCACTGAGATGATATACTTAATAATAACATATACTCCAGATATCGTATCACTAACCTCCTAGTGCAGGTCCCCAACAACAGTTCCCCAGCTCACTTTTCATTACTTGCCTGCTATCATCGCCAACGGCGAGCTCAAGGGCTATCAGCAAAACGTGCTACAAACGTGCTGAATTCGTGTCCTACCGATCGAACCGTGGCACCTTGGACCACGTGTTGTCAAAATTGCTTCCACCAACTATTTTAGCCTAAACCACAGAAATCGCGAACGGTCCGAACGCTGTTCATGGCGACTCTCGCTCGTACCCAAGTTGTACAGCCCGCCGAGCAGGACGAACTCCTTCGAACTTCCGTTCCGAAACCATTTCCGAGCGCAGAAGAAAGAGAGCAACTACTTCAGGAAGCACTTCTGGAAGAACTTGCCGAGGAGCAAGTAGAGTATGAAGCTTGTGCCAATGGGAGCATATCGCAAAGCAAGCCGCGACCGGCGGCAGCGCTACATAATGTAAACCATATTGCACCAGAGAGACTGCTCGTGAGTGATGGATAGGCCTCAGTGATGTATCTGTAAATAATGCTTAGCCCAATTTCGCAGACAGTCATCATACCATCAATCACTGTCGTACAGAATTCGTGTCTCATGACTCTCAATAATTTGTTATCTGTCCCTACAAGATGGCAGCCAATTGTCCCAGACAGGCGCCATTCGATGCCAGCCTCTATGCACAGCGAGCAGGCGCCGCAATCATACTCCGCACTTGAGACGCTTGTGTTAAATCTCAGAAATCATGACGGTGGGGAGATACCTCGCAAAGTCCTAGATGACCACACAGCTCTCCTAGAAGAACTTAGGGATCGAATCGATTCCCTAGCGCCTTCTATGAACCGACAGGATGTACATTT
Organism: Suillus placidus; assembly: GCA_016628565.1. NCBI lineage: Eukaryota > Fungi > Basidiomycota > Agaricomycetes > Boletales > Suillaceae > Suillus > Suillus placidus. Next base: position 425,463 of record JABBWD010000027.1, on the reverse strand, counting down.
TGCACAAGTCATAGTGTCGCTCCTTTTGGACTTGGACCAGTTGCCTGTAGTTTCTCCCCCTTTGGATTCAGCCCCTCAGGCATCTTCATCCACTTCTCTTGGCCTTATCGCTCGACATCCCGCTGATCTCTTAAGTACGCTGAAAAAGCAGCTTAGTGATCTACAATTGGAACGGAAGGCAGGGGCAAGCATTTTCTCCCCGCAATCCCCAGTACAAACTGTACAAACCGCGCTCCTTTGGTCCAAGATTGATCGAAAACTAGAAACTGTAACAGCTCTTTGTAAAGATCGCGCCGATTCCCACCGTTCCCCCTCCCTAGATTATCTCCCCCCTCAATATGACCACGTAGGTCACGACTTCGAGACACCCCCAGAATACGATGCTGAGTATCGATTATCTTCCGAGAAGGTTGGCATTCAGCCACCAAGGTCGATACCATCTCCTAGCATTTCCAATGAGAAACTGCGCATGGATTTTGATGCTGTGACCCTGGCAATCGAGCGTCTGTACCTCGCTGCACCCCAGCTACACAACCAACGAGTAGAATTGAAGAGCGCCAAGCTCGCTCAAATGGAGCGTGCACGGCTTCAAGGTCCTAAAGCCCAGCCTTCCTTATCTAAGGGGAAGCAGAAAGCTCATGATCGGGATATGCGCGACCTTGACCACATGCTTGAGCTCCTCGGGAAAGCGTCAGACCGCAGGTTGACTGATCAGTCAGTTGTCATGGATAGCAGACGGATGGTCAGACACAGGCAAGCAAAGCAGGAGTACGAAGATCAGGTAATTCCAGCCTACTTTGACCAGAGGCTATTGCTTATCAAAGTAATCGTTTCAGCGAGGTGCATTCGTCGACCATCTTATCCAACGTTCGGGTGCCGGGAGATTGCATGACCAGGATGCCATCCTGCAACCCAAAGTCAGAGCACTGGATGAGCTTGTCACGCTCCCTGAGTTCATTCGCGAATCAATGTCGAGCATCCCACCCGAGTCACGCCAACATACATCCTCTTCTGGAGATGCACTTGAGGAGCCAATCCCTGACATTTCGACAATGAGCCACAAAAAGTCACGCAGTCGAAGTATATCCGCCCCACAATGGTTGCGCCCTGCAGCGGAACTTAGCCGACGGCTGTCTAAGAGCTCCAGCAGACCTTCCTCGTCCCACGGGCAGGTCCAATCTGCAACAGAACAGTCGCAGCAGCAAGGTAAGCACTCGGCGATTATAGTCGGCAAAACTAACCAAAGCTCTGCAGGGGGCATTGCACTCGATGTTTCCTATGTCGCCGAATATCACGAGACCTTGAGACATGTCTTGGTCTTCGTAGCAGTATCGGGCATTCCCGTTGACACAGAACTACAGGCTGAAGTGTTGCCAACTTCGTCCAGTGGGACAGAAGGTGACTGGCTGGTGATTAGGAGTTCTTGGGCCTCCTCGCCTCCACTAAGCCTGCCCGTCCGAGTCGCTCCTGGGAAGAAAGATGTTCAAATTCGCCAAGGACACTACGAGCTCAAACTTGGGATTGCGAACCCACAGGCGGCAAGGTCCTCTTCACCCGATGAACCTACCCCGTTGATGTCTGCTGAGCAACTCCTATCATCGAAGCCGACATCCTGGTCCTGCATATCCTGTTCGCTCCCTCTCGTCCATATCCCAAAGTTGATCAAATACCGCGACCTCCCTTCAGAACATTGGGAAGAACTTGTTGATGCTTGGATGTGCCATGCAGACCAAACGCTACATAATCACGTCGCGAAGCATGGTCGCGGGTTCTGGCCAGAGGATAGCGAGGCTCTGGTTGGATGTGGCTACATTCTCTTCCAGCAATCGGCAATAGTATCCAATAATGTCTCCTGCACCGAACAGACCCTGGTAAATACGCATTTCCTATTGAACTCGTGCTATTGTAGGACGATCAAGAAGACCGACGTTGGACTTCCACCAGCGGCTGCTAGTCGATCGTCGGTGCTCTGCTTTGATGCTTTGGAAGCCCCCGCAGGTTTCTTCGCACCATCAAGTAGTGGGGCATGCGTCGTGAAACTGCAGCAAGTTTCACTTTCGGTTGATACAAAGCGTCCAAAATTGAACGCGGGGCAATCCGCAAGTCACCCTTTCAAACAACTCTCTTCACTGAGGATCATGTGATGGGAGCTACGCTCGAGTGCACAATTATATGACTTTTTTTAATTTTTTTTTTGTTTCCTTTGTCGGTTTTGATGGCAAACTGATTTCTTATCTTCAGCGAGATGAAGAGTCGTGGTTGGCACGATGTATATGCGGCGCAATAATCGGTCGACGGCATGAACGACATGGTCCAGACGGCACGGCTTCAGTGATGTACCGTTTGTTCAAGTATGCGGTGCGGCCAGTCAGCCAAATAGCGGAGTTCGTAGTCGCACAAGGATACCTATACTAGTGTGCTGACGGCCTTACAGACTCCCCCGATTCCCGATGTCTGCATTCATCATGCAAGACATGCTCGAGCATGTGTCCGCTCATGCAACATACCGCTTTGTTATCTCTGATGAAGAAGTGGAACGGCCGCGAATTTTGGTTTGTTGTGATCTTAAACCATATTGTTTAGATTCCTTACACTCCGCATAAGGTATGGCTGTTCAAGCCGAAGATTCGTGTCTCGTATATGCTGCCCACGCCATGCCTTCTTCCGAAACAGGGCTCCATCGACGCGTCAAAAGTGTTGTACAGAATTTTGGGGCCGTCATCTTCAACTATGGCTTTGAAAGAGTATGTGATCTTCGATGAACATGAATTTGTCCCTCTGACCTCCTGTACATAGCCTACTGGCTCGATACCCTGGGTTCCCTCAAGCAGAACACCTCTTCTATCCAATCGACATTTGTCGCAAGCTAGCAGGACTCTTAACGGAGAGCACGCATTCGTATCCAGAGAACATAAAGACAATGACGGGCTTGCATGTTGGCTGGCTAAATCGTGGATCCTGATAAGTGGATGTCACACTTTCCCATTTTTGCATTCGAGTGGTTTTCATTGGACGCATAAGCTCAAGCTCCGTCGCAACGACTGTCATACGATACCATAGTTAATAACCTAGACAGGCATCCGTTTAGGTCTACATCGTACACAGCGCCATGCAATATACTACCAGTGCCTACCATGTTACGGACACAGCCCATCGGGCAAAGTTGGAAGGGTTTCCGGTTCGCTGACACTTTCGAGTTCTATCTATGTACTCAGAATGAGTCTTCCTTGTGGGTAAAACTCAGGTTACAGTCAGGATTCGCTCCGGCAATAAGGACAAGGTCATACGCCAAGTGCGGCCGCTTTGGATTCTCTGCGTACGGTGCAGAACTCGAGGCACCCTTGAGAAGAACGTGCTACAGATTAAGTATACTAAGTAAATATGCACAATAGTGGTACACAAGGAGGCATGCGAAACTGAAATACACCGGGTGAATTACACCTCTTGGCTGTCAAGACTTTGTTTCTTGCTCTTTGCAGGAAGGAGCTATACGAGGCCACTTAGAATGGTTGAGCAGCTGGCAGAGGAAAAAACGTACTGCAGGGTTGATATAAGGTACAACACCGCCCTCAGAGATAATCACGTCTCCGAGCAGTTTACTCAACCTGAGGACGAAGTAAGCCAAGACTGCGACAAATCAGTTAATATAGGAGCGCACTCTTCATCGTTACGAATAGCTAGTTGGAGGTGACGAGGATTGATACGACGTTTCTTGTTGTCACGAGCTGCATTTCCGGCCAACTCCAAGATTTCAGCGGACAAGTACTCTAGTACGGCAGCAAGGTATACTACAAAACATGAGTTAGCTTCAATGCGAGACTAGGAAGCTTGGCAACTTACCGGGTGCACCAGACCCAATGCGCTTGCTGACATTGGCCCTCCTCAACATGCGATGAATACGGCTGACTGGGAATTGGAGGCCAGCTCTAGTAGAACGGGACGTGGACTTGGTGTCTTCGCTCTTGACCTTGCCCCCGACCTTACCCTTGCCGCTTGACTTTGCAGAAGGCATAATGAAGAGTGTGTAATGATTGAGAAAAAGGTAGAGCAGGCAAAGCCAGTAAAGTTTTAAGTTGAGGTGGGTTGGAAGGTAATTAGACGATTCACCTAAGCAACACTGTATTTATAGTCCAGAGTCCAGACGCGCGCCACAATCAACAGAGACGCGTCGTGGCCAAATATGTGTAAAGTCACGTGAAGGTATATATAGGAGATGTTGTAGATTTATTTCGCGCCTCTTTAGCATTGCAACCGCCATTACCGCCATCTCTGCACCATTGAGTTGTCCGTAGATCTTGCAACATGGCACCCAAACCCGCGTCGACTGGTGGTAAGGCCCCAGCCTCTGGGGCTGCTACCAAGGCCCCTGTCAAAACCACTGAGGGCAGTAAAGCTGCGAAGAAGACCTCTAAGACTGCCACAACCCCAGCTACTGGAGAGGAAAAGAAGAAGCGGAAGAAAGTCCGCAAGGAGACTTACTCTTCTTACATCTACAAGGGTAACGCCTCATGTTTAGTCAGAAAGTTTTCGGTCTGACGTGCTTTTCAAAGTGCTCAAGCAGGTACACGCAGACACTGGCATATCTAATAAAGCTATGGCCATCTTGAACTCGTTTGTCAACGATATCTTTGAGCGCATTGCTACGGAAGCTTCGAGTATGTGCCTTTCACCTTATTTTGATCTCATTTAACCGTTATTTCCAGAGCTCGCTACATATTCCAAGAAATCGACAATTTCATCCCGTGAAATACAGACGGCGGTCCGTCTCATACTTCCCGGAGAGCTAGCCAAGCATGCTATCTCGGAGGGCACGAAATCTGTGACGAAGGTGAGATTCGCGTCAGTCGTGTTAACAAGTCGTCTCTAACAGCGGTGACAGTTCTCGAGCTCTGGCGGCAAGTAAAGAACCCTCTGTTATCAGCTGTATTGTTAGGCGTAGTATTATCTTTATAATTATCTTATTGGGATCTAGTGCTCTTTTCGTTCTCTATTTGAGCGATGGCTGCCCCAGAAAACATGGATGGTAACTTCGAGTCGGAAAGTGAGGTCATTCGACTTGTATCCTGGACATTGACGCCTTGAGTACTTGTCATCTAGGTACCCCCAACCCTCGTAATATGATCTCAGCCCTCGTACGCTGCGGACATGTCTGTCTAGGCCATTTACGTCTGGGCCCATCTTGAATGATCTAAAAGAACATTCCACTTGTCTCGGGCACCATCAATTGCCGTCCCGAATCCCAGCTTCCTAAAGCGCCCAAGTAAGGGTCGCAACGCTATCCATCCGATAATTTGTCAACCCCCTTGCAAGAGGTAATTGCTTGAAGGAACTTACCTGTGGGGTCCAGACCTGAATTTCCTCTTTATTTCCGATGTTTGAGGGCTTTCATACACATCTATGGAATACCCTTCTATCTTATACCTCGAGATCGAAAGTGCGATTCAGACATGTTGAGGGCGGCCGCACTCGGGGTATCAATCCGGGTTGTGCTCATAGTAGGAATGCGTGGCTGTGAGCGGAGTGGGCCGCCCGGTGTTGAACGTTGAGTGTTGAGCGCTAGCTGCTATCTGCTGAATGGCCCCCATGACCGTCATCACATCGCCCTTCTGGTCCATCCCATCAAACATCTCCCTCCCGTTCTTCATCCACTTTTTGCGCTCCATATCGTACAGTCCTTCTTCACAGATCTTATCCATCGTAACTTGTACGAGATCGTCCAGCGCATCTCGCTTACGCGAGGGATTTGTACCCATCAGGTATTCCAACAAGTCTTGGGCATCTGACATATTTGTAGTCTGGCGAGCGGTGGTTCACTGAGGACTTGGGCCGAAGACCAGGGCGATGGTCGTCGCAGATATACAGATAATCCAATCGAGGCAGGCTATCGAACATTAATCTTATCCCCAGAAGAACCCATCATAATTACCTCCTGAAAATTGGGTAGACGATGCTATCTTGAATCTTGATCAGTCACCGCGTCTGTGACTCGAATTTTTTGGCTGTTGAACTTACACTTAATGCGCCGCAACACTTTCAATTCACACGGATTCACAGTCCAGTCGCCGTTGCAGCACATATCAATCTCGAGCAGTCCAGCACCTCTATGACGTCGCGGTAGTACTATTGACGAATCGGATGAACCCGAGCACTCCGAGTTTGGATGATTCTGGAGCGCTCCTACTACCACTGAATGACTATTACGATCAGTCAATATTCAATCACTGCGCCATGCCCGAAGTTCTACAACATCAACTCCTATGCTACGTAATATCGATTGTGCTGCATTTGATCTATGAATGCAGACAACGGAGCTCATCATCGTGCTTGTATCAGCTTTTCGGGTCATCGCAGCACCATTCACACTTTTTGAAGAATGAACGGAGATGAAGTAACCGACTCGTGGGGTTGCCGGGGAAGTAACCAGGGTGGCCATAAACGAGTTGCACGAGGCAGTCCACCGGTCTTCGAATGCAACACGGTCGACGTTGATCAAGGCTCACTCAACCAAGGTCCATGAAGGTGGTTGACGAGCATAACCCGTTTCTCTACACACAGCAGCTCAGGATGTTCTGGGGATTGGAACGTTCCAGACAGATCACTCCGAGTCTGGTAAACTTGAAGAGAAATAGCTGTTCCGAGGTCGCTGAATGGTCGCGCGCCATCGCACTGCAAGATAGAACAATCATCTTCCTTCTATTTGGTCTGCCTGATCAAGAGGTGCTCAGAATATAAAGGTGAAGATTCTATCCTACTTCCTGGAAATCCGTGCATGAAGCAACTCAAACGCGACTTCCAGCTTTCATCTCCGTTGGCTTCTGTGGGGCTGGCCTGTGATTGGGCGGGGACTGAACGTTAGCTCGGTCCGAGCATTTGGTGAGATCGCCGCGGCTTGGGGAAGGCTTTTGTGGCCCGGCCAGATACTTATTTCGACTGAACAATGCCCAGTTAATTGATCCAGCGCTAAACATCGATATCGCACGGAACTGTACGTACTAGTCATCCCATGTTCTCCTGGACTCATACATTGTAATTTCTTAGCACATACGACTGCATCACTGCGAGTTTTCGCCATCGCCGAAAATATTTGTTGGGTACTCCCTCGCTATCTCATGACAATGGAATATATGTCGCCCGACTTCGATCCAATCACGGCGTGGCAACATCATCATGCTAATATACATATACTGACATCGACGTCTGTTTGCGCCCCATTCAGTCAGCCCGACAGCCCGCAAACAGATCGACCTATCGAATTTTAAAGACTGGGACTGGAAGCGCTTGTTGGCGTCACAACTTCAAGGCCGGAATCGAAGGGTGAGTGGTTTGATGACGTTAAACCTTTACCCTATCTTCGTATGGTCCGTCTAGGGAAAACTACTTTTGCCCGGCTGAAATTCGCCTGCTCACGAAACTTTATGAACCATTAGCCGTTCATGAGAGCCCCGACCACCACAATATTGGACAACCACACGGTCTGCACCACTTGGCTCCATCTCACCGTAGTTATTATATTCTTATCAGGAATAATATCTAGGCACAGAAATGTTCACGATATGGTAGTTGCGTAGGATGCACCATGTACCCCTGAAGCGGACTCAATCGTACCGAACGTCCGGAATAAGCTACGTTGTTGCCAGTTGCGACATCGCAAGGCACGGTTAATAGCGTCGGACAACGACCCTTGGAAGCACTTGGACCATGATTTCATGTGTATATGAATGATTCGGTCCCCCTCAGGCGTACCGGTCCGCGTGAACATGCACTCGAGACTCTCAGAAAGTCCTTCTGACGATATTGATGATCAGTTCATCGCCCATGCATAATACATCTAATCGTTCTACGGTTCCACGACTCTCGGCGGGCTGGTTTGAAAAGCTTTAACTAGAAGAACTTCTAATACGCATACGAATTCGAAGCCCATATACTATATAGTACTTTGAGCGAACGCAAATATATGACTAACTTCACGATGTGACCGGGTGTTTCACAAGTTGGAGCTAGTTTGACGCAAGATTTGCGGGGAAATCCCGCTGCAAGCACTCCGCTTGTTTGCTTCGCCTTCCTTATCCCGATCATGCATGAAAAAATAGATTGAGTTGCTGCCTTGCGTTAACCGCTTTCCTTCACCGATGAGGCCGCAGATCACAGGGTGTCATCTTGTATTGACTCAGAAGCATCCGTCCAGCTCCACAGGTGGTCTTGTCGGATACACGTGCAACCCCGAGTCGGATGATAATGCTGGCGATATCTGTGTTGGTTAGTAGGACCCGGCACCAATGCTCGCCCCTCTTCGTTTCCTCATAAACACCGAAGGGAAATCGTTGACCGAGGTTCGTCCCCTCATTTACTTTGCCAGAAGTGCCACGTACTCGTGATTAAACTAGGTCCGCAGCCGAATAGCAAGCCCTAGACCTACCACCATCGTAACGAAGACCTGCCCATTCCGAATGGAACGATGCGGTTAGTATGTGGATCGTGACGCATGACTCGATCAAACGTCATGGTGAACCTTGGTTGAGTCTAAGTTCAACCACCAGCCTGTTACCGTGTCGGTCAAGTTTTCCCATTGCAGTGGATATTAAAAACGTACCAGAATGATTTTCGGCGGCGCACACATGCATGGTTTAGAACCACCGTGACTGGAGGGCTGCTAGCCCGGCTGTAGCCGCCTGGCTGCCCTAGGCCTTTGGTATCAGCTTGTGATAATATTACTCGGCTTTTCGAATGGGAAGAGTGAACACGTGCCCAACATGATCACAAGTAGTGGTGATGATGGTGAACCACAACATATGGGCAACCAATGGACAGCATCCTAATCAGTAGCTGGTCTTTATCCGGAAGATACGGCCCGTCGGCAAAACAGGGAATGCGAGCAAATTGGAATATTGCCCCTGTATCGGGTATTACCGATGCACATCCCAGTCGGGCACTTGGTAATCTGATAATCGAAAACTTACTCAATTTTGCTTCAACATGTTTTGTTGCGCTTAAACTATATCACTAGATGGAATTTGAATCAATGAAGTTGGTGGACAAATGATTGCCAAGATCTCTAAAGTCGCGTCTTTCTATCACGCTTGCCTATTCCTTGTCTGTTGACGTCACCCGCCACCGAGTAAAATATGATCAATGATCGGCGGTCGGGCCTGAGGCAAGATAGGCTATCTTTGGCGGCTGGTCAACGCTCACCATACTAACGCAGCCCAAAGCATCGGAAAATGGTATATAATCTATAACCCTATGATAAGCTATGGAACATACCATTCCATGATGGAGTCCGAAAAGTGATATAGTTTTTTTCCTCACGTGGAGACAGCAAAACGTCTTGTCACAAACTGCCAGGCCGACTTCATCTGCAAGTACTTCCCAGATATGTATATAGATTTTACAACCTCTTGACTTCTCTGCATTGTTGCGAAAACAGTGGCGGTCTCTGTTCTAACGACCCATCCAGCCCTGATAACAACGCATGAGTAGGGTTATGAAACCAAGCTGCGAAATATACATACGCCATCAACAACTAAGAGTTCACCACAGACATATTGGCTCGCGCTGCTGGCAAGGAACACCACTGGTCCAGCGAAATCTCCGGGGCTACCCCACCTCCCTGCGGGTATCCGCTCCGATATCTGCCTGAAGCGTGTGGGGTCCGCTAGCAGCCTTTCGTTCCTAAAGGTATATCAGAAGGCGGTTAGACTGGAGCGCCAAAGAGCCGGATGATAAGAGTCTGTTAAGAGAGGAGAAGGTGCGAAATGAAGGCTCAGCCGGCGGGAAGATGTTGGTGGTGCTAAACCATCACTAACGTCACGGGTTCGCACAACAGGAGTGATTTCACAAGATACCCGGGGCGATAACAAGAAAAGATACACGTACATGTCTGTGGCGATATACCCCGGACAGATGCCGTTCACTTGAACGTTATGCTGGCTCCATTCATTACTAAGAGCTTTCGTGAGTTGGCCGAGTGCACCCTTAGCGGCGGCATAAGCCGGGACGGTGAGGCCGCCTTGGAATGTTAACAGGGAACAGAAATTGATGATTTTCCCCCTTCTAAGCGGAACCATGTGCTGGCCCGCCGCTTGCGATATAAGCCACACAGATTTGAGGTTCACGTCGAGAACCTAAAATGAACATGTACGGCTTGAGAATCTGATACCAGGAAGGTTGAACAGAACTTGAGTGGATAACCTACATCATCCCAGTCCTTCTCTGGGAAATCGACACTCGGCGATCTCCGCTGTATTCCAGCACAGTTGACCAGGATATGAATATTACCGCCCATGAGCTCGAGTGCCTTGGGGAAAAGTTCTCTGACAGAATCCAAGTTGCCCAAGTCGCAATAAACGACTTGCGCGTTTGCGCCCAGCGCATGAATGGCATTCACTGTGTCCATATTCCGCTCTGCATCCGGAGAGGGATGGCGCTGAACAACACATATTGAGGCACCCGCTTGAGCTAAAGCCAAGGCGCATGCAGCACCTATGCCTGTCGTTAGGTCAACCACAATGGTAATAACCAAGATAACAAATCAAATTTGCGTTGATCAGTTGAAGCGAAGTTCTGGGCGAGGAACAAGTACATTACCTCTGGTAGCTCCAGTGATGAGGACATTCTGGCCTGTCAGAGAAAAGAGTTGTGGAGATAGCACAGAGGGGGTTGGATCCATTTCGAGAAAGATTCACATAGATTAGTCTAAGACTCGCCTGGATCTTTATATTGTCGCGCATTTCGTTGGCCAAGATTTGATTTTACCCCGCATCGGCTCACGACCCGAGCAACTGATAGCGAGATTTCGATAAATGATTTTTCTTTGGTAAAAATGGAGGTTTATAATATATTTGTCACGTAGATACCCGATTTGGCCATATACAGTCCGAAAAGGCAGGTGTCACATGTGACGCTGTGTTATTGATTCACATTTCGCAAATACATTTGCGGTCAACCGGACCGAATGGATCTTTCCCAATCTGGTTGAATGATAAGTTCAAGATGAAGTTCTCCTCACGAGACTGCTCCTTCTTGCAACTTTATATTGTATATATAAGGACACCGGTTGATACTAAGATGTACGTCCCTTAACACTTTCCCTCCACCCATCACAATTATGTCTCCCGTCGCGGTTCAATTGCAGCGTGCAGCGGTCCTTCACGGTCCCAAGGACCTTCGTCTCGAGGAACGTCCATTCTGGCCTCCACAGTACAACCACGCACAAGTGGCAGTACAGTCAACAGGACTGTGTGGAAGCGACTGTGAGTCATTTCTGCGTCCTAAAAGTTTGAGTTTCGAGCAAATTTTCTAGTGCACTATTATCTAGAAGGTCGCAATGGTGATTTTGCACTCCAAGCACCTCTCGTCCTCGGCCATGAATCAGCAGGTGTGATCACTGCTGTCGGTCAGGGTGTGAAAAATCTAGCTCTTGGCCAACGCGTTGCAATCGAGGCTGGCATCATGTGCAAAGAGTGTAATTATTGCCAGGCTGGCCGTTACAATCTTTGTAAGGGCATGCGCTTCGCTAGTAGCGCAAAGACCTTCCCTCATCTTGACGGGACACTACAAGACCGAATGAACCATCCAGCGCATGTTATTCATCCGTGAGCCATTAATCTAATTGTTCCTCCATACGCTAAAACTCCTCATCAGACTCCCTGATAACTGCAGTTTTGAACAAGCCGCCTTGGCTGAGCCACTGTCAGTTTTGATACACGCTGCTAGACGAGCCAATCTTGCTTCAGGTCAGCGTGTTCTCGTGTTCGGTGTGGGTGCCATTGGTATCCTCGCTTGTGCACTAGCCAATGTATATGGTGCCTCTCGGGTCGTTGCCATCGACATTAACCGGGCGCGACTGGACTTTGCGAAGTCGCACGGTTTCGCTTCACAAACGTACTGTTTGCCTATGGTCGAGAAGGCTAAAACGACCGAAGAGCAGCTTCGACGTGCAAAAGACAATGTCTCGACTGCTTTGTCTAAATTCAACGAGCCTGAGGGCTTTGACGTAGTCTTCGAATGCACAGGCGCTGAACCCTGTATTCAGATGTCGATTCACGTAAGTCAATAGTCTGTTCGAAGCTTCGATCATCGCTGACTTGCGACTTTTAGGCTGCTGTCACGGGTGGCAAAGTTATGCTGGTTGGAATGGGGTCACGGAATGTCATGCTTCCGCTCTCCGCAGCAGCTCTGCGTGAAGTAGACATTCAAGGCACTTTCCGTTATGCCAACACGTACCCTGAAGCTCTCAAGCTGCTCGGATCGGGCAAACTCCGCAATATCGAAAAACTTATTACACACCGCGTTCCCTTGGAAGATACCGCTCGAGCTTTTGAATTATTGGCTCGTGGCAAAGACGAGAATGGAAACATGGTTATCAAGATTGTAATTGGGCCTTCATCATAGTTCTCGTCTATCTGTTATCTCTCATCTTTATATCTAGAGGACGGACTAAAGAGCTGCAAACGTTGTAGTGTAACTTTTCATATTTCAGCACAGGCATCTCGGATAATCTTACGGGGCATTTGTATGTTATTTACGCGCGCCCCCTTTACAATAAACAAATATTCGCAGCCATATTTTTTCGCAAAGTCATTGTGGATATACCTGGACATATTGAATTACAGTGTTGCCGCGAGGTGAAGTGAATGGAAACGAAGTGCGACTTCGTTTTCCGACTTCGAATTTCGAAGTGAAACGAACCGAAGTAAGTAACACGAAGACGACCTGCAGGGTAAGATGCTCAGTTAATATAAGTGCAATGATGGAAGGCACGGCGTCCTCCCGTATGTGCTCAGTGATTTTTGCCGCCGACCGCGCGTTTTTGATCAAGCTTGACCTTCCGGCGGCTTTCGGTTCCGTGGTTGTATAATACTCGCTTCTGCGTTGCACAGCCTAGTTCAATGAAATGTGGTGCGGTCAGGAGTATCCGCCGGCCCGTGGAATGTGACTTTGGTTGGTCTAAGTCCAACTGTTGTCCTTCCGACTTCCCGCCTTCTCCAACTATACCCAAGCAGGACTCGTCATCGAACGTCGAACGCCCCGACAACCAATCAGGTCTCCTTAGTGAAACCGGGTCGGTCTCGCCGGTAAGAGAACTTCAGCGCGCGAGTATGAAATGTGTAGCGTCTCTGCTGGAAAAAAGAAACTTACGTAACACTGAAGAAAACTGAGCGCTGAGCTAGCATTGAGCAAGGTGTCCATTGCAACATTAATGACAAATACCACCTTTCCCATTGCGCTAAAACAAAACACTTGGGTCTATTCTGAGGGGAAAACGGATGCTGACTCCAAGTGTCGAAGTTGTGGCGCATTCGTCAGCATCCGACGAGGTTGGTTCACGTTGACGTTGAACCCTAACGTTCGGTTCTCGCAAAGCATGCCTCTAATCCTTTTCGAGGCCAATGCACGCTGTCTCGCGAGATCTTCTGCAAAAAGCTCATTTTATTAACCTGATGTGGCCGAATTTGGTGTTGGCTTGCGAGACGGACCGGAGCCGCGACTGTAGTAAATACATCAGGTATGAAAACTTACGCGTTACGTCGTACTTGCGCGTGCCACAGCATGCGACGCCCATCAATACTGTTCCGAGTCGCCAGCATATGGCAAAAAAACCGCAAACTTCAATAGTTTGAGTTGTCCCAGCGGCAGCCGCGATACCCCTGGAACCACTGGTAGCCAATTTACCTCCAGCGGTCTAGGAACCTGCAGAATGAGAGCTCGGATGAGGTTGTACAAGATTCTGCATTTGGGCCAGGACACCGACGGGACAACTTTGACAGGAGTTTATTGTGCTGTGCGTGAGTCCATAGTGACGATAAACAGAGGAAAACTTATTAGAATTTAGTCGGCTCGGGGCTTCAACTTGACTCTGGAGTCTGGACGCTGAGCGCCCACTTTGACAACTTGGGATGAGCCGCTATCTCACTCGAGAATCCACGAAGAAACAATTATAGCTAAGTTGAGTGCAAGAGTTGATCACCACGATGATCACCAGCTATTGGCAGATCAGGCGCTTTTGTTGCTTTTCCTCAACAAGACTCGGACGTAACTGACCAAACTATGTGGATCAAACTGCCTCAAAATTTGAAGCGAAGCGATGCCACCTGGAGGTCACGTCCCTTCGCCGACGATGCTACTAGATCAAATATACTTTGACCCTCAAAAACAAAAAGTGTAGAACCTCACGCAATGCACTTACCTCTATTGACACACCGCGGAAAAGCTTCCATGCCGCAGGTTCATGAGAAGCGTATGTCTTCTTCTCCCGCGATGATTGAAAGGCGCTACAAATGTACAAGGAAAGGAAGCCGAAGGTCTGGTACCATTATCTTTTGCGGGCTTGCAGCGGAGGCAATTTTTGAGTTTGAGAAGTCCCATGCGCTGAGAACGCAGGGGCGCGGGGGTGAATCTTCAACGACAGTTGGTGCTAATTCAGGCGCGCACAAATTCCGTCCTGGATAACTGTTATCGTTTTAGTTGTGCCAAATCCCCTTAGCTCATACGCGCCATCAGGAGAATCGGGGCCGAGGTCGATGGGAAAAAGAAGGACGAGCAACGTTGCGCCGCTTGAACCAATGGTATGGTTCGTGATGTACTACAGCTGGCAGAGCCATTACCCTCACATGAGCAATGATCCGTTTATACATCTGTTGTTCCGTTCCACGGATTTGATTTCGTTGAAGATTAATGATGAGTCCATGTACGCGTCAGACTCGATTCGGAGAACAGGTTTGAATAATATGTTATACATCAACTTGAATGCCATGGAGCGGACTATCCACGTATTTTCGATGCTATATTGGTCGCTGAGAGAAGCAGCGGAGCGGACGGATGTCGCGAGCGTGTCGCGGCGCGTGCGAAATGGGTCAGATGAAAGAATAAGGATTGTCAGATTAGTAGGGAAGAAGTAGCAGTATTGGGTTGGTGGTTGGTCAGCCGGACTTCTTGTCGAAGTATGTAGCCAACGATTTCGGCTTTGCGATTGCAATGACTTCCGGACCTGAATCCAACATGTGAGTAAAGTTACTATATCTAAATCGCCCATGGGTGCTCACATGCATCTCACATATCACATAGAATTATCGGTAAGTCGAACCCTGAAAGCTTGTTGGGGTACATACATGTGCATGCACCCTTATCTGTTACATATACCGAAGGTCTATATACTATAACCGAGAAAAAATCATGATCAGAAGCTGCAAGGCCGGAGAACCGCGCGCGTCTCAAGCTGATTCGAAACACGGACTCGGTCTAACAAAATACGGTTGTGACCGCAATCATGACTCAATGTGTCTATCTCGGAGTGACACGAATTGGTCCAGAGTCTGTGGTACGGCCATTTCCGCTGATGGTCCAAGTGAATTCCTGCTCCAGTGACTGCGGAATAAGTACCACTGTTCTACTTCCACTTTATCTGCTTTTGGCGAGCTAACGATGATATTATGAGACATAGTCGAGACTCGATAACCTGAGAGGTAATTCGTAGCGCAGGACCTCCGCGCCTAGAAGCTCTGGTAGAGGGTAGATATCTGTTCCTCATAGGCTTCGGTCTCCGCTGCGTTCCTCCTTTATCACGGTTGCGGTCATTATCATTTGATCAACAATGATAAGTGATGAGCGACATGCATATCAAGACTCGGTGAAGGATCCATGGCTCCAGCTTATCAGTTATTGACGCTCACAGCGGACACTATGACATTTACGACCGCGAGCTGTCCCTATGAGGCAGGTGAGTACCAAGTAGAGCTGGAACCACTACCCGACGCCAGATCAAGTAACGGGTTGTACTGCATAGCTTAATCAAAGAGATGAACAAGAATGATAGGACAAAGCGTACCTGAGCGTCTGTATAGCTCCGGATAAAAGCCCTCAAGGCAGTGTTATCAGGGTTACGGCTCCAGGCCTCTAAGCCGCAGATGAGTACAGCTGAGAGCACGGCCCATGTGTCAATTGCGATAGAGTGATGAGGGAGGGAAACACGCCCTCGAATCCAACGCCCTCGTTGTCTGTATGTAGGCGCCATCGGCAATGATACGTTCACCGCCTTCCCATGCAGGTGATTTTGTCGATGCGACAACGACGTCCAGCATGCTACAAAGTCAACAGTGTCGTCAACGGGATGAAGAGGACGAGGAAAACTCGCAGTGAAGTCCAGCCAGTGTCGCCAGTAACGGGCGCAAGGACGCTCAAACCTTTGATATACTTGCCGGTGTTGTAAGTAAACAGCCAGCTAAATGATGAACGCGTGCAATCCTGAGCATTGATCGTGTCAAGGACGACATCCCTAGAATTGTTGTTAGTGATCTTGATGAAGTTAGCAGAGAGAATTGCAGCATTGATGTAAGTACTATTTCTAGTTGTAGACGCGAGGTAGGCCGAGAGACTAGACATAGATCAGTGAAGATCTGCATTTACTTTGGTGAAGCACAGAAGCATACGCTATATAGAGGCTTTCTCGGACCAGATGAGTTCATTTCATTTCAAGATGAAGTAGTATCGTTAACGCTGGCGTCGACACTCGAGGGGCGCTGGGCACACATAATTCAGCATCGCCATCGTTGAGTGAACATGAGTTCCTCGATTACACCACCTGCCATAGTGTCTAGCTCTATGTCAGACAATACCTCAGCAAATCGATAATATATCAACACACCGCATCACAAGATCCCTCAATGAGGAAGTTCTTGTTGGGCTGTTTTCCAGAGCTCGCATTGGATACAGTGATCTTACAGATTGGTTATGTGAGGAGCGTTACCACTGATATACACAGAAACTCGCTAGTTCGAGATGTGTTGCCAAGTTGCAATGACACGATTCAACAGATTTGGGTTGCCATATGCGCGGTAGCCATAATAAGCTGCCGTAGCCCACCACCTGCCACAGGGAATCAGCAGGAAACGACACGAGATATAGAGGCATACATCGCGTCATCATTATACTGGCAAAAGATGAATTATATCACACATAATTACACAAGATGTCACAAGAACGAACTTAAGTTGCCTCACGATAGAGTAAGATAGCGTTCCAAATCAATAATGATACACGCACCCGTACTGATCGTAATTTGTATATAAGCTAAAGGCACTACACAGTCTGCATCCGAGCTATCCGTTACCGCCTGTTGACTTGTCGTCGGTAGTCTATATTAGCCGCATCGCGGAAAGCAACGTTTGCATTCCGCCAAGATCCAAGTTCTTAAGATAATGTATTATGAGTTGCAGTCGAATGCACTGGCACCAGTTACGGTGCATACCACTGAAAGAGTTTGTGCCAGTGTCAAGAACAGCGGTGTGGCTGTTGGTGCAATTTTGGGCAACTGAGACACGGTCTAGAAAAGAAAGGGAAGTACTAGGATCCTGTGTGCAGCGGAAGTCAGCGAATATCAATATGTTACAAGAGAAAGACAAAGTTCCATTAACACGCCATGCAGATGGCACGTTCAGGTCTTGCTCAACTGCGAAGGGAAATGCAAGTGCGAGAGCCACTAAGCTGCTGGCCCGTGACATCGTGATCAGATTCGAACACTTCCTGAGAAAGCTTGTAAACAACTTACTCTGTCGTCGTGGTATTTATGCACCTTCCATACTACTAGTCACAGGGTTTGCGCACTGTCGCGATGCACCAACCCATGATGATAATCAGGCATGCCAATTGAGCACGGCTTGCCGCTGTGAAGCTTAGCTCAACCTCACATCATGCGTCAAGTACTCACATGCAAAGCCCGATTCATGTTAATCACCTTGAACACTGCTGAATTCAATCGATGGCCGTCATCATGCGTTACCACTGGCCCAGTGGCCCCTACTGGCTAGTACTTAAGTATAATAATTTTGACAGGCCAGGCGACGTTAGTCAGCAAGTGATGCTACAACAAACATTGTAGGCCTGACTTATACACTCAGTAATCCCAGTGTGAGACAGTGACTGAGCGACACCTTCACTGGCTTCGAATGGCGATTCCAGATCTCACCTACATCGCTGCTCCCATGATCAAGCAAAGTGACGCTCCCTTCCGGCTGTTGACACATCGACATGGAGTAACTCTCGCGTATACGCAGATGCTTGACCCTCACAGGCTTCTTGGGGATCGAGATTACCTCGAATTTCATCAGCGTGATCTGACTTTTGGTCGCGATGCTTGTAGTGAGACGGACAGACCGGTAGTGGTACAGCTATGTGGCAATGATCCTGAGATCATCGTTGAAGCTGGAAAGAAGATACAGGGCTTGTGCAGCGGTATTGGTGGGCGTAATTCCTCGAATGAAATGTATTAGCAATTAAATCAGTTGCAAAGTTCTTAGATTTGAACCTAGGATGCCCACAAGAGCACGCCCGTGAAGGTCATTACGGTGGTTACCTTCTAGCCAAAAAGGATTGGCCACTCGTCCAGACCATAGGCAAGCATTTTCAACTTTATTGAATTCTTGATTGGTAGACATGTGATTTTAGTTTCTGCGATGTCCCACCTATTGCAGCCACCGACTTCCGTAAAACTACGTCTCTGTCCTTCGTCGTCCCCCCCGTCATCCACAGTTGAATTTGCCGCCATTCTGGAACAGGCAGGTGCATCTTGGATAGCTCTTCATGCGCGCCACGTATCCGCCAGACGACGGCGTCAGGGCGCCGCAGATTTAGATGTTGTTCGCACTCTGAAGGCAGCACTGAGAGTACCGGTCGTAAGCAATGGCAACGTTCGTACATGGGAGGATGTACAGAGGAACAAGGATGAGACCCAAGCTGATGGCATTATGGTAGGAGAAACCTTGCTAGCCAATCCTTGGTTTGTCCGCTCCTCCATTTCCTGGTACCACGTCATTGATCTTATATGAACAGCATATTTGCAAATGTCATCCCAGACCCTGTTCAAGTATCTCTTGAATACCTAGAAATCTGCAAAGAGCTTCCTGATATTGCGACTCATAAGACTATCGAGACCCATGTCAGACATTTCATTCAATTTCAGTGGTATGTCGTGCAGCTTTCTTCGCAGAATCGCATGTCTTACTGCTGTCGTCAGCTCTCGGCGGCCATGGTATAATAAATTTCGCACAGCACTATCTGTATGTGAAGGGGTTCACGACATCGAGCACTTGCTACGCACGAAAGTGACTAGATGGCGGGGCAAGGCTGCACGCAAAGATGATGACGCATGTATCGACGATCTGGAATATACCACGGATTGAAAAGTTCCTTTTTGCACTGGATTCTCCCCCTAAGCACGAGCACATTGAATATGAACATAGTATCGGAGAGTACCCGCGAATGTGCATAGAAGGCGTATACACAGCGAATGCAATGACTGGGCTCGTGATGTCACTACGCTAGAATTACGGGCAGCCTCTGCTGTTCCATTCCGTTCTATGTCACTGCGGCATCGCGGTTGTGTCATAATGTACAAAAAGGAAACAGCTTTGGGGACACATTTGGTCCGTTTTAATTAGTCCGGCGATGATGGCGTTAGGCCTATATGTACTTACTTGCTATCATGTGATGAATCCATATTGTGTAAGTAGAGGTCGAGTCTTCAAGTCATCCTTGACGAAGATGTGTATGCGAAGCGGCGTACATAGCGGCAGCGTGAGAGGCATGCAGTCTTGCATTAAATCACTCGTCCTACATAAGCCTGGCAGCAATTTGAAGAGTCTTGGGGCCTACCGTAGGTTGTGGCCATGCATGCACCCTAATCGGACCCGAACAGCCAATAATTAGAGAGTCGTAGGCCACACAATTTAATCTATCCCAACGCTGTTAGTCTCCATTTCTCCTGTCAGTTACAGAGCCGACGAACGGTGTTTATGGTTTACTCCCAGAATGCTTTAGCTAGGTTTTTAAGACATAAAAGCAGGCTGTCTTCCTACTACCTGAGAATTATTCGAACTCGAACAGATCCCATATTACCTCGTACAACCAATGCGTTTTTCCTTGCTCGCCGTCATTGCTGCTCTGACAGCAGTTATGTCTGTCAGTGCCACACCAGCTGTTTTCAGCAGGGAATGTACTGCCGATGGTGGATCTTGCGGCCAAAGTTCCGAGTGCTGCTCTGGAGATTGCGGGTATAATTTTGTGAGTTTACTTTAGATCCACTGGCAAGATCAAACTTCATGACTCACCCTTTGCGCTTTGTAATAGGCTTGCGGTGGGATGTGCTGGCCTGCAAGCTCGCAAAATTCCGAAGAGTTGGCACGTCGTGAGAGTGAGTCATGTTTCTGCCTTCGTATTGGAGTTGTTGTTGATGGCTCGATTCCTAGTTACTTGCTGAGTTGGTCGTTATGATTGCTGTTGGGCCAGTTTCACTGCCGATTGAGCAATGGGAAGCCTTGAATAGAGCAATATCTCATCTCAATATGATCATATTGACTCGAAAGCGCAACATATGAGTGAGCGAAGTTGTGTCCAGCCAGCTTGATGCCTCTGTGACGTCGAGTTGATGGTTTTAAACGGTCGTAGAGAAGAAATCTGATACATCCGACCGATCATAATGCTTGGACCCAGGTTTGAAACCACTTTCGTGCCAGCGACTGAAAAGCAACATTTTAGCTCAAATTTGACCGTAATCACGCGGACGTGACGCTGGGATGCAGACACACGTTTCTGGGCGTATCTTTACATCGAACCCTTGCAAAGGCGCAAGGATATCGCAAAACACGCTGACAGGGGGCGACAAGCTAGAAGTAATTCTTAGTATGCCCCGACAAGAGAACGAGAACACATTGGTACGGACTCTTACAGGCCCTATCAAAGGCTGGGTGTGTAAGTAGCCCCAAAAGTTTTGGTAAAGCGTCGGAGAAATAGCGCTTGGTTGTATTTGGTCTGTGGCTCTCTTACATACCCGCCGATGGGTAGCTAGGAGTGAGTCTGGCTTGATATCGTGATGGAATAATAACTATGTAATTTGTGATTGTTTGGCGAACCTTCCGTTTTCAACACGAACAAATGATTGCAAAACGTTAATCAAGTCAGCAATCTGTCATATGCTTGATCGGACCCGAACAGTCTGTTTAACGCTATCGAAATCCAGTCTTGGACCAAGGTTTCTGGTACCCTGAGCAAGAAAAGTACGAACACCCTCACGACATTCATAACCAAAAGACCCCGGACTCTGTTCAACATCTTCGCTTCAGCTTAATGTCAAGTCATCACCGAGCGGTATATAACGGCCTCGACATATCCTGAGTTTACCCCCGTGTGATCCCAATGGATATGCTGGTGGGACAACAGTGTCTGTCTTTGGCGCAAATGACTCCTATGTGGACTCTGGAGCTTTACTTGGGGGTTAGGTGAGGATGGGGGGTATATTAGAAAAGCACATAGATGTAATGTGTATATAAACCGAGGGCACAATCGCGAAGCCTGTTTAAATTCTACCGTGCTTCACTTACTGCATTATCATCCATATATTGTGTCAATAGCGCATTAAAGTATTTCATAGGCATAGTATGTACGGCTATATTGAAGAGAACAAAAACCTCGAATGTAGGATGGCATTGGCATGAGATGCACTCGAGCCAGAAGATACATGTGAAGGAAGCAGAGAATGCTGATCAGATATCCACTTGAGTGCCGTCAAAGAGGTATTCGCGCTGGGTAGAATCTTTGATATAGTAAGTGTCGATGAGAAGTGAGCTAAGTCTCGGAGTGAATGTTCTCTATCATGATTTGGAAGCCGTAGTACTAGAAGCACCGGACTTCAGCAGCCTGGGTCTTAGACTCTTCAGAGAAACATTCAAAATGAGATTTTCATTAATGTCGACGAGGCCATCATATACCGCTCGATGATAGCTGCAACAATAAACTGAAGCAAGTATGTTCTGTATAGAGTCTGGGGTCTTTTCGTTGTGAATGCCGCGAGGGTGTTCGGACTTTTTCTGTGCAGGGTTTGGAGAAACTCGAAAGAACCGAGTAAGGTCCGAATGATAACAGAGTACCAGAAACCGCTGGGCTGACCGCATTCCTTTGTCCTTGCTGCAGTCGTCCGTCTCCTAGGATAGGGACCTGTTAGCTAGGCGAGAGGGAAGCTGGGAGGCGGGAAGGTACAACGGTTTCAACCCCGCGAAAGGTCTCAAAGCTACCCCAACCGCTCGTTCATCCAGTGCTGTGTAGGAGCAACTTGAAGAGTCTTGGGGCCTACGGTTGTGGCCATGCATGCACCCTAATCGGACCCGAACAGCCATTAATTAGAGTCCTGTCAGTTACAGAACCGAAGAACGGTGTTTATGGTTTACTCTTAGAATGCTTTAGCGAGGTTTTTAAGATATAAAAGCAGGCCGTCTTCCTACTACCTGAGAATTATTCGAACTCGAACAGATCCCATATCACCTCGTACAACCAATGCGTTTTTCCTTGCTCACCGTCATTGCTGCTCTGACAGCAGTTCTATCTGTCAGTGCCACACAAGTTGTTTTCAGCAGGGCATGTACTGCCGATGGTGAAGCTTGCAGCCAAAGTTCCGAGTGCTGCTCTGGATATTGCGCGGATAATTATGTGAGTTTGCTTTAGATCCACTGGCAGGATCCAACCTTCGTGACTCACCTTTGTCATAGACTTGCGATGGGATGTGATATCCTACGGGCTCGCAAACTTCTGAAGAGTTAGCACGTCGTGAGAGTGAGTCATGTTTCTGCCTTCGTATCGGAGTTGTTGTTCATGGCTCGATTCCTAGTTACTTGCTGAGTTGGTCATTGTGATTGCTGTTGGGCCAGTTTCACTGCCGACTGAACAATAGGAAGCCTTGAATAGAACAATATCTCTCATACTCAATATGATCATCTTGACTCGAAAGCGCAACATATGAGTGAGCGAAGTTGTGTCCAGCCAGCTTGATGCCTCTGTGACTTCGAGTTGACGGTTTTAAACGGTCGTAGAGGAGGAATTTGATACATCCGACTAATCATAATGCTTGGATCCAGGTTTAAACCCACTTTCGTGCCAGCGGCTAAAAAGCAACATTTAGCTCAAAAATTGACCGTAATCACGCGGACGTGACGCTGGGATGCAGACATACATTTCTGGGGCGTATTTTTACATCGAACCCTTGCAAAGGCACAAGGATATCGCAAAACACGCTGACTGGGGGCGACAAGCTAGAAGTAAATGCTTAGTATGCCCTGACAAGAGTACGAGAACACATTGGTACGAACTCTTACAGGCCCTATCAAGGGCTGGGTGTGTAAGTAGCCCCAAAAGTTTTGGTAAATCCTCGGAGAAATAGCGCTTGGTCTGTGGCTGTCGGATGTCGAAGGAGCTCCCTTACACACCCGCCGATGTACGTAGGAGTCTGCTTGCTATCGTGATGAATCCATAATGACTTATCATGTAATTTGTGATTGTTTGGTGAACCTTCAAGCTTCCGTTTTCAACACGAACAAACGATTGCAAAACGTTAATCCAAGTCACTGCTTGTCAGCAATTGCGATCATGTCATATGCTTCATCGGACCCGAACAGTCTGAGACTCTCAGACTCTAACGCTATTGAAATCCAGTCTTGGACCAATTACCGGTACCATAACGCCATCATCCTTTCGTCATTCCCAGAATGGTCAGTGAGGTTTTCAGAATTAACAGAAGCTGGGAAAGCGAAGTCACAGCTGCCGTGTCCAAGCGAGCGTCGCTGGGCTGACCGTATTCCTTTGTCCTTGCTGCAGTCATCCGTCTCCTAGGATAAGGACCTGTCAGCTAGGCAATAGGGAAGCTGGGAGGGCGGGAAGGTACAACGGTTTCGACCCCGCGAAAGGTCTGCATCAGGGGGCTTGCCGCCACCCCAACCGCTCGTCCATCCAGTGCTGTGTAGGAGCAACTTGAAGAGTCTTGGGGCCTACGGTTGGGGCCATGCATGCGCCCTAATCGGACCCGAACAGCCATTAACTAGAGCGTCGTAGGCCACACAATTTAAATCTATCCAAACACTGTTAGTCTCCATTTCTCCTGTCAGTTACAGAGCCGACGAACGGTGTTTATGGTTTACTCCAGAATGCTTTAGCGAGGGTTTTAAGATATAAAAGCAGGCTGTCTTCCTACTACCTGAGAATTATTCGAACTCGAACAGATCCCGTATTACCTCGTACAACCAATGCGTTTTTCCTTGCTCGCCGTCATTGCTGCTCTGACAGCAGTTCTATCTGTCAGCGCCACACCAGCTGTTTTCAGCAGGGCATGTACTGCCGATGGTGGATCTTGCAACCAAAATTCCGAGTGCTGCACTGGAATATGCGATAACTATGTGAGTTTGCTTTAGATCCACTGGCAGGATCCAACTTCGTCACTCACCCTTTGCGCAGGGTTGCGGTGACGCCGGAGATACAGTTTTGATTTGATGAAGGTTGCCTCGTCATTGACCAACGACCTGGCCAGGAAAGCTTCCCTTCCCCTTACCAT
The DNA here is from genome assembly GCA_016628565.1 of Suillus placidus. Lineage (NCBI taxonomy): Eukaryota > Fungi > Basidiomycota > Agaricomycetes > Boletales > Suillaceae > Suillus > Suillus placidus. Next base: position 401,102 of record JABBWD010000027.1, on the reverse strand, counting down.
CCGTCATTCGAATATTTGCGTTGCAACCCTGTAAGCCAAGACTAGATCTCACAGAATGTTTGACGTGATTACTTTCGAATAAAATTTTCATAGAGGTTCATGTGTGACAAGCTACTTACTCATTGCATACTGAGCTGTAGCAATCCATTGAAGGTAATCAGTGTTCTCATGATGCCAAGTACTGGCGAAATCGGGTTCGCAATATTACGTCGTGCTCATTGCCTTGTCCCAAATACTTGTTTCACCTCGACGAGCGACAGATGACCACCAGGAAGATATCTTGTGACTTATGCATTGAAGCGGAAAAGACGGGTGATAACATCTCCTGTATAACGAAATGGAGTACATCATATTGAATCTCATGATAAAGGGGACAAGAGCGTCCCACCGCACATCTCCCAAGTTATAAGTAGTACTGTCATCCACGTTGCACGCTTCACATACCCATCAATCGATGAGGTACTTGCGCTTGAAAAACGACCGGAGGTGGAGAATCTGCCAAACGCCAAGGCCTGCGAGGGCAAGAATAGTGAACCAGGCGAAATTCTGCACGCGGCGATTCGTCACAACTGCAAGGAATATAAATTGATAAGTGATGTGCAGGAGTCCGAAGGAAGACTGACGATTGGTATCTGCAAAACGTTCTTCACGCTTCTTGAGATATTCGAGCTCGTCGACTATCTCTTTTACAACGCCTTCCAGCTTTCGCATTTCTGTCTCGAGCCCAGAGAGTGATTCTTGGTTTGCAATCGCACTTGATGACAAGAAGGGAGTCAGTAAGCTATCATAGCAAACAAACAGGGTACTCACTTGTAGTCAACAGCGTCAGCCCCGATATCAATATCCAGATCGACGGTGCGCGACATATTCCGCGCCATGTCAAGTTTGATGTCTATAACGCCATAAGTAATGGCCAATAAGATACCTGGCAACAACAAACGCACCAGGAGACAGATAATTCTTGAAACACACTCCAACCTCTCCCTCGCCATGTGCTGTGACAGCAAGTCTCGTCTCGCCTTTGATATCGCGTTTTGAGAGATAGACGTTGCGGTGGGGTGTTGAATCCAAAATTTCGATGTCTACCCGTTGGTGTGCCCCGGGTCCAACGTTGGCGGTGACGATGACAAGTGCATGGGTATGCGCAGCGTTCCATATGCATTTTGGGATGGGCAAGCGAGCTGCTGGAAGGGCGAATTTGATGGCGTGCGTGAAAGGAGCAATGAATGCGAAGAATGCGAGAAGGAAGAGCGTTGTTATTCGTGCCATGATTAAGTGTCCACTCAGATATAATTTCGATGGGTAGAACGCCCCCTAGCTATCGTTAATGCAGGAGAGCTACAGTGAGCCAGAAGCCAACGGTCGAAGTAAATAGCAGGAGTCGTAATCAACGTGGTAGAACGATGTGCACGGTATTCTATCAGGTTACCGGTAGTGACCGGCAAACTTCGAATGGTCATTCAAGTTGAAGGTCATCTCATTACCATGCTTTCTTTATGACCTCTCAGGAATCCCATCTGCTCTTTTATTGACAAACTGATAAGGCCTGTAAGAGTTCGTACTAATGTGTTCTCGTACTCTTGATGGGGCATACTAAGCATTTACTTCTAGCTTGTCGCCCCAGTCAGTGTGTTTTGCAATATCCTTGCGCCTTTGCAAGGGTTTGATGTAAAGATACACCCGGAAACGTATGTCTGCACCCCAGCGTCACGTCTGCGTGATTACGGTCAATTTTTGAGCTAAAGTGTTGCTTTTTAGCCGCTGGCACGAAAGTGGTTTTAAACCACATTATGATCGGTCGGATGTATCAAATTTCTTCTCTACCATCAACTCGAAGTCACAGAGGCATCAAGCCGGCTGGACACAACTTCGCTCACTCATATGTTGCGCTTTCGAGTCAATATGATCATATTGAGATGAAAGATATTGTTCTATTCAAGGCTTCCCATTGCTCAATCGGCAGTGAAACTGGCCCAACAGCAATCATAACGACCAACTCAGCAAGTAACTAGGAATCGAGCCATCAACAACAACTCCAATATACGAAGGCAGAAACATGACTCACTCTCACGACGTGCCAACTCTTCGGAATTTTGCGAGCCCGTAGGATATCACCCAAGGCACTCCTATTACAAATCGCAAAGGGTGAGTCACGAAGGTTGGATCCTGCCAGTGGATCTAAAGCAAACTCACACCAGTATCCCCGCAAAATCCAGAGCAGCAGTCGGAACTTCGGCCGCAAGTGTCACCATCGGCAACACATCCCCTGCTGAAAACAACTTGTGTGGCACTGACAGACACAACTGCTGTCAGAGCAGCAATGACGGTGAGCAAGGAAAAACGCATTGGTTGTGCGAGGTAATATGGGATCTGTTCGAGTTCGAATAATTCTCAGGTGGGAGGAAGACAGCCTGCTTTTATATCTTAAAAACCTCACTAAAGCATTGTGGGGTAACTTAAACCATATTCTTCGGCTCTGTAACTGACAGGAGAAATAGAGACTAACGGCGTTCGGATAGATTTAAATTGTGTGGCATACGACGCTCTAATTAATGACTGTTCGGGTCCGATTTGGGTGCATGCATGGCCACAACCGGCGTAGGCCCCAAGACTCTTCAAGTTGCTCCTACACTGGATGGATGAGCGGTTGGGGTAGCGGCAAACTCCCTGATGTGACCTTTCGTGGGGTCGAAACCGTTGTACATTCCCGCCGACAGGTCTCTATCCTAGGAGACGGATGACTGCAGCAAGGACAAAGGAATGAGGTCAGCCCAGCGACGCTCGCTTGGACACGGCAGCTGTGGCTTCGCCTTCCCAGTTTCTGTTAATTCTGAAAACCTCACTGACCATTCTGGGAATGACGAAAGGATGATGGATAGCAGGAGTCGTAATCAACGTGGTAGAACGATGCACGGTATTCTATCAAGTTACCGGCAGTGACCGGAGGTCTCTGCTCTTACTGATAAGGCCTTCTACGGCGGGAGCCCCCGGCAAGCGATAATATAGAAACTTTTGGTAGAACTTGGGTAGAACTAGTGCACGTGCAAAGTGAAGCTTGAAATTTCTGAAACATCATTAATGTCCGCTGTTTCAACTTTGCATCTTCCTCAGAGTGCCTGTGACTCCCCCGAAGCATGTTCAGATGCTGTCACAGCGTCAAACAAAGTCAAGCTGTCCTGCGGTGGTTGCGCCGCTACTAGCATGGGCGCGTGTTGTCCTGGCAGCAGCGAGAAAGAGAAAAAATCCTGCTCCGGTAGAGATGATCAGAAGGATTCATGCTGCAGTGGTGGGGAAAATGAGACAACGGGTATGGGATGCGGCGGTGAGGCCTCGTGCTGTAGTGCGGGCGATGGAGAGTGCACCGAGGAGAAAGATGGTAGGTTCCCCGCCCAGAGCACTCTAACTTGCTCTCTGGATGTTTGCAGTTGACACCTTCGACAGATTCTGCTTGCATGTGCTGCATCAATGTGCTCGTCAATGAACCTAGTCCCCAGGGTGAGCTGATTGACAGATGCTTTCGATTCCTGGCGCTATCCCTTTGATATACACACAGTGTCCATTGGTACCCATAGTTCCACCTTTTCGGACTGCTTGAGCAACTCAGATCGTGCCCCACTGGTTGCTACCACTTATCTCGAAGCTTACACTAACACCCTTCGTGCGTGCTGCAGAGCCCTTGAGAGATACTGCTCTCGTCGCCCCTGCTGCTTCGTACTACATCTTACCAGCTCACCGAGTCCCTCGTCCTCCGCCCCTTTCTCCCTGCTCTCGCCGCGCTCAGAGAGTAGCCAAGCTCCCCAACCCGAAATAACCAAAGTTAAAGCAACGACAGGCGCTAGTGTGGGTATTAGACCTGGAGAAACACTTCAGTTGGAGTTACGTGGCATGGACTGTGTCGACTGCGTGGTAAAGGTCGAGCGCGCTCTAGCGCAACTCTCTTCCGTCATTCTTATCAACGTGGACTACTTCAGTGGTCTTGCTGAGCTGCAGTATGATGCTGAGGCTATCACCCCCGCCGCCATAATCACATATGTCGCGCGTGCAACCGGTTTTGGTGTCAAGGCCTTGACTACCTCTAGAAGCACTGCGGCTGCCATAGTCACGCTACCCCTCTCTTTCTCGACTATGCCGCCTCTCGAGGCCCTCGATGGCTTTGATACGCGCTTTGGCTCAAATTCTCACATCATTGAAGTTTCTTTTCCTGTCCATATCGACTCTCCCTACCGACCTCGCGACGTTCTTGAACAGTTCAAAGCCTTCGGTGCTGAGCTCGTTCCTGTTGGGTCTGACGGGCACCGCGACATGGCTACCCACGACCTCATCGTTGTGGGTGTCCGTACATTCGCTTGTGTTGTCCTGTCCATTCCTGTACTTGTGCTCGCTTGGGCAAACCTGCCTTACCGACCGGTCCTCTATGGTTCCATCTCTGTCGGGTTGACTACACTCATCCAGGGGGTCGCATTCCCGATCATTTCCTCAGCCTGTCGTTCAATAGTCTATCTTCATCAAGCTGATATGAGCGTTCTCGTTGCCATCAGTACCCTTACCGCCTACGTATCTTCCGTCGTGTCTTATGCGTTTGAGGTTGCAGGCCGACCATTTTCTCCCCCCTTCTTTGAGACCAGTGCTCTCCTCGTCACTCTCATCTTCCTTGGACGCACCATCTCCGCTGCCACGCGTCGGTCGACAGGTTCTGCCCTCCGAGAGCTCTGCAGGCTCCAGCCATCTGGTGTCATCCTCCTTTCAGATGAAAAAGAGGCACAGCCTCAAAGTCTGGATTCTCGTCTGATTTACTATGGAGACGTCATTCGCATCCCTCCTGAGACTCGAATTGCGACCGATGGACTTGTCGTCAGTGGCTCGAGTGATGCGGATGAGTCATCTGTCACAGGCGAAAGTGTTGCTGTACCTAAGCAAAAGGGCAGTCGCGTTATCGCTGGCACGCTCAACCTCGGTGGCACGCTCGATGTTCAGGCCACACAGCTCGTCCACGAAAACTCACTCTCTCGTATCACAGCCCTTATCAAGCAAGCCCAGTCGTCACGTTCCCCCGTCCAGGATCTCGCTAACAAGCTTTCAGCCATAATTCTTCCTGTAGCAGCTTTTTCTGCTTGTATTGCGTTCCTCGTTTGGGTTATCGTTGGCCGCTATGTTCAGTACTACTCGATAACCTCATCCTCGGTTCAAGCTCTCACGTATGCAATTGCCATTCTCGTCGTTAGCTGCCCTTGTGCTATCGGTCTCGCTGTAAGTTGTCTTTCGCCTTGCACCTTACAGCCAGTGCTTACTCTTGTTGTGTGCGTAGATACCTATGGTCATTTCTGTTGCGATCCGCATCGCGATACGTGAAGGCGTACTCTTTCGTTCAGCTGATGCGCTGCAGAGGGCCCATGACATCGATGTCCTAGTATTTGACAAGACCGGCACGCTCACTCAGGGCTACTTGACGACGGAACGTGTCGAGATTCTAGTCGAAGGTGCAATGCAGATTGTCAATGCGCTAGTCAAGGACAACAAACACCCGATCTCTCAAGGTGTTCGTCGCTACCTCGACGCTCACCTTTCTGCTGCGACGCAATACCGCGGAGGCACTGTTATGGACATCGTCTCCCTCCCAGGCAAGGGCATCAAGGCTTCCGTTTGTGGGTTTCCTCTCCTTGGTGGAAGTCCCACTTTCACCGGCGCATGCTCTCACCCGCTTTCCACGGAACTGCAGTCATCGGGTCTGACCCTCTTCACTGTTACACTCGCTGGTCAAGCAATCGCGTTTTTCGGTCTCGTTGATACACCGCGGCCTGAAGCGAGTGCTCTTGTAGTGGAGCTCACTCGTCGCGGCAAGGGTGTCATGATTTTCAGCGGTGACACAACAGCCGCTGTGCACCATCTTGCAAACACCATTGGCATCTCCCTCGATAATGCTTTCGCCGCATACACTCCTGAGGATAAGGATGCCGCGATAATCGCATTGCAGGCCAAGGGACAGCGGGTCTGTTTTGTTGGTGACGGCACCAACGACGGACCGGCGCTCTCTCGTGCTGATGTTGCGCTCGCTATTGCGGCAGGCTCAGATGTAGCACTTACCGCTGCTGGAGCTGTGCTTCTGGGCTCGGATCTCCGTCGTGGCGTTCTCGCTCTGCTTGACATTGCAGCAGCAGCCCGGATGCATGCATACTGGGCCCTCGCGTGGTGCATCTTCTACAACCTCTTTGCGATTCTCCTTGCATCGGGCGCGTTCATCAAGGTTCGCATCGAGCCTCGCTGGGCTGGGATTGGTGAAATGGTTAGTGTTCTACCTGTGGTTGCCATTGGATTTTGGCTTGATGTCCGATGGGCGTGGAGATCGCGCTTTGGAATGCGTGTTTATCATTGAAACTTATGTTTATTCGTTCCCACTCATCCTTCATGTATGCTCTCGATCTCGATCTCTATCCCCCTGGTCGCTTGAAAAACAACACGTCTGATCAATGATTTATTTCGCGCAATGTTAAGGCCACAGCATTGGTAGTAGTCGTTTTCCCTTACCATGGTAGTAGAATCCAGACTATGAGCCAAACTCATTAGCGCTTTCGATCGACATTACTCCCTAGCACGTTCCCCCTGCACAATACACAAAAGAGCATATACTCGAGGGATGAATGAATTTGTGAGACTATAGAGTAGACGATAGAGGATACGAAACACGAACAGCATGGCTCAAGGGTAAACCTACAATTGATGGGTGCTACACTGGGATGAAAGAATCCAAAGTCGCCAACTTGTATGGTAAAGGTGCAGCACTAGCAGATAGAAGCAATACAACATAAGAGAACTACACACCGATATGAATAAAAACCATCCTCTGCTCAAGCGGCACTTTCGTCTTCACAGCGTGTGTAGCACAATTGAGTGCCCAGGCCGCCTTCGTAGGGTCCATCACACCGACCTCCTTCGGATGGAACATATATGTGTAGAAAGCCTCGACGACGTGTTTTGCAACAGCATCGTCGACCTCCCACAGCGTGCCAACGACGCTCTTGAACCCTGAAAACTGGAGACCGGCTGCGAGGTGAATCACTTCGTCGGGCGTCTTCTCATCCCCGACAGCAGTATGACAGGCTGATAAGAATGCGAACTCGGCGTGCGGAATGTGTTTGTCCATGATATCGAGCAGCGTCAGATGTTCGTCCCTCATGACGAAATGAGAATTGTAAGGTTGCGCAGGGTCCTGCTTTCCATGACAAGCGAGGTGCACCCAGGTGTTCTCTTCCAAACCTTCGAGTGCACCTGCTCGTGTGGCTGCATCGCCAGAAATAGTGGTATGGTTGGCAGTCGCAGGGACGAGCTTATGGACAAGCTCGAGCTCGCTGTCGACAGCCGAGAGTGCCTTGCCTTTTCCTGCACCAGGTTGGCCTTGTCCGATTGCCACAAAGGACGGAGTGACACGCTTCTTCATCATCCGTCTAGATCTGATGAGAGCCGAAAGTGTCGGCGTGTAAGAACAGATGTAGATATCCTCCAGGCATGGCTCCTTAGAGCGATCTGCCTTTGTTAGAAAAGGGTTAGCTGCATGGAGAGGAATAGACGTGAAAGCTGCAGTTGGACACAGCCAGATTCGAGAGCGGCGCTTTAACTTGAGGACATTCTCGAGTACGTTGACGATGGGCAGCATGATCTCATCCCATACTGTCCGCAAGAGTACTATTAGATCTGTCCTCGTCTCTGCTGGGTTCATCCGAGACGCGTGTCGTATTGCCCTGGTGAAGCGATCTTTGAGAGTCTTGAGATCTGCGAGAGCGATAGACGGCAAGGGAACATGATGGGGCTCTCCTGACGTGGGGACAATGATGGCGCTGCAGGAGTATTGACTGGCAATGAGGATGATGACCGGACCATGGCGTGCTGCTGCTTGCAGGTCTGCATACAACGGTGGAAGCAGGAATCGCGAGAACGCTTGAAGATTACGGATTTCAGCCACTGCAGCTTCCCACTGCTCCATAAGTTTCCTGTACTCAGTTGCTGCCCGATCAGCAGCAGCTCTGTTGGTGATGGTTGCAGAACTCTGGGCGGCATTGGAAACGCGCTTGCTCAGCTCCACATAACTGTGCGCCAGTTTTGGATTGGCTGACTCGAGGTCTTCAACTGGAGTTTTGAGACGAGAGGCCAGCGACCATTGCTGGCCACGGCCCTGCTCCATGAGTTCGACTGCCCGTCGTAGATCGTCACAACGTATGGCACACGAGGCTGCATCTACTGGTATTGACTGTGCACCACAAAAAGCGGTTGCAGCCTCGCGCCGTGAGATGATCGAAGATCGCGTCATCACGTGGCTGTCGAAAAGCTCCAAGCATACTTGGTACGCTTCGAGGGCAGAGTCGTATTGATGACTCTCAGCTTCAGCAACCCAGCGCAATGCAGCGAGAATGCGATTTGGAAAGCCTTGAGTAGGGTGTCCCGATGCCAGTCTGCAGTTCTCTACAGCAAGTGACAAATCAGGAGGGTTGTGCTGTATCTGGTAACGAGACAGATAGGCATTTGTCAGCCATCCGTAGCTGAAAAACCTGTCTGGGTGCAGTGAAGGCAGAGCCGCCAAGGACTCTTGACAAAGAGTAATGGCTTCCTCGACATCTTCATTCTTCCGAGTGTGCGTGAAACGGGAGGAGAGCACCGAGCTCAAACTGCAAAGAGTTTTATGGCGCTCTGGATCGTCAAGCCGCTTCAACCGAAGGGATTCGCGATACAGATCAATGGCCTCGTTAAGATCCTCCCTGACATCCCATTTGTCATATCTGGTTTGGAGCGCAAGGGAAAGGTTGTGAAGCGGGATATGACGACGTGGATGCCCAGGTGGGCACAACGTCAGTGCCTCGCGATGGAGGCTGATAGCTTGGGTGATGTCATTAATGTCCTTGAAACGGGTGACGAGGGCGCTCCCTAAATTGTCCAACGAGGTATCACGATATGTGTGCCCAACAGGGCACAGGGGCAGCGCTTCTTCGTACAAAGAGATGGCCTCATCGAGGTCATTAGGTTTGCCTTGGTGATCGAAGCGGAGCTTGAGTGAGAGGGCCAAGTTGTTCAGGTAATAATCGCGGTTAGAATGTCCCTCGAGGGACAGAGACACGGCTTCACGACCGAGTTGTATGCTCGTGTCAAGATCATCGAAACTGCCGTGCTGATTAAAGCGTGATTCAACTGACTGTGCAAGCTTGTCGAGGGCACTGGGACGATGTTTATGGTCCTGAGGACAGAGCTTGAGGACGACTCGTCGAAGGCAGATGCCTTCCTCAGATGCGTCTATTGGAAGTTTGTTGCATCTGTCGATCACATAATCGACACCATTTTCCCCTGCCGCGTTGCTACGAAGGTAGGTGCCCTCTGGACAGAGAGGCAGTAACTCATGATAGAGTTGGGCCGCTTCGCAGATGTCGGCAGCAGTACTTTTCTTGTCGTGGCGCCAATTCAGCGCTTTGGTCAGATTATATAGAGATAAGGGATGATCGGGATGGGGCTGTGGACGCAATGCAAGGGCTTTGCGGAAGAGGGAAGTGGTGGCATCGATGTCTTGAAGATCATTTCGGGTGTAGCCTATCAGGCGGGCCCACGCGAGGTTGGTGAGAGCTGCTGCATGATCTGGATGGCTGTCCGGACACTGGTCCAGAACCAACTGAAAATGCTCTACAGCAGTGTTCAATTGAGAGGCTGTCTTGCTCGTCACGTATGCGGCAAATTGAGCGTGGCCCGCATCTGTGTCTCGAGCAATTCCGCAGCCTACGAGGTACTGCAGTCGGTGATCCGTCAGCAAAATCTAACAACAGAGACCAGGGTCACTCACATCAGACAGTGCGCCGTCCTGATCGTCGCAAGCATGTACAATGGCGGTTTTTAGCCTGAGGGAAGGGTGGACATTGTACACGGGTGGGAAGGATATATCTACGAAATGTTAGTATATGTGCATGAATGAGGAGCAAGTCACTCACCGAATGGCTCATCTCCATGATTAAGTAGGTCATCCCACGACAATTCAAGTTTCCCGATGACTTCTCCACTGCCTAGCATTCGATCGGCCTCATAGGACGCCCAGATTTCGACTGAGAATGCAGGTGATGCCTGAGGTGATCTATAACCGAAGGTCAGTTCTCGAATCGGGCGCGGAAGTTACAAGGACGTTACAGGGTCACAGTATCGCCCCACGCTGCTGATTCTTCAGATGATAAGACACTGATGGCCGATTTCCAGCGTCTCCGGGAGTCGACATTGATGGATACGTAAATGCCTGTGGGAAGGCGCCCGGAGGGGATATTGAGGTTTTTTCCGCTGATAACTAGTTAGAAGGAATGAGGATCATGAAACAGATATGAGGGTGATATGAAGGGACTCACCGTCAAGTCTGATATATCGGCTTTCTGAGCTACCAGACATGAATGAAGCAAAATGACGAGGATCGAGGATGGGCGGAATGAGTGGAAGAGAAAGACGGTGGTAGGGATATGGGGACTGGATGGAGTTCGGTTGAGAGGGAGAAGTGTTGTCGAGGGCTGTTTGGCATGATAGAGTCAGATAGACGCTCAGATTGCACCAAGCGCTGGGAATTGAGATATGTGCGTCGCGTCGTACTAGCTACTCAGTCAGCACAAAGGTAAAATGTTTCAAAAGGTAACAAACAACATTCAAACCACTGAAGACAGTGCACCAAATGATTCTATACGACTCGTCTAGTGCTGAGTGGATTTGCAAGAACATGACAAGTTGCAATATGAGAAGCTGAGCACCGTGCTAGGATGTGATGCGAGTTGACAGTGGACTGGTGTCTGCCATTTTCCTGAGCAGCAGCCGTCCGTGTACATTGGTTGGGATCATGGTATAAGCACAGCCACCCGTTGACTTCGACGATCTGCCACCCAAGGGATGCATATGTGCATGACCAGGCTCTCCTTTCAAAATGTGGTCCTCTACATCCATTTCTTCAGCAGGGTGTTGATCCTGAGACATCTCCCTCATCCTCGAAGGCGGCCCACGTCCTTATCGATACCTTTCCTTCAAATCTGGTCTCATTGCTGAGTGTATCGATAAGGCGACTCGTTCATGGCACTTCCCCAATACCTTCCACATCCTCGATTTGCTTCTCATCATTCCCATCATTGATGGCCGTTCTGTCAGACTCAAAAGCGAGCTGCTCAACATACGAGCTTGTTGTTCGTTCACTGAGATTCTCTATCTCCACATTATTCTGAAGTCCCCGAGTCGTTCCGCACCCCGCAGGCATATCCATGTCCATCAAACTCAACTCAAGAAGACGATGGTATTCAACCTTCCGCGTCTCATCATCCGCTACATAGTAGGTGAGACCTCACATTCTACTCCAACCCCTCAGCTGGCAACCCATACTAACGGCTGAATGAGTGGGTCACTAACACCCTTTCTGTGAACAGCTCCGATTTCTGCCTTTGATCAAGTTGGTATAGTGGCAACAATCTATTGGAGAGAAGAGCAGCAGTTTTATTTTTAAGAAGACCCGAAGAGTTCACAAGCGACACCCGAACGGAACAACGGTACTTAACACTTTCGAACAGAGATCACGTAGAGAAGGACCGGTGGTTCGAGAGCTGGGCGCCGCAGGACTCGAGTGTATGAAAGAACTGATAGTGAGGGTAGACACTACTTGTAGCATCATCCGCTCCAAATAAAAGGAAGACAGTTGTTCGTTCTAAATTTTGATAGTACCCAGGAGCTGAAATGACACAGCGCAGACGCCAAGTGAGAAAGTTGCAAAGAACTTCTGCAATAAGTCGAACCCAGGTAGCACTCTCGCTGCCTCTGGGCACCCTTCCACTGACGGTGTGATGAAGAGCATATTTCAAATACTCGAACAATGAACCAAGTTCGAAAGGACTCTTCTAAGAGTAGACAACAGCATGAGGGGAGATCTCGACGTAAACCAAGTATCATACCAACAGAAAGAAATAATAACAATTTTGTACCAGAGACTAGAATGAAAACCATACAACGTAGAACTATACACCGATATGAATAAAAACCATCCTCTGCTCAAGCGGGACTTTCGTCTTCACAGCGTGTGTGGCACAGTTGAGTGCCCAGGCCGCCTTCGTAGGGTCCATCACACCGACCTCCTTTGGATGGAACATATATGTGTAGAAAGCTTCGACGACGTGTTTTGCAACAGCATCGTCGACCCCCCACAGCGTGCCAACGACGCTCTTGAACCCTGAAAACTGAAGACCAGCTGCGAGGTGAATCACTTCGTCGGGTGTCTCTTCATCCCCGACAGCAGTATGACAGGCTGATAAGAATGCGAACTCGGCGTGCGGAATGTGTTTGTCCATGATATCGAGCAACGTGAGATGTTCGTCTCTCATGACGAAATGGGAATCGTAAGGCTGCGCAGGGTCCTGCTTGCCATGACAAGCGAGGTGCACCCAGGTGTTCTCTTCCAAAGCTTTGAGTGCACCTGCTCGTGTGGCTGCATCCCCAGAAATAATGGTACGGTTGGCAGTCGCGGGGACGAGGTTATGGACAAGTTTGAGTTCGCTGTCGACAGCCAAAAGCGCCTTGCCTTTCCCTGTGCCCGGTTGACCCTGTCCGATTGCCACGAAGGACGGAGTCACACGCTTCTTCATCATCTGTCTAGATCTGATTAGAGCTGAAAGTGTCGGCGTGTAAGAGCAGATGTAGAGATCCTCCAGGCATGGCTCCTTAGACCGATCTGCCCTTGTTTTAAAGGGGTGAGCCGCATGAAGAGGAATAGAAGTGAAAGCTGCAGTTGGACACAGCCAGATTCGAGAGAGGCGCTTTAGTTTGAGGACGTGCTCGAGTACGTTGACAATGGGCAGCATGATCTTGTGCCATACTATCCGCAAGAGTACCATCAGATCTGTCCTTGACTCCGCTGGGTTCATCCGAGATGCGTATCGTATTGCCCTGGTGAAGCGATCCTTGAGAGTCTTCAGATCTGCGAGAGCGATAGACGGCAAGGGAACATGATGGGGGTCTCCGAATGTCGGGACGATGACGGCGCTGCACGAATATTGACTGGCAATGAGGATGATGACCGGGCCATGGCGTGCTGCTGCTTGCAAGTCTGCATACAACGGCGGAAGCAGGAATCGCGAAAATGCTTGAAGATTACGGATTTCAGTCACTGCAGCTTCCCACTGCTCCGTAAGTTTCCTGTACTTGGTTGCTGCCTGATCAGCAGAAGCTCTGTCGGTGATGGTTGCAGAACTCTGTGCGGCATTGGAAACGAGCTTGCTCAGCTCCAGATAATCGTGTGCTAGTTTCGGATTAGCTGACTCGAGGTGTTCAACTGGAGTCTTGAGTCGAGAGGCCAGCGACCATTGTTGGCCACGGCCCTGCTCCATGAGTTCGACTGCCCGTCGTAGATCGTCATGACATATGGCACATTCGGCTGCATCTACTGGCAGTGACCGTGCACCACTAAAAGCGGTCGCAGCCTCGCGCCGTGAGATGATCGACAATCGCGTCATCACGTGGCTGTCAAAAAGCTCCAAGCATACTTGGTATGCTTCGAGGGCAGAGTCGTGTTGATAGCACTCAGCTTCGTCAACCCAGTGTAAGGCGGTTTGAATACGATCTGGAAAGCCTTGAGTAGGGTGTCCCGATGCCAGTCTGAAGTTGTCTACAGCAAGCGACAAATCAGCAGGGTTGTGCTGTATCTGGTAACGAGATATATAGGCTTGATGCAGCCATGCGAAGCTGAAATACCTGTCCGGGTGCAGTGAAGGCAAAGCCGCCAATGATTCTTGGCAAAGAGTAATGGCTTCCTCGACATCTTCATTCTTCCGAGTGTGCGTGAAACGAGAGCAGAGCACTGAGCTCAAATTGTGAAGAGTTGCATGGCGTTCTAGATGGTGAAGCCGCTTCAATCGAAGGGATTCGCGATACAGATCAATGACCTCGTCAAGATCCTCGCTGACATCCAATTCAGTCATATCTGGTTGTGAGTGCGAGGGCAAGGTTGTTAAGTGTGGTGTCACGACGTGGATGCCCAGGTGGGCACAACGTCAGTGCCTCGCGATAGAGGCTGATAGCTCGGGTAATGTCATCAATGTCTTCGCGTTTGTGAAAACGGCTGACGAGAGCGGCCCCTAGGTTGTCCAATGAGATATCACGATATTTGTGCCCAACAGGGTACAGGCGCAACGCCTCTTCGTACAAAGAGATGGCCTCATCGAGGTCATTAGGTTTGCCTTGGTGATCGAAGCGGAGCTGGAGTGAGAAGGCCAAGTTGTTCAGGTAGTAAGCGCGGTCAGTATGTCCCTCGGGGCACAGAGACATGGCCTCACGACGAAGTTGTATAGTCTCATCTATATTGTCAATGCTGCCACACTGTTGGAAGCGGACTTTTACTGCCTGTGCAAGCCGGTCAAGGGCACTGATACGGAGCTGATAGCCCAGAGGACAGAGCTCGAGGACGACTCGTCGAAGGCAGATGCCTTCCTCAGATGCATCTATTGGAAGATTGTAGCATCCGCCAATCACATAATCGACACCATTTTCCCCTGCTGCGATGCTACGAAGGTAGGTGCCCTCTGGACAGAGAGGCAGTAGCTCATGATACAGTTGGGCGGCTTCGCGGATATCAGCAGCAGTACTTTTCTTGTTGTGGCGCCATTTCAGGGCTTCGGTCAGATTATATACAGATAAGGGATGATCGGGATGGTGCTGCGGACGCAATACAAGGGCTTCGCGGAAGAGGGAAGTGGTGGCATCGATGTCTTGAAGATCATTTCGGGCGTAGCCTTCAAGGCGGGCCCAGGCGAGGTTGGTGAGAGCTGCTGCATGATCTGGATGGCTGACCGGACACTGGTCCAGAACCAACTGAAAATGCTCTACAGCAGTGTTCAATTGAGAGAGATCCTCGCTTGTCACGTATGCGGCAAATTGAGCGTGGCCCGCATCTGTGTCTCGAGCAATTCCGCAGTCTACGAGGGACTGTAGTCGGTGATCTGTCAGCAAAAGCCAACAACAGAGACCAGGGTCACTCACATCAGACAGTGCGCCGTCCAGATCATCGCAAGCATGTACAATGGCGGTCTTTAGCTTGAGGGAAGGGTGGACATTGTACACGGGTGGGAAGGATATATCTACGAAATGTTAGTATATGTGCATGAATGAGGAGCAAGTCACTCACCGAATGGCTCATCTCCATGATCGAGTAAGTCATCCCACGACAATTCAAGTTTCCCGATGACTTCTCCACTGCCTAGCATTCGATCGGCCTCATAGGACGCCCAGATTTCGACTGAGAATGCAGGTGATGCCTGGAGTGATCTATAACCGAAGGTCAGTTCTCGAATCGGGCGCGGAAGTTACAAGGACGTTACAGGGTCACAGTATCGCCCCACGCTGCTGATTCTTCAGATGATAAGACACTGATGGCGGACTTCCAGCGTCTCCTGGAGTCGACACTGATGGATATGTAAATGCCTGCGGGTGTGCGCTCTGAAGGGACTTGAAGACTCTTTCCACTGATGACTGTAAGTAGAGCGTGAGGATGACGAAACGGATATGGAGGTAATATGGAGTGACTCACCGTCAAGTCTGATATATCGGCTTTCTAAGCTACCAGACATGGTGGTGTGAAGTAAAATGACGAGGATGGGAGGAATGAGTGGAAGAGAAAGACGGGGATATCCGATATGGGGACTGGATGGGAACATTGGGAAGAAGTACGGCTGTTTGGCATGATAGACGCTCAGATTGCACCAAGCGCTGGGAATTGAGATCACCAACCAGGATTAGCAAAAGAATCAGTCTTCAGCGAAAGTGGCCCGCTGGCCAAGGATGAAGCTTAAGGGGATATGCGCGTCGCGTCGTACTACTCAGTTAGCATAAAGGTAAAATGTCTCAGATGGTAATGGCAAATGCAAACCATATTCAAACCACTGAAGACAGCGCACCGAATTATTCTATACGACACGTCCTGACAGTACTTACTTGCTATGGGAGGCGAGCATTGTAGATTTGTGAGCGAGGAGCTGAATTAATTGAGCAGCATGCACAGCCACCTCAGTCAACCGCGCCATGCCATGAACATACTCACACCAGTTCAGGGCCTAATCGTCTCCATGACTCACCATTGTCTTCACTGAGATACCTTGGAAGTGTATAGGTATACGTCCACATCGTTAGGAGCATTTGAAGAGTGAATTGATACTGATAGTACATCTCCGTCCTAGCCTCATCCTCGAAGGTGGCCCATGCACATCGATCCAGTCCATCATCAATGTCTTTTACATGTATGAGGAATCTACGCAGGTCTACGCCTCATCTCGTTGCTTAGTGCATTGACAAGTTGACTGGTTTGCAAACCTTCCTCAGTCCCCTTCCACTCAGCTCAGCTCATCCTCGATCTGCGTTGCTTTTCATTAGGCATCTCTTTGTCAATTTGGAGGGCCGATTTATCAGACTCGAAGGTGGGCTACTTGATCATATGATCTTGCTGTCTGTTTGCCGATATTCAAATTCTATCTAAAGTCACCAGTGCCAAAAATCCCCCGCATCCGTCTGCACCCCGCAGGCATATCCATGTCTATCAAAGTGGACTCGAAAAGTCAGCCTTCCAAGATTCATCATCCGACGTATGAATCACGGGTCGATACCGTGAAGCATCCATTAACTCATTAAAGATCTCCAGTAGTTCCTGGTCCTGTTGTGTGTGCTTACGATTGGAATCAGAACGAGGGCTACAAGCATCATCTTGACTCGGGAGACCGATGAGCACATGATCATTTTCATTGGGAACTCGCCCGCAGCGCCAATAACCATGAACATCTGGCCCTAACCGCCCAAAACACGCATTCAATGCACGCGCTCACAAAACCCACTCGCCACCTTATTCCAATCTGTATTATGATGGTACCCAAATCATCTATCATATCACAACACCCCTGCAACAATCAAACCACATGCTTTGAGCACGCTGCCCTTGGTTTTGCCTCCGTGTTTGACGTGCTCTGCGAGTGCCCGTCTTGATAATTGCGAGTCCGCATAAACCTATTCCTATTCCTGCCCGAAAGCCTCATCTCCGCCAAAATCATGCTCTCAAGATTTTTTTTGTGTTCGCACTGTTCACATTATATCTTGCTCGCTTACTTACTCACCCACTCCTGCAGCTTCATTTCCACCCTCTTCTCAGACGCCCTCAAAAGTGTGTTCCAAGTAACAACCAAATCTGAAATGGCCAAGACAGGATGCCAGGCTATGCACGTCGCACGACAAGATACTAACTTGGCCGTTTGCAGGTTCTACCGCGTATCACTTTCATCTTTTCATAGCGCAAGATTTGATACGCGTTTCATCACCAGCTCCCAGTGAAACACAGGACTATACCTCAACCTCACATACACGTTGAACCTTCTCTACATGCAGGAGGAATACGTCAAGTTTAAGAAAGTCGCGAGCGCGCTCTAGTGCAGTTCTGGCTCCTGTTTGATCGTCATGGGCTCTAGGTTGGCGCTGGCACCATGGGTGAATAAACAAAACAAGTCGAAAAAATCGGTTGCGAGCGAAACAAAGGACCGCGACTTTGGTGCGTGTATCGGTCCTTTATGTGATGGGCCCCGCAGAAACGCTTCAAAAGCAGGCCTCGCAAGCTGCAGGATCTACTTGCCGTTCCATCAACATTCCAGAGGGGGGATGTGTGGTCAAGGCAAACTTCTTACCGTTCGCCGCAGGCTTGCCTTTCCTCGTACTTACATAGTCTATGCTGGCTTGACTGAATTTGACGTACGCCTTCATGACTGTTATACTAGGACGAATGTCAAGTCCGACCTCTTGCGTAACTATCTAGAAATTCGCATACATTGGCGACCCATGACCCACGTCAGAGCATCTGACTCGACCCAAAAATGAACCAAGTCTGTAATATGTTCCCAAGGTCAGCAACGGATGTGCGCAACCCTAGGAGTTACGATATGTGGCTGCCATTGTACTGTTGTTAGACCTGGACAAGGTGACGAGGATGCTTGGTGAGATCAAACTCACTTCCAAGCTGAGTGAGGATCCCAGCATGAGGCATTCAAGTTCCATGTACACTCATGAGTACCCGCACACTTGCTTTATCTCCAAAACTGACCTTCATCTATACGAACTGCAGACGAGTGAGTCAGCGGGAGAGCTGTGCATTGAGGTTGCATTGAGGTGCAGACAAGGATTGGAAGAATCACTGAAAGGTACCGAATTGACTCACTCAAACAGAAGACGATACTGCACACTTGTCGTCGAGGAAATGATTTTGCTAAAATAGAATACAACGTGAGATAGAGGTATATACGAAAGCAAGATGACCGCACTGCGAGAGTATCAGGATAATACCTAAACGACTTGATGTACGCCGGGATGGAGAACCCATGATGATCCATGAAACTAGACCAGACAACAGCAATACGAGGGAAGAGAACTATACACCGATATGAATAAAAACCATCCTCTGCTCGAGCGGCACTTTCGTCTTCACGGCGTGTGTAGCACAGTTGAGTGCCCAGGCCGCTTTCGTAGGGTCCATCACACCGACCTCCTTCGGATGAAACATATATGTGTAGAAAGCTTCGACGACGTGTTTTGCAACAGCATCGTCGACCTCCCACAGCGTGCCAACGACGCTCTTGAACCCTGAAAACTGGAGACCAGCTGCAAGATGAATCACTTCGTCGGGCGTCTTCTCATCCCCGACGGCAGTATGACAGGCTGATAAGAACGCGAACTCGGCGTGCGGAATGTGTTTGTCCATGATATCAAGCAACGTCAGATGTTCGTCTCTCATGACGAAATGGGAATCGTAAGGTTGCGCAGGGTCCTGCTTGCCATGACAAGCAAGGTGCACCCATGTGTTCTCTTCCAAACCTTCGAGTGCACCTGCTCGTGTGGCTGCATCGCCAGAAATGGTAGTACGGGTGGCAGTCTCGGGGACGAGCTTATGGACAAGCTCGAGCTCGCTGTCGACAGCCGAGAGTGCCTTGCCTTTCCCTGCACCCGGTTGACCCTGTCCGATCGCCACAAAAGACGGAGTGACACGCTTCTTCATCATCTGTCTAGATCTGATCAAAGCCGAAAGTGTCGGCGTGTAAGAACAGATGTAGATATCCTCTAGGCATGGCTCCTTAGAGCGATCTGCCCTTGTTTGAAAAGGATTAGCTGCATGGAGAGGAATAGATGTGAAAGCTGCAGTTGGACATAGCCAGATTCGAGAGCGGCGCTTTAGCTCAAGGACATTCTCGAGTACGTTGACGATGGGCAGCATGATTTCGTCCCATACTATCCGCAAGAGTACTATTAGATCCGTCCTCGACTCCGCTGGGTTCATCCGAGACGCGTGTCGTATTGCCCTGGTGAAGCGATCTTTGAGAGTCTTCAGATCTGCGAGAGTGATAGACAGCAAGGGAACATGATGGGGCTCTCCTGACGTCGGGACGATGATGGCGCTGCAGGAGTATTGACTGGCAATGAGGATGATGACCGGGCCATGGCGTGCTGCTGCTTGCAAGTCTGCATACAACGGCGGAAGGAGGAATCGCGAGAACGCTTGAAGATTACGGATTTCAGCCACTGCAGCTTCCCACTGCTCCGTAACTTTCCTGTACTCAGTTGCTGCCCGATCAGCAGCAGCTCTGTCTGTGATGGTTGCAGAACTTTGGGCGGCATTGGAAACACGCTTGCTCAGCTCCACATAACTGTGCGCCAGCTTCGGATTAGCTGACTCGAGGTCTTCGACTGGAGTCTTGAGACGAGAGGCCAGCGACCATTGTTGGCCACGGCCCTGCTCCATGAGTTCGACTGCCCGTCGTAGATCGTCACAACGTATGGCACACGAGGCTGCATCTACTGGCAGTGACCGTGCACGACTAAAAGCGGTCGCAGCCTCGCGCCGTGAGATGATCGACGATCGCGTCATCACGTGACTGCTGAAAAGCTCCAAGCATACTTGGTATGCTTCGAGGGCAGAGTCGTGTTGGTAACCCTCAGCTTCGTCCACCCAGCATAAGGTGGTTTCAATACGACCTGGAAAGCCTTGAGTGGGGTGTCCCGATGCCAGTCTGAAGTTGTCTACAGCAAGCGACAAATCAGCAGGGTTGTGCTGTATCTGGTAACGAGACAGATAGGCATTCTCCAGCCACAAGTAGCTGAAATACCTGTCTGGGTGCAGTGAAGGTAGAGCCGCCAATGATTCTTGGCAGAGATTAATGGCCTCCTCGATATCTTCATTCTTCTGAGTGTGCGTGAAACGAGAGCAGAGCACTGAGCTCAAATTGTGAAGAGCTTTATGGCGCTCTGGATTGTCAAGCCGCTTCAACCGAAGGGATTCGCGAAACAGATCAATGGCATTGTTAAGATCCTCCCTGACACCCAATTCGTCATATTTGGTTTTGAGCGCGAGGGCAAGGTTGTTGAGCGTGGTGTGACGACGGGGATGCCCAGGTGGGCACAACGTCAGTGCCTCGAGATGGAGGCTGATAGCTCGGGTGATGTCATCAATGTCGTTGCGTTTGTTGAAACGGGAGACGAGGGCGCCCCCTAGGCTGTCCAATGAGAAATCACGAAATGCAGGACACAGGCGCAGCGCTTCTTCGTACAAAGAGATGGCCTCATCGAGGTCATTAGGTTTGCCTTGGTGATCAAAGCTGAGCTGGAGTGAGTAGGCCAAGTTGTTCAGGTAGTAAGTGCGGTCAGTATGTCCCTCGGGGCATAGAGACACTGTTTCACGACGAAGTTGTATGAGATCATCTAAATCTTCAATGCTGCCGCGTTGTGTAAAGGATGCTTGAACTAACAGTGCAAGATTGTGAAGTGCCCTTGAACGGAGTTGATGGCCCAGAGGACAGAGCTCGAGGATGACTCGTCGAAGGCAGATGCCTTCGTCAGATGCGTCTATTGGAAGATTGTTGCATCCGTTGATCACATAATCGACACCATTTTCCCCTGCCGCTACGCTACGAAAGTAGGTGCCCTCTGGACAGAGAGGCAGTAGCTCATGATACAGTTGGGCGGCTTCGTGGATGTCGGCAGCAGTACTTTTCTTGTTGTGGCGCCAAGTCAGCGCTTCGGTCAGAATATATAGAGATAAGGGATGATCGGGATGGTGCTGCGGACGCAATGCAAGGGCTTTGCGGAAGAGGGAGGTGGTGGCATCAATGTCTTGAAGATCATTTCGGGCGTAGCCTTTAAGGCGGGCCCATGCGAGGTTGGTGAGAGCTGCTGCATGATCTGGATGGCTGACCGGACACTGGTCTAGAACCAACTGAAAATGCTGCACAGCAGCCTTCAAGTGAGAGACTCTCCTGCGTATCATGTATTTGGCAAATCGTGCGTGGCCCGCATCTGTGTCTCGAGCAATCTTGCAGTCTACGAGGGACTGTAGTCGGTGTTCCGTCAGCAAAAGGTGACAACAGAGACCAGCGTCACTCACGTCAGATAGTGCATCATCGCAAACATGTACAACGGCAACCTTCAGTGTGAGGGAAGGGTGGACACCGCGCACGGATGGGAAGGATAGGTCTATGAACTATTAGTATATGTGCGTGAATGAGAAGTATGTTACTCACTGAATGGCTCATCTCCATGATTGAGTAGGTCATCCCACGACAATTGAAGTTTACCGATGACTTCTCCACTGCCTAGCATTCGATCGGCCTCATAGGATGCCCAGATTTCGACTGAGAATGCAGGTGACGCCTGCGATGATCTATAACCGAAGGTCAGTTCTCGAATCGGGCGCGGAAGTTACAAGGACGTTACAGGGTCACAGTATCGCCCCACGCTGCTGATTCTTCAGATGATAAGACACTGATGACCGATTTCCAGCGTCTCCGGGAGTCGGCATTGATGGATATGTAAATGCCTGCGGGAAGGCGCTCCGAAGGGACTTTAAGATCCTTTCCACTGACAACTGTAGATAGAGCATAAGGATCATTAAACGGATATGAAGGCGACATAGAATAACCCGCCTTCGAGTCTAACGTATCGTTCTCTTAAGCTACTATGTGTGATGGTGGGACGAAACAAACGACGAACGACACGCAGCATTGAGAGGGGTTCAGAATATTGAGTGGTAGGAGAAGGCTGAGGGTGGGCAAATGAGTGGGACAGTCACGGATGGTGTTTGGCTGGGAGGGAGAAGAAAAGACGCTGAGGTCTCAGGTCATGCTGGCTGCACGTATATGTCCATGGGCGATATAGACGCTGGTATGATTGCACCAAGCGCTGGGAACACAATAATCGAAAGTGGCCCGCCAAGGGATGGTTGCTGCTCCTACTCAGCTTTAGCACACAAAGGCAAAATGTGTATTTCATAAGCTATTGGCAACAATATTCAAACCAGCGCACCGGATGATTCTATACGACTCGTCTAGTAGGAGAGAGCATTGTGGATTTGCGAGGTCGTGATATGAGAAGTGCAGGGATGACAACGAGTGTGACTGTCAGAATGACCTGCAAGTCTTTACGTAGATATCTGGTCAGCAGCTGGTCTGCAATAGATCTAGGATACCGTTGCCCCACCGCAACGTCTACGCGACCGTGACATACGATACGAGACTGCACCTAGTAGCAGTGAGGGAGAGGTTAGAGTATGATTCAAGAGTTACCTACTATCTCGATTCTCCTGGTGCGTTTTTTGTTCCCCGGTATCGTATTGGCCATTACTTATGGCGTTATAGACATCCATCAAACTAGACATGGCGTGGAATATGTCGCGCATTGTTGATCTGGATATTGATATCGAGACTGACGCTGTTGACTACAAGTGTGTATCCTTTTTATTCGCTATGATAGCTTACTGACTCCCTCCTTGTCATCGAGTGCGATCGCAAACCAAGAATCACTCTGGGCCTGAGACAGAAATACGAAAACTGGAAAAGAGATAGTCGACGAGCTTGAATATCTCATCAAGCACAAAGAACGCTTTAAAGACACCAATCGTCAGTACCTCAGTCTTGGGGCTCCTGCACATTATAGCTGAACATCACGCATCATCACGTACTTGGTGGTCGCTTGAAAAACAACACGTCTGATCAATGATTTATTTCGCGCGATGTTAAGGCCACAGCATTGGTAGTAGTCGTTTTCCCTTACCATGGTAGTAGAAACCAGACTATGAGCTAAACTCATTAGCGCTTTCGATCGACATTACTCCCTGGCACGTTCCCCCTGCACAATACACGAAAGAACATATACTCGAGGGATGAATGAATTTGTGAGACTATAGAGTAGACGATAGAGGATACGAAACACGAACAGCATAACTCAGAGGGTAATCCCACAATTGATGGGTCCTACACTGGGATGAAAGAATCCAAAGTCGCCAACTTGTATGGTAAAGGTGCAGCACTAGCAGATAGAAGCAATACAACATAAGAGAACTACACACCGATATGAATAAAAACCATCCTCTGCTCGAGCGGCACTTTCGTCTTCACGGCGTGTGTAGCACAGTTGAGTGCCCAGGCCGCTTTCGTAGGGTCCATCACACCGACCTCCTTCGGATGAAACATATATGTGTAGAAAGCTTCGACGACGTGTTTTGCAACAGCATCGTCGACCTCCCACAGCGTGCCAACGACGCTCTTGAACCCTGAAAACTGGAGACCAGCTGCAAGATGAATCACTTCATCGGGCGTCTTCTCATCCCCGACGGCAGTATGACAGGCTGATAAGAATGCGAACTCGGCGTGCGGAATGTGTTTGTCCATGATATCAAGCAACGTCAGATGTTCGTCTCTCATGACGAAATGGGAATCGTAGGGTTGCACAGGGTCCTGCTTGCCATGACAAGCAAGGTGCACCCATGTGTTCTCTTCCAAACCTTCGAGTGCACCTGCTCGTGTGGCTGCATCGCCAGAAATGGTAGTATGGGTGGCAGTCTCAGGGGACGAGCTCATGGACAAGCTCGAGCTCGCTGTCGACAGCCGAGAGTGCCTTGCCTTTCCCTGCACCCGGTTGACCCTGTCCGATCGCCACAAAAGACGGAGTGACATGCTTCTTCATCATCTGTCTAGATCTGATCAAAGCCGAAAGTGTCGGCGTGTAAGAACAGATGTAGAGATCCTCCAGGCATGGCTCCTTAGAGCGATCTGCCCTTGTTTGAAAAGGATTAGCTGCATGGAGAGGAATAGATGTGAAAGCTGCTGTTGGACAAAGCCAGATTCGAGAGCGGCGCTTCAGCTCAAGGACATTCTCGAGTACGTTGACGATGGGCAGCATGATCACGTCCCATACTATCCGCAAGAGTACTATTAGATCCAGTCCTCGACTCCGCTGGGTTCATCCGAGACGCGTGTCGTATTGCCCTGGTGAAGCGATCCTTGAGAGTCTTGAGATCTGCGAGAGCGATAGACGGCAAAGGAACATGATGGGGCTCTCCTGACGTCGGGACGATGATGGCGCTGCAGGAGTATTGACTGGCAATGAGGATGATGACCGGGCCATGTCGTGCTGCCGCTTGCAAGTCTGCATACAATGGAGGAAGCAGGAATCGCGAGAATGTTTGAAGACTACGGATTTCAGCCACCGCAGCTTCCCACTGCTCCGTAACTTTCCTGTACTTGGTTGCTGCCTGATCAGCAGCAGCTCTGTCTGTGCTGGCTGCAGAACTCTGTGCGGCATCTGAAACGAGCTTGCTCAGCTCCACATAATTGTGCGCCAGTTGTGGATTGGCTGACTCGAGGTCTTCAACTGGAGTCTTGAGACGAGAGGCCAGCGACCATTGCTGGCCACGGCCCTGCTCCACAAGTTCCACTGCGTGCCGTAGATTGTTGCAGCGGATGGCACATGATGCTGCATCTACGGGCAGTGATCTGGCATGATGGAAGACAGTGGCAGCCTCGCGCCGTGAGATGATCGACGATCGTGTTGCCAAATGAGCATCTAGAAGCTCGAAAAATGTTGAGTAAGCCTCCAGTGCAGATCCATGACCATGCTGTTCCGCTGCAACAGCCCATTCATATGCCTCAATGATGCGGTTGGGAAAGCCATGAGTGGGGTGCAGTGATGCAAGTCTGAAGTTCTCTATAGCGAGCGACAAATCAGCAGGGTCGTGTAGAATCTGGTAACGAGACAAACAGGCCTCCCGCAGCCATGAGTAGCTGAAATACTTGTCTGGGTGCAGTGAAGACAGAGCCGCCAATGAATCTTGGCAAAAAGCAATAGCTTCATCGACATCTTCATTTTTCCGAGCGTACGTGTAACGAGAGCAGAGCGCCGAGCTCAAATTGGAAAGAGTTACATGGCGATCTGGATGGTCAAGCCGCTTCAACCCAAGGGATTCGCGATACAGATCAATGGCCTCGTTAAGATCCTCGCTGACATCCAATTCATCATATCTGGTTTTGAGCACGAGGGCAAGGCTGCTAAGCGTGGTGTCACGATCTGGACGCCCAGGTGGGCACAATGTCAGTGCCTCGCGATGGAGGCTGATAGCTCGGGTGATGTCATCAATGTCATTGCGTTCGTTGAAACGGGTGACGAGGGCGTCCCCTAGGTTGCCCAATGAGACATCACAATATTTGTGCCCAACAGGGCGCAGGCGCAGCGCCTCTTCGTACAAAGAGATGGCCTCATCGAGGTCATTAGGTTTGCCTTGGTGATCGAAGCGGAACTGGAGTGAGAAGGCCAAGTTGTTCAGGTAGCCAGCACGGTCAGTATGTCCCTCGGGGCACAGAGACACTGCTTCACGACGAAATTGTATGCTCTCATCTAAATCATCGATGTTGCCGCGTTGTGTAAAGCGTGATCTGAGAGCCCATGCAAGATTGTCGAGAGCACTGGGACGGTGTTTATGGCACAGAGGACAAAGCTCGAGGATGACTCGTCGAAGGTAGATGCCTTCCTCAGACTCGTCTATTGGAAGATCGTCGCATTCACCGATCACATAATCGACACCATTTCCCCCTGCCGCGATGCTACGAAGGTAGGTGCCCTCTGGACAGAGAGACAGTAACTCATGATAGAGTTGGGCCGCTTCGCAGATGTCGGCAGCAGTACTTTCCTTGTCGTAGCGCCAATTCAGCGCTTCGGTGAGATCATATAGAGATAAGGGATGATCGGGATGGGGCTGCGGACGCAATGCAAGGGCTTCGCGGAAGAGGGAAGTGGTGGCATCGATGTCTTGAAGATCATTTCGGGCGTAGCCTTTAAGGCGGGCCCACGCGAGGTTGGTGAGAGCTGCTGCATGATCTGGATGGCTGACTGGACACTGGTCCAGAACCAACTGAAAATGCTCTACAGCAGTATTCAATTGAGAGACTGTCTTGCTCGTCACGTATTTGGCAAATTGTGCGTGGCCCGCATCTGTGTCTCGAGCAATCTTGCAGTCTATGAAGGACTGCAGTCGGTGTTCCATCAGCAAAAGGTAACAACAGAGACCAGCGTCACTCACGTCAGATAGTGCATCATCGCAAGCATGTACAATGGCAACCTTCAGTGTGAGGGAAGGGTGGACACCGCGCACGGATGGGAAGGATAGGTCTATGAACTGTTAGTATATGTGCGTGAATGAGAAGTAAGTTACTCGCTGAATGGCTCATCTCCATGATTGAGTAGGTCATCCCACGACAATTCAAGTTTCCCGATGACTTCTCCACTGCCTAGCATTCGATCGGCCTCATAGGAAGCCCTGATTTCGACTGAGAATGCAGGTGACGCCTGGCGTGATCTATAAACCGAAGATCAGTTCTCGAATCGTGCGCGGAAGTTACTAAGGACTTTACAGGGTCACAGTATCGGCCCATGCTGCTGATTCTTCAGATGATAAGACACTGATCGCCGATTTCCAGCGTCTCCGGGAGTCGATGTTGATGGATATGTAAATGCCAGCGGGTATGCGCTCCGAAGGGACTTTAAGATCCTTTCCACTGACAACTGTAGATAGAGCATAAGGATCATTAAACGGATACGAAGGCGATATAAAGTAACCCGCCTTTGAGTCTGACATATAGTTCTCTTAAGCTACTATGTGTGATGGTGGGACGAAACGAACGACGAACGATACGCAGCATTGAAAATTGAGAGGGGTTCAGAAAATTGAGTGGTAGGAGCAGGCTGAGGGTGGGCAAAATGAGTGGGACAGTGGGACAGGGACTGTGGATGGAGTTTGGCTGGGAGAAGAGAAGACGTTGAGATCTCAGGTCATGCTGGCTGCACGTGTATGTCCATGGGCGATAGACGCTGGTATGATTGCACCAAGCGCTGGGAACACAATAATCGAAAGTGGCCCGCCAAGGGATGGTTGCTGCTCCTACTCAACTTTAGCACACAAAAGGCAAAATGTGTATTTCATAAGCTATCGGCAACAATATTCAAATCAGCGCACCAAATGATTCTATACGACTCGTCTAGTAGGAGAGAGCATTGTGGATTTGCGAGGTCGCAATATGAGAAGTGCAGGGATGACAACGAGTGTGACTGTCAGAATGATCAACCTACAGCCTGTATGTATTTACGTAGATATCTGGTCAGCAGCTGGGAACGAACCCGCTTGGGAACACTGCACAACCACACCCATGCACTTGCAATCGTCACCGTGACTGCTAATGAGTAATAGACATCTAGATTTAGGGTACCGTTGCCTCACCGCAACGTCTACGTGACATACGAGACTGCACCTAGTGAGGGAGAGGTTGGAGTATGATTCAAGAATTACCTATCTCGATTCTCCTGGTGCGTTTTTTGTTCCCCGGTATCTTATTGACCATTACTTATAGCGTTATAGACATCCATCAAACTAGACATGGCATGGAATATGTCGCGCATCGTCGATCTAGTCATTGATATCGGGACTGACGCTGTTCAAGTATGTATCCTTTTATTCGCTATGTTACTACAGTACACTTTTTCATAATGCATGGCCCTATAATGCATAATTTTGATAATGCATCACCTTTGGGTGGGTCCCGTTGTGGGACGCGGGCAATATGCATGCGAAACGCATAACGCATAACGCATAAGCCTCCGGGCTGATTTATGCATTATGAGGCCGTGTTCGGGTCAGCATCAGTCATTGTCAGCACCTATACTAATGTAGTTTAGACTATCTAAAGTGCATAGCAGTGTCAAAATTTGTCTTTGTTCTCCTCTCGCATGTCCAATAAGACCCGCAAACCGCGGGAGAAGCCAGCTCCCTACAAGCAGCGCTCGCAGACAGTCACAAAGAATAAAGATGCACCCGCTACCTCAGCCAAACCTCATAAGGTCACGATTCGAAAAAATCTCACCTTAAATGACTGGCTCGCTGTCTTCGCATACATTGATACCCATCCCCATCAGTCACAAGCCGAAATTGTTTTACACTTCGAAAAAGAACTCACAGGGGCTTTGGCCTTTAGTCAATCAGCTTTATCTCGCGCCCTTAAACGACGGCCAGAGTTAGAAGCGCGAGTCAACTCTAATCCGAACGCTTTATCATCAAAACGTCCACGTGTTGTAACAAGGCCAGATGTAGAGCGGGCCTTGTTCACATGGGTCAAACATATGGAGATAAAGGGAGATACGGTGAATGGGCCAATGCTACGAGCCAAGCGAGCAAAGTTTGAGGAAGAATTTGATGTGCCAGAGGAAGAGAGGCTATCGGGAGATGGTTGGATTGCTTCTTTTTGTTGAACGTACAAAATCCGAGAGCATCGCCGGCATGGTGAAGCAGGATCCGTGAATCTTGATGATGTCGCAGCTGAACGCATTCGATGCCAAAAGATTTTGGCTAAATATACTCCCAAGGACCACTGGAACTTTGACGAGACCAGCTTCTTTCCCTTGTAAGCTGCCATTTTAGTTTTTCAAATTGCTGACAACTCACTTGTATTCAATGTCAAGCGCACCTCCAGATCGTGGACTCGCAACGAAACAGATGAGTGGCAGGAAGAAGGACAAATTTCGCATATCAGTTGGCCTCGCCTGTAATGCTGATGGCAGTGAGAAACTTGAGCCATTTTTCATTGGAAGGGCAAGGAAGCCTCGGTGCTTCAAAAAACAAACACCTGAGCAACGTGGTTTCTACTATCGAAACAATAAAAAAGCTTGGATGACAACCGTGCTCTTTGAGGAGTAAGTCATGTGTGAATTGATTCGCTATGTTACTTACCGGAATTCAGATGGGTTAAAAAACTCGATCTCCAAATGAAGCGGGAGAATCGGAAGATCTGCCTATTTGTAGACAACTTCTCAGCCCACAAAATCCCCTACGAACCTTCAAACATCGAGCTCGAATATTTCGAGCCAAATATGACACCTTTTGTCCAGCCGTGTGACGCTGGCATCATCCGCTGCTTTAAAACTGGCTATCATCGCAATTTTTGTGCTCGCGCCATTGAACTTGATGATGCTGGTGAACGGGAAATTTATAAAATTAATCTTCTCGAAGCCATGATGATGGCAAAGGAAGCATGGAATATCGTAACTTCAACAACCATCGAACATTGTTGGGATCATACTGCAATTCAACCGTGAGCATGCACATCATTTTTATTGATTACGAAAATCTCATCTGCAAGTAGGGACGACTCATCCATTCCAACAAGCGCGGGTAACAGCGGCCCCCATAATGACCCTGTAGCGTGGCAAATCGTTCGGGAATTTGCCTCCAGTGAGATGTCTCTGCCTGAAGCAGAAACTCGCCTGGAACAACACCTCGCTGACCGCTATGCCGACACGGATTGGAGACCTGCTTTGAAGGCAGTTATGGATGCCGAGGGTGACATAGCTACTGCACTCGAAGCTGTTGGTACACTAGCTACTACTGCATCTCAACGAACTGGCCTCAAGATCCGGATTCCCGCACGTCCAAAGATACCCACCCAAGTTACAACCCTCGAGATTGAACTCATGGATTCAATTGGCGGTCTGAAGTCTCGTAACCGAATTTTTGGCGAGCTGCCCACAATCGAAGAGCTTTTGGACCCTGTTGAAGAGAGGGAAGTTGGTGATCATGATTACGAGTTTCCGGGTGGGGACAATGAGATTGTCGAGGAAGTTCGAAGACAAATGGCAATTGAAAGGGGGGATATCATGGAGGTGGATTCAGATAGCGAGGACGGCGACGAAGATGAAAACGCGACGCCGGAGTACACTTTCGCGCAAGTATTCACGCTGTGCCAGCAACTCGAAGATGCTTGCCTTCAATTTGGTGAACTCGAGCTCTCATTTGATCTCTCAAAACGGCTGCGGGCATTTAGGGCTTGTGTGCGCAGAGAGGAAATTCGAGGAGCAAAGCAGACAACAATAGATTCGTACTTCGGCGGTAAATAGACAATGATATGTTTTGTACCGCTCTCAGCTGTCACACTCTTGAGGGAGGTCACATGGCATCACAATGTGTCACATATGTCACACAACTTGGTAATGCATAAGGGGTGATAATGCATAGCCTGGGAGGGGTCCCGACGTTATGCGTTATGAAAAAGTGTACTGTACTTACTGACTCCCTCCTTGTCATCGAGTGCGATTGTAAACTAAGAATCACTCTGGGCCTGAGACAGAGATACGAAAGTTGGCAAAGAGATAGTCGACGAGCTTGAATATCTCAAGAAGCGCAACTAGAATGCTTTATAGACACCAATCGTCAGTCTTGGGGCTCCTGCACATTACTTATTAACTTCATGTTCCTTGCAGTTGTATCAAATCAACGTGTACAGAATTTCACCTGGTTTACTATCCTTGCCTTGGCGTTTGACAGGTTCTCCACTTCCAGACGTTTTTCAAGCGCAAGTACCTCACTGATTAATGGGCATATAAAACGTGCAACGTGTATGACAGTACTACTCACAACTTGGGAGATGTGCGGTAGGATGATCTTGTCCTCCACATCACCATGATATACTCCATTTTGTTACACAGGGCCCGTCTTTTCTACTTAAATCGTTACAGTTACAGGGCATCTTCCTGGTGGTCATCTATTGCTCGTCGAGCAACTCGACAAGTATTTGGGACAAGACCATTAGCATGTCGCAGCATTGCAAAACCGATCTTACGAGTGAAAAGCTAGTATTTGTGGCATTGTGCACCACCCCAATTGCCTTCAGGTGCTATGGCTCAGGATGCAAATGATTTAGCTCTATACACATGCCCCATTGATATTGCATGCCGAGCCTGAGCGCGTGCTGAAGCGCGTGCTCAAAAATGTATCAGAATATGGTTTGTCCGTCGGTAGTAAGCGGACCGGTCATGTTCAGCTGATCACCCTATATTCAATCGCGAACCATGCAGCTGAAGGCTGGGAGACTCCCTCTCTCACTTTTCGTCTCCACTCAAGAGGGCAAGTATGTCCCTTAAAACTTCGGCTTCTAGCTTCATCTCAAACATCGAGGTTCGTCCCACAACGTGTAGTGGGCTTCCTAGCACATTCACTGTCAGATATAGGTCTTCCGCGTGCCTCCGCGTTGGCTCTTCGTGCGCATCGAAACAGCTGACGGGTTCGTTGGCTGGGGAGAATCCACCCTGGAAGGACACACCGAAGCAGTCGAGGGCGCTTTCGCTGACCTTGCACAGCGCTTCCTTGGTTGGGATGCAGATGGTATCGAAGACATCTGGCAGACTGCATACCGCGCTCGGTTTTATCGTGGTGGACCTGTCTTAATGGTGGGCGTCTCTACCTGCTTACTTGCCTACCATTCGATCGTCTGAACGTATGTCTCCACCAGTCAGCTCTGTCTGGCCTTGATATTGCGCTCTGGGATATCAAGGGCAAGAAACTCGGAGTTCCTGTGTGGCAGCTTCTAGGTGGTAAAGTCAGGGATCGTGTTCGTGTGTATGGATGGATTGGTGGCGACCATCCGAGTGCTGTCCGTGAAGCAGCACGTGAGCGCAAAGAGCAAGGATTCACTGCTGTAAAGATGAATGCCACTGGTAAGCTCTCAGGCTATAACCTTGCGATACGACGAGTCTGAGTCGTATGCAGAGGGTCTCGCGTGGCTTGACTCCCCCGAGCTCTTAAAAGGGACCGTGGAACGCGTACGTGAAGTTCGCGCGTTAGGGATGGATGTTGGGGTGGACTTTCATGGACGGGTGCACAAGGGTATGGCTCGACAGCTCGCCAAGCTTCTTGAGGGCGAGGGCGTCTTGTTCATCGAGGGTGAGAAGCATCCTTACTTCAAAGCGTGCGATCCATTCGCGCAAGTATTGAATTTGATTCAGAACCCCTTCTACCTACTCAACCCTCGGAATTTGCGGACATTGGGCGTCTCGTTTCCACTCCCATTGCTGCTGGGGAGCGACTCTACTCGCGACATGAATTTCGCCCTTACTTTGAAGGACATGCGCTAGATGTCGCACAACCGGACGTGAGTACTCACCTCTCAGCTGGCCTGCAAAGTCCAATCTTGTGTCCTATCTCCTTATGTTTCAACCAGCTAACAAAACGGATAAGGTCTCCCATTGCGGTGGAATATCGGAGTTGGCACGTATCGCCTCCATGGCAGAAACATACGATGTCGCACTTGCCCCGCACTGTCCGCTAGGACCGATTGCTTTGGCCGCATGTATTGCCGTTGGCGTATCGAAGCTCAATTGTGAGTCTTTAGCGGTGCGATCTACCCTTATAGAGAACAGGCACTCATCATTGTTTCGGGCGTCTAGTCTTCATTCAAGAAATGAGCTGGCAGGTGGGTTTCTCACTCCAATATCCCTTGAGATACGGCACTTAGAAGACTGGTGGATGTAGATCCATTACAACAGTGACGATGCAGATCTCTTCACATACCTCGCAGATCCGAGTGTATTTGCTTTGAAAGACGGATATGTCACAACTCCCAGTGGTGAGTACTAGTCTCTCCCTGTATTGTTTTGGACAGATCTGCGTGAAGCATTGCCCATACGCGCACCGTACACTCTTCCTCAGAAATGACCATGCTGACGGACTTCTTTCCATCCGCACACGTTGTGTCTCTAACAACTCAACCTTATTGCCCTCCGCTAAACGCCTGACATTGCATTTGTATAGGACCTGGATTGGGTATTGTTATCAACGAAGAGCTTGTGCGTACCCGTGCCAAGGAACATAGTCGAGCCGGCGTTGAGGCGTGGCGTAACCCAATATGGAGGGGGGAGGATGGAAGCATCAGGGAGTGGTAAAATTCCACTCCACTACCTAGCTACAAGGGAAGGACACAACCTGTACAGTTATCACCGCGCAACGAGCGACTTGTCGACGATACTTGTATGGAAAGCATCTGTTTTTCTGTCTTCAGAACTTCTGATGGCGTCTGGTTTGACGTGAGTATTTCTTGTTCCTGTCTCCGTTATCTGCGCTTGTTTCGTGCCCCAGAAAACCTTCTATCAGCGAAAGTTAGACAACGTTGTCTTTGACATGTGGAGAGGATGTGGGCCAACCAAGGGGTTCGAATCGACCTCAGATACGAAGTTTTAGTAATTGTACGTCCTACACGTTGTGCGCACAATCATCAATTCAGGATTATCGGGAGGGAGTCAGGAGTACAGAGATTTCGTGGAGGTCGGCTCCAGCGCCAACTTTGGCATTGGCCCCGAGGAATGTCTAACGAAGAGTTCTTCAGACAAGTTCAGACAGCGCTCGTTGTCGTGAGCGTCAGAGCTTTGGTGTCTTGCATCAAGACTAACCACACGAACTTTTATAGTGACTCCACCCCATTATGATGGTGAGTGCCTGGCGAGCGCTGAGGTACTGCTGTTCGCCATCGACACATGGACTTACCTCGTACTACACTGCCTTCAGCCTTGCCCACAGCTGGCAAGCTGTGGTGGCAGCACTCACGCCATAAATTCCCTCAGGTTCGCAGGTTTCCACCATCTAGTGTTCGAATTTCTACGTGTGTCGACATTCAACTTTGTCTATCTGGATTTTGCACTGATGATACACGTTCACGTTCACTTTGCTGTCAAGCTAGAACTTCCCGCAGTACGTCCACAATCTTCTCCACTTCCTCAACGGTATTATAGTGGACAAGTGAGATGCGGACGACCCCGTCATTCACGTCCAGCTTTGGGCGTAGATTATCAATAAGATAATACGCGCAAAAGTACCCGCTTTGAATTGTGATCTGTGCAACACCTATAATCGAACACGGTCACTGAGTGAAATTCCTGAAAGACTTACCCCTCCCTTTTTGTGAAATGTTTCCACGATATCCTTACTCTTCATCGCGTTCTGTCCGACGACAACAAAGCAGACAGTGGGGATCCTTGCGAAATTGATCTCGCTTGTCCCGAAGATGCGAACACCCCTGTAAACTTGTTTTGCGTCCGTCAGAAAGCGGAGCAAGGGCGTCAAAATTTCCTGCTCGTGTTTTGCGATCGCGTTGAAAGATGCTGCAAGATCATCTTCTGGAGTCAACGACTTTAGATATGGCACGATTGCCGATGCACCATACACGAGCTCGTTGCCTGGACCGCCTGGTTGAAACTTATAGGGCTTGTCGTCTACCTTTAGGAAATCATGGACAATGGACGTGAAAGATGTCCGCAAAGCCGCTGACCGCACGTAAGCAGCGGCATTATGGGCTCCGAACACCTACAAACAGTGTCAGCGTCAGGCATCAAATCGAAGTCGCGGATATTGAAACCTTGTACACAGAAAATACGCAGTAATCGACATCCCACTTTTGTACGTCCATTCTTCTATGCGACGCGTATGCAACGCAGTCCAAAGCCACTTCGATCTTTGTTGCTCCCTGCTCTTTTGCACGCTGGCGAAGAGCTTTCACTGTTTCTTCCACAGGAACCACAGATCCTAAAATATTGGAGCACGCGGTGATCGCGGCCAGCCTGGTGCGTGATGAAACCAGCGGCAAAAGTTCTTCGACCCTATATGCGACTGAGTAAGGATTTTCTGCAGATACTGGTATGGGATGCCAGTATTTGACCACGGCATTGCGCCGCGCAGCCAGACGCTTCCAAGGACCGTTGTTGGCTAAGATGAGCAGTGAGTTTCCTCAATAAAAGACACAGGAAGACAATGGGAGACACCTTCATGTTCATAGGTGATAATGAATTCATCTCCAGGTTGGATATCATTTTCGAGTGCTCTAGCGATATTTTCAAATAACATCGTCGAACTCGATCCAAACCCAACCTCATCGAGAGATGTAGCATTGAACAACTCTGCAGCGGTGATGGAGCCCTCGACAACGCACTGGGAGTTCACAGCCGAATAGCCAGCTTCCAGCTGTACGTTGGTGTTGGACAGATAATCCACGATCCGATCGATCACTGCCTGAGCAGTCCGCGACCCCCCCGCATTATCGGCATAGATGTGCCCTGATCTCAGGGATGGAAAGCAAGCACGAGCTTGGTTGATGTCAAGAACAGCCATCTGATATCGTCCAGGATGTAGTCCGAGTAAGAAAGTAGTCCGAGTAGGACGACTGGTACGAGCCCTTTATAGCAGTAATCGTTTTATTATGTATTCGTTACATCATAATCATTGCAACCTGATCATGATGAGGGCATATAATGATCAATACTAGTATCCAAATCAACGTAATTTCGAACCTACCTTACAGGTAGCTCGGACATTGAATCGAGTCCGAAATGCTCCATGGGTCTTCAGGCTTCAGGCCTGATTCAATAGCAATACGGCCAGCGCATAATGCGTTGTTCCAATGAGAAGGAGAGGGAAGGACTCCGGAGTCGAATGGAAGTCATGGTGGCCCGAGGCACAATCAAAGAAAATCACAGGCTACCAAGATACCGCTATGTATCTAGATTTGGGAAGTTCCCCAAGTTCCTACCGCGAATCTGTAGATGAGTCATGAGCAATATCGGATGGAGATCCCAACCTCCCAGTCAGTGAGCGCGTCACGTACTACGTGATGCAGACTTCGTCTAGTAAGGAGTTTTATACTATTTTCGTGCGCTGTAGAGTCATTCGTGCAGGCCAACGGAGCGTCGCCTCATGTCGGGTTCGTTCATATCATTCCATATGGAGTGACTTGAGGAATACGGATACGTAGTCAAGTGACGATTTGACTGCGAGGCTCAAATGCATGTAATATGTTTGATTGGCAAGATCCACACACACCAGTCCTGCGATAAAAATATAGTGCATCATTAGAAGTCTGAATCGTATAAGTGCTATAGTTCATGTCCATAGCAAATGTCATTAGCGTCTGCCGCTGTCGCCCGGGATCAAAGTACTCACAGTAGATCAATACGTCATAGCTCGCCATCTATTCTCATTTTCCTCTCTATATCCTCCTCGTACCTCCTTAACAACAGCCGATCCACCCAACCGCCCTGGGGAAACGCTCTATCCCAACGATTATGCAAATGCACAGCAAATATCTTCCCTAGTGCTCTGTCCAGCGCTCCGCCCTCCTCAAGCCCCTCCCCAGGTCTGCCTGTCCACTTCCCATCTCGACGATCAGGATCAAATGGGTCTGGCACACTATTGTCCAGACGACACGCTAGAGGATCGGAAAGGCAGAATGGTATGATTTTGAAGGGGGGTATGGATTCGCTGAGGAGGCGCCTCCAGAGCCGAAGATATAAAATTGCGCCCCAATCAGTGCTTGGAGAACGTGGCGGAGTACTGTGTGCCATGAGGTGGAAAGCTTCGCAGAGATAAGGCGAGTGCTTGCGGAAGTGCATGAGAGCACCATTGAATGCTTGGTAAATTTTGTCTGTAGAATCATGTAAGTACGTGGGCGAGAGTGGGTTGATTGTCGAATTACCGTAGCAGTCCCATTGCGTTACGAACTCATGCTCAAGCAATGGGGACAGGTCTCTGGTCAGGAGCATGTCCATGTCTATCCAAGCACCACCATATGTCCAGATGACAAGTAACCGAACAAGGTCGCCATCCACCCATGCCTTCTTGTCCTCGAGATTGAGGAAGCGATGATTCTCCATTGGCGTGCCCTTGGCTAACTCGGGTATATCCACAATCTGAAGTGTGAACGAGTCAGGGAACAGCTCGAGATACTTTTGCACGATTGGACTGGGTGATAGGTCGCCGTTGGACCAGAGTATTAGACGAGAACGGGGAAGGTCTTGCGTAGCGAAGAATGACTTTAGCATGTACTCTTGTCGCTCATCAAGATGCGCGAGATCGACGCGCCAATATGTGTGGAACTGTGCTCGCTCCTCTGGTGGGATATATTGTTGTTCCTCCGTCCACTCCCCTTCTGCAAACCTTATTGTCCCTGCAAACTCGTAGCAGTCCATACCCATTCGCATTGTTACTCCTGCCTGAACCTCAAAGCGTTTCTTGCCATAGATGGCCTCGCTGACATTATACAGCGGGCTGACGCGCTCGGGCTCAAAGCATCCTCCAAGTGGGGACAGCGGGAGTATTTCGCGCTGTATCCATTCTCGTTGATATAATACGAGGTCAATGTGACCGCGCGGATCATAGAGGTAGTATACCATGTAACATGCGATAAAAACCAGTGGAAGCGCAAATTTCAAGAACATGAATACCCTCCGAGGTCGCAAACACGAAAAGCAAGAAATTGGTGATTTGAGCCGAGGAGAGGAAGTACGGCGTGTTTCGTCGTGCACGGGAACCATTTCGTATCCTGCTCTGCCAGTAGATGTCATGAGTCGGATAGATGACGGGGTTGTAGCATGGTACCGGTGTGAACGACACTGCATGCGTTGATGAACTCTCAGTTAGGCGCCCGTTGCTTATGTCAATTTTCATCAGAGCCAAGCGGCCCAAGCTGTTAGCTTCCATTATTACACAACCATTGATTTCGTCAGTCAAGCTCAAGTCAAGCTCCTGAAAATGTTCGCATTTCTCTCTTCGCGAATATTTGCTCTCGAGGCAATACGCTGTCCACGTCGCACACTCTCTACGACGTCGCGGTGGTCTGCAGACCCATGGCCCCTTCCGCATACCGCACAACACCTCTCCAGCACTCAGACACCTTCTGATATCCCACCGCCTACTCCCATTCCACGCCCGGGGGAGTCCAAGGAGACCTTGCGTGCAAGACTAGTCTATCAGAGCAGGAAGCGCGGAACTTTGGAGAGCGACCTTCTGCTGAGTACGTTCGCAAGGGATCATCTCAGGCAAATGGATGAGACAGAATTGAAGGAGTATGACAAGGTGCTTTTCCTTCTTTGATCGGTGGCGTCCCAAAACTTAGGTTTCATTGTAGCTACTTGACGAACCGGACTGGGACATATACTACTGGGCGACTGAAAGCCGCACACCACCTGAGCGGTGGGCGAAGTCTTCCGTGCTGGAGAAGCTCACGATACATGCAAAGAACGAGGGAAAGGTCGTGCGCAAGATGCCTCCGTTGTAGACGTATCAGTGAATCTATGACTGCGTTCCATCATTTCCTCACCTTGCATAGAGTCTGCGAACTGAACGCGGAAAATTCTTCCTGTGTCAGAGTTTGGGCATAAAAATGGGTCTATTCGCCAATGGGGCGCTTCATCATAGCGCTAGTTCGCCATTAGTCGATTCAAATGGCTTCCCTGCGATGCGAATGGCGAACTCTAAATTTTGTGCCCTGCTGAGCCAATAGGTGGTCCCTTGGCCCCGGCTTTTGTACATGTAACCCAAAAACGTACAACCAGGGCCTGGCCAAGCAGTACTTGTGCAGGAGCAGGCGTTAATGGCTCCATCGAGCGATTAAATACAGGTTAGTGTGGTGTCTGACGATTATGACCAGCTGATTGATGACGTGAAGACCCTCACAGCACGACAGGGTGGGTGATCTGGCTGGTTAAACACATGTGCTGTGAATGCCAGCAGCACATAGGCATATCCTTATACCCAGATTATAAAGTAGGGCTGACACGTATGTCTGCAGCTGTACCCTGTTCTAGTCATATCCAACTTCATCGGGAACGTTAGCGTTCATCAAATTGCAGGGTAGACATTGCATGCTTGCCGGCGGGATCCCGTGGCACCCCAGATCTCAGATATCACCCGTGGCGCCTTGATGGTTTTCACCATGGGGATGTATTTGGATGCCTGCTTTCCTCTTGGAATATAAAATCTGAACGACTGACGGGGAAACAGACACTCCTGAAAATGACGGAACTGAATAAGGTCAAGGTTGAAGCTCTCTTGGACATCGCCAACTTCTCTGCACGTCAAGCAATGGCAGCAATACAAGAAAACGGGACATGGGGTAGCTATCGTTAGTGCGGGAGAGAAAAGCGGGCTACAGTGAACCAGAAGCCAACGGTCGTCGAGTCAATATCATAGAGTGTATGAGATATTCCTCTATTCAAGGCTTCCCATGGCTCAATCGGCAGTGAAATTGGCCCACAGCAATCATAATGACCAACTCAGCAAGTTACTAGGAATCAAGCCATGAGCAACATTTCCAATACGATGGCAGAAACATGACTCACTCTCGCGACGTGCCAACTCTTCGGAATTTTGATTTTGCGAGTCCTTAGGATAGCACATCCCACCGCAACGCTATTACAAAGCGCAAAGGGTGAGTCACGAGGTTGGATCATGCCAGTGGATCCAAATCAAACTCACATAGTTATACCCGCACTTTCCAGAGCAGCACTCGGAGCTTAGGTTGCAAGACCCATAATTGGCAGTGCATGCCCTGCTGAAAACAGCTGGTGTGGCACTGACAGATATAACTGCTGTCAGAGCAGCAAAGACGGCGAGCAAGGAAAAACGCATTGGTTGTACGAGGTAATATGGTATCCGTGCGAGTTCGAATAACTCCCAGATAGTGGGAAGACAACCTGCTTTTATGTCCTCAAAACCTCACTAAAACATTCTGGGAGCAAACCATAAACACCGTTCGTCGGCTCTGACTGACAGGAGAAATGGAGACTAACAGCGTTGGGATAGATTTGAATTGTGTGGCCTACGTATTTTTCGGACGCTGTGATTACGGGCTGTTCGCGTCCGATTAGGGTGCATGCATGGCCACAACCATGCCCCAAGAACTCTTCAAGTTGCTGCCAGGCTTATCTTCAACTCCTCCGCACACGAAGCAATGGCAGAATACAATAACACTGGCATGGGGTCCCTGGTGCTGACTCAAGTACCTTCCACCCCCTCGACCTCGCGACAGATACACTTGCCCTCAGAAAGGCAATCAGGCTGCTTGAGGGTGCATGCGACCAACTGAACACAATACTGGCTCCCCCACAACACACGGTATACAATGTAAGTGCGATTATGGATGGCTATTATATGCCTTGTTGCTCATCTTCCTAGTTTTTTTCCATAATTACAATCGAGCGTGTACAGATGTCGCCATGCGAGCACGCAATATTGCAGACATCCTGGACATACACCTGGAAGGTCTTGCTGTGGATGCGTTGGCTGACGCAGTCAACCTCGATAAGACCAAGACCACAGGCGTCTTGAGAGTTTTGGCCCTCAGGGGTTGCTTCAAAGAAGGTGATATCCATCATGCACCGCCTGCGTCTTTCATCCACATATTCCAGGAGCTTGACGCAGGGGCCGACGGATTAAGTGTTGTGATTTTGAAGCGTAGCCTGGTGTTGTATCTCTGTGTTCATGATCATAAGGCCCCCGATCCCCTGTTACCGAACTTCGGAGCAGGCGGTCACCCAGCGTACCAACAAGATAAGAGTGACTTTCTCATAATGGCTGCGCAAGGAGTAAAACTTTCATACCTTGATGCATTGGGGAAGATTGACTTGTTAAATTCATATATCAGTGCGCGCCTGCTCAGCACCTTCGGAGATGTTACCCCCCCAGGAAAGAGGACAGAATCAGAGAGAAAGAGTCGGCTAATCAGAAAGCCACTCGCGACCCATTCTACGCCTTCAAACGGCGCCTATCGTCCTCGCGAAAGCCTGGACCAATATCACGGACACACAGAATTCACCGCACATATTATATTAGAAACGTAGATACACTGTGACGGTAAGTACTGTCCAGCATAGGGCCCTGCCCCACCGGACAATAATTCAAGGATTCAAAAAAAAAAATGTCAGTGCTGGTCTAGCACTCATCCAAGTTTATGATTTTGTAGGCACGATGGCCATGGCATTCTGAAAGAATCGCTCAAGACTGATGCTTACGAACAAACATGTGGTATATAAATCATTTACGATCAACAAATGGCTTTGGTAAACTATCTGCGGATATGTTAGTGCAGTACTTGTCAAATAATATAATTCGCGATCTACAAATCCTCCCTCTCCGCAAGTTTCTCCTCGTACCTCTTGAGAAGTAACCTCTCCACCCAGCCCCCTTTCGGAAACGTCTTGTCCCATTGATTATGAAGATGCACAGCAAACACATTCCTAAGCGCATCATCTAGGTTTCCGCCCTCCTGCAACCCGTCCTTCGTAGCACGCCACCACCGCGCCTCGCTGCCATTATCCTCATCAAATGGATCAGGCAACCTATTATCCAACCTGCAGGATCGGGCATCTGAGAAACAAAATGGAAGGATTTTAAAAGGCGGAATGTGAGAACCCAGGAGACGGCGCCAGAGCTTGAGGTAAAGGAGTGCGCCCCAGTCTGTGGAATCAGCACGAGGAGCTGCTGAAGTCGCCATGATATTGAATGCTTCACAAAGATATGGAGAGTGTTTGTGGAAATGCATCAGGGCGCCGTTTAACGGCTGATAAATCTTGTCTATGGAACGAACTTGAGTGTGGTGCTCATAGACTTGCGTGACAAGGGCTTACCGTAGCAATCCCACTGCGTGACGAACTCGTGCTCGAGTAGAGGAGAAAGGTCTCGAGTCAAAAGTGAATCCATGTCAATCCACACACCCCCATAATTCCATATGACTAACAATCTGACAAGATCGCCGTCCGTCCATGCTTTCTTATCATTTGTCTTCAGCAATGGACTCCCGTCCAACGCAGTTCCACTTGCCAGGTTTGGGATATCCACCACACGCATCTCGAACGAATTCGGGTGCATGTGGGCATATGATGCAAGTATAGAGTTCGTCGACAAATCCCCATTCGACCACATCACGAGTCTCGAGGCTGCACGATCCTGAGTCGCGAAAAAGGATTTGAGCATCCACTCCTGCCGCTCTGAAAAAGATGCGAGGTCTACGCGCCAGTACGTATGGTACTGTATCCTCTCATCCGGAGCTAATTGAGGCCTGCTGGCCACCATGGCACTAGTGGATCGCGGAATTGTCGCAGCAAACTCATAGCAGTCCATCCCAAGTCTCATTCCCATCCCAGCATGCACCTCTACTTCCTTCGGTCCTTCCAGGTACCTAGAAGCGTTATAGTCTGCACTAATCCTTCCCTCATCAAAACATCCAGCCAGTTGTCCCACGGGCTCGATTTCACTGTTTATCCACTTGCGCGAGTAGAAGGTGATTTCGATGTGCGGCTCATAGAAGTAAAACGTGTATAGTATAGCAGCCACAGCAAGCGCAAGAGTGATTTTCAAGAGCTTGGTGAAATCAAATGAGCGGACTGTTATAGGAATACGGAGTGGTTGAGGGCGCGAACGGGAACGGGAACGGGAACGGGAACGCGGTTGACCTGGTTCAGGCAAGGTATGCATAGGCAGGCGTTCGTAACCTGGTCGTGACATGGCGAAGGTACAGTGTATACTCGCAGGTGACCGGTGAACCTGCTAAGATATACCTACATGCTGTGATGTTAGAAACAAGACTACAAATTGCGTGAACGACGAGTTACCAATAAAATTTACCAGCACGTCTTGATCATGCGATACACTATTCGTGTACTGATCGTGATATCAATGTCGTGGTACAGGTCGTACGTCGGATGTTATCTTCCTTTTCTATGGTAGTAGCTGCGGGCCCGGGGAGGAAAGAAGTGTAAAACATGCAAGTACGTCCAAATTCAATGCCGTTACCTTGTAGGCCCAAAATAGGAGCTGTTTAATTATGTGTATGATTATTTGTCCCGACGAGCAACCACACGCCAGAAAGCAATCTGTCACCTGCGAGGTCGTCATGGATGGGATGGGCTGGTGCCAAAGATGTATGCATAGTACTAATACAGTCTGTACAGTGATGATGTGTGCGCGATAATAACATTAATGCAATCGAATAAACATGTTAACCAAGTTCAGATAATCCACAGCAACGAAAAACAGACAGTACTTTTGAACGAACAGAGTCCTTATGGATAGTGGGTTGCTAGTCGGATGCCTTAGAAGACTCGAATGGGAACGCAAGCCCTTAACGCGTCCTGCCGAAAGAGAACAGTGACATCCAAATAATACTGAAACTTATCCGTCAGATGTGAATCGTCTGTTAATTGTAGGAGGCTCACCTTAACGCTAACACCAGGCCAATCGACACCTGGTATTATATCCTTTGACAACCGGAATTTACCCTTATAAAGGCCATCGGGCAGATACGCCTGGCATTCAGAACCACCAGGGTCACTAGGATGACGGGGCCGCTTTGGAAATCCAACGGACACTTGTGTTTTTACAGTATGAGTTTCCGAGAAGGAAACTTGTGGTAATTCAGGGAGTGGTTTGTACCGGACTGCAGCTGAGAAAGGCTCTTCAGGAGTCTTTGGTACGCGAACTACTGCAGTTGCAACCGTCTTTGCTGCACGCTTTAGGAGCTTGGTCCGTGGCGTCGGAAAAGGGCCTGATGGACTGTCTGAATCATCACTGAGTTGTGCGGTGTCAGGGGAAGTAGGGGGCAGCTGGGGCTTTATAGTAACTTTACGGACCAGGGAAACAGCAATGGTGGCATCGGCGGCGATTTCTCGGGCAAGTATGGCGCATCGAGGTTTTGTTGTAAATACAACAAAATATGGGACAGAGGTACGTCGAGAAAACGTTTGCGGGCGCGGCAGAGTGACCTACAAATTCTGTTTGTGAGATGATATACATGTGTGCCACGCCTTCGACCTACAGCGCAATGGAACGGAACGGAACGCTCTGGTGTAAGAGGCATTTCGAGCCATAATTCGGGCGCGATATTGGAACCGTCCATAGACTGAAAGTCTGTGTCTGGATGAAAAAGAATGGGAACTTCCAGCCTGTAACCTGAGCGGTAAGCATATGAAAGCTAGTGGTGCCTGGCATTTGATAACGCACGTCCCGCTGGTCTCCGACATATCTGAGGGCTCCCACACTGCAGTAACGCGGTAAGACACTTCAGCCTTCTCCGCGACAGACAGGCCTCCTCGCCTGTTATCGCAAGACATCGAAGCACAGAAGGTGGGAGGCATCTCTTCGCCTAGTCGACTGCCGCGAGGAATTTCGAAGCTGAATTCGCATGATCTAGACGCAGGGCCGTTCAAACTCGAGTCACTGGAAAGTTGCGGTACCCCAAACACGTCGCAAACAACAGAAAACGGGTCAGGGATAGGTGAAATAGGAATAACGGCAGAGGACGATAAGAATATGTGCTTGTATTTCGAAGTTTCAGGTCCCTGGGCAGATTCGTCGTCTAGATCCTCCTTTACAGAGATATACTCAAACACGCCTTCGATCTGCAATAGCAATAGTTGTTGAGTTCACGTGTATGACTCGTCGCATTAGACTTACAGATATGTTCAGCCGACCGTTTTGTGAGCAGTTGGGATCTAGGATAACTTTGCCTTCGACCTTGTCATTATCTCCGAAAACTGGACAAGAGATCATTCCACCAAGCCCGACCCGCTTGACCATTTTGATAGAGGGGCTATATAGTTGCATATCCAGAAGTAATGAGCTGTGCATACCAGTCAATGACCGATTGCCTGGTTCACATCACTGGACTTGTGACACTCACCGGAAGCTGGATATGTGTGAATGCGAAGTTTGAGGACGACTGTCGAGCCCCGCGGCCTGCACGAAGCTCGATGGCGGTGGCAATGCACTGGGGTCGAGGCGAAGGCGAGGCTTGACTCGGAGCGGTAACGTCATCCTGAGGCCAACACACCGCGAAGGAGGATGAATGGGAGAGTCGCCGTGAACCTCTAGAAGGCACGGTGAGCCTCG
The DNA here is from genome assembly GCA_016628565.1 of Suillus placidus. Taxonomy (NCBI): domain Eukaryota; kingdom Fungi; phylum Basidiomycota; class Agaricomycetes; order Boletales; family Suillaceae; genus Suillus; species Suillus placidus. The sequence continues at coordinate 356,272 of JABBWD010000027.1, read as the reverse complement.
TTCCTCATATAATCTTCACTTCAAACCCTGCCGTACAACGTTTAACTCTGATTGACAGAGAAGCAGGGCTTAGGAATGGGGAGTTCCAGAACCTATTTGCATGGAAATAGTCAGGTTCTACTGAATATGATTTCACATTTCCCCGTAGCCATGAGAAGAAAATAGCTCAAATTTCACAAGATCCGCTGATTTGGCTAAAATCATGAATTAGACTTTGTGATAGTGCAGCACGACAAACCACGTTATCGACAATGGTATGTTGCTGTGAAGCCCCATGTTGTCACGGTATCTGGTAACAGTAATGCCTTGCAAGCTAAGTTTATGGTCGAACGTTGAGGCCTGAGGCTTCCCCAGCACCGCAGCGAACCGTTCTCAGACCATGATGATTGATGGAAGACTTGAACAGGACGTTCCTGAGAACTATTAAAAATAATCTAAAAGAACGCCCAATGAGCTGACTGCTGTGCGGCAACGGCGATCAACGGCCCGGCGGTATCTGTATTCCGCACCCTGGGCTTCATAAGTAGATTTCTCACAGGCGGAACAGCGGAGCCTGAGGGAACTAGGCTTGGAACTTCGCCAAGTTACAATTCCTGCCAACGTTACTACGCTAGATATCTCTTTCATGTCAGGCTCGAAGATCGTGGTTACAGGTAGACACGTCTCTTTTGCATCTGAGAAGCCATACTGAAGAACGATTAGGAGCATCCGGTGTTCTCGGTACTGCAGTTCACAAGGCATTCGAGAAAGCACTGCGATATGAGGTTGTGGGCTTGAAGAATAAAAGCATTGCTAGCCATCTAGTGCAGCTAGATTTGACAGATAAGGAAGCGACCAAGCTGAAGTTAGAAGAAATTCAACCCACTTGTGAGAGCGATTTCAAGATGGTTCCGCGCAGGTCTTCATTGTGACTCGCAAGGGGTGGTCCATTGCGCTGCTGAAAGACGACCTGATGTTGCCGAGAAGGTATGGATATTCACATCGACATCAATGTCGTGTTGATCCATATCATAACCTTAGGATCAAGTCGGAACCCAGCTTGTTTGTCGGCAGATAATTATTAGCAGTGGCACATCTGATAGCGCTCATCCAGCTGAATGTCGGAGTACCGGGATACCTTGCTGAACTCGCGAAGGCCATTAACTTTACACTCGTGTATATCTCTACTGGTGAGCAGCGCACCGCAGCCGTCATGAACCTACTACCATTTAAATGATGAATAGACTATGTCTTCGACGGAAGATCACCTCCCCCTGGCGGGTACACACCAGAGTCACCTACTAACCCACTTCAGATTTATGGTCAGACTAAACGGGATGGTGAGAATGCTGTGTTGCAAGCTCGGCAACAGGGTGCCAGGGCAGTTGTTTTGAGAGTTCCAGTATTGCAAGTGACATCCCCTCACGCTGCTTCGTTTTGACTCTGATCTCACCCACGCTTAGGTATGGTCCTGCACCTAATAATGCAGACTCAGCCGTTAATATCCTCGTTGATGTTGTACGGGACCAATCAAAAGAATCTTACATGGATGACTATGCGATCAGGTATCCTACCAACGTATTGGACATTGCATCCTTTTTGGTCCGCTTGACAGGTGCGTACAAATTCGTCTCTGTTGAGAAACCATTGCGTTGAAGTACGAGGTTTGGCAGATCTCAGTTTCGATGCTCTACCGCCAATTCTCCACTATTCGGCGAACGAGTCCTTCACAAAGTACCAGATGTGCAAAATATTTGCTGACATTCTTGGTCTCAATGGCATGAATCATATGAAGCCTGTATCCACGCCTCCAACTGGCGCCGGTGCCACATCACGCCCTTACAACTGCCACCTATCTACTACTGAAACAGAGAAATTACTTCCCTTAGAATGTACAGGATTTAGAACGTGGTGGGAGGAATATTTACACGATAGCGGCAAGTAAATCCCTATAACTGTATCACTATTAGCAGAGCCCTGCGCTTTTCCTTCCCCGAATTCAGCCATTGATTCATGAACTAATCACGTTCCCATAACTGTATCACTATTGGCAGAGCCCTGCGCTTTTCCTTCCCCGAATTCAGCCATTGATTCATGAACTAATCACGTTCCCATAATTAATCACTGTTTCTCCTTCGCGGATTCCTTTTGCTGTTCTTTCCCTGTCTCCTTCGTTCTTCCACGTTCTTCCTGGTGGGAGAGTCAACTGATAATCACATGCATCCCCGCCACTCTCAGTGGTAAACTCACCGGGAGCTCCGGCTCAGCGAAGTAAGCTAAAATGCTCAAAATTGAGCAGAGATATAACAGTCGTGCTGGAGGATACGTACTCTTTCGTTGCTCCGCATCCAACATTGGCTCCGAGACACTACCATCAATGGAAGAAACCCCCATAGGCCTATGCGAGTCTGTATATTCAAGAGGCGGTGATTGTGTGCCTCCAGATGACATTCTGTTCGAATTACGGTGTGTAGATGAGGGTAGGTCGTAACCCCTGTGTTAATCTATGACATCATCTTCTCACCCATTTATGGCATTTGGCCAGTGGACTTTTGTTTGGCAAGTTCCTTATCTTTCGCTCACAGAAAGTGATATCGATATGATCCCCTGTCCTGTCCTCAAGTCGTATCTATATGTCTACTTCCTCAACATCCCCCGAACCGCGTGCCGTACGTTGATATCCAGATACGTCGATTTCCTCGAACGTGTCAGTGGCCCCGATTACCGGGAAGACACAATTCAACGCCCAATAGACAATTGCAGAAACTCCAAAGCCGGTAAAGAACGATAATTCGTATATCCGAGTAGCTGCTAGAGGGACTGTCCGCCCAGCTGGCAAACAACATCTCAGGATCAGCGCATTGCGATCGTGGAGACAACTCACTGGCTCCAGCAAAACCGACAGCGTTGATAAGGATCCCGGCAATATACGCGGTGTATGCCCTTAGCCGCACTTGTCAGGGTCGAGTGTTTCAAGGCCATCGAGACTCTCACCGGAAGTTGATCCCATACGTGTACCAGTACCAGCTGCCCCTTTCGGTATTATAAAGGTCCTTCACGTTATAATGACCCTTGCGGACAATGTAGTATTCCGTCACCTACAGCAACCCATTCAGAACGGTAGAAAGAACACTTGCAGCAGTGCTTACATACCATCACCCCAGCAATGGAGCTCAGGAACACTGAATATGCAGAGAGGTAAGAGGTGAACTCATTACTATTTTTCAGAAGGTTCCATGGACACATGGCGAGACCAACGGTAGCAGCGATATACCCGCCACGTCGGATGTTCTGCAGTCGGATCTCAAGTATGTTAGTTCTGAGTATACAACGGACGTGCATACAATGAAACGAGGGAAAAGTGCGGTCAAATCACATCCCGCCGACACTGAATTTGCGCAGATGTTCGTACTTGGTAACCAATGTCAACTTGGGGCCCGCTCTGGTGTCTGGGTATGTTGTTTGACCCACCTCATCTGGGAGGAGAAGAAACGTCAGATTCGCCACCAATAGCGAAGAAAATACGCGACGTCACCTGGGCAAGCATGAATGACGCTGAGATAAACCATACCTGCCAAACAGAATAAATGATAACGCGTCACGCCTTCAGGTATACCCCAACTCCTTGGACAATTACACACCCCGAATCTCGTGGCTTTCGACGGATTGTCATTCAAGAAATTTCCCAAAAGTTCGATGGGTGACCAGATGGCTTTCCCGTAAATTGCCTGCGACGACGAGCTTACAAGGATTCCGATCAAACTTACAAACGCCGCACTTAGAGGGATCGCAAACAGTTGTGAGTATAGCGCGGCCGACGGGGTATGTGCGCGGGAGGCAAAGTCTGGTGCGTTTGTGACCAGGGTTACTTCGTTACTGATGCATGACATAAAGCTGGCAACCATGGCCCAGCCTAGCTTTGACCCGTGCAGCGTGGAAGGTTGGTGCACGATCGGACCGATTCCGTGAGCTTTTACGACACACCATATGAGGAATGTGATTGAGGCTATGGGCATCAGGATGGGTGTCACAAGGAAGAAGTGGCGGCTGAGGATGGTCACTGTATAACCGTTTTCATAAGAATATATGGGTGTACTTACACCTTGTGCACAGGGAACCAAATAACCGGCAGCGAAATGAGCCAAAAGAGGAAGAAGCACATGAAATCTCGAGTGTTCGTCCCAGAAGACGCTGGCATCGAATTTGCTATTGTCCAGCCTTAGCTGGATATAAACAGGAAACATGAGATGCAACGCACGGAGGTCGTTAATGCTAGGCCACATGGCTCTGAGCATTACAAGCACACATGAACCTCCGATGCTCGCCTGGACGCCATACCATATGCTGTGCTGCTTAGCTCGCGCGTCATTGCGAAATCGGGAAGGCGCACCATGCCATAGCGGCACGATTAAAGACACACCACAGACTTCCAAACATCCCAAAGCTCGTACGATTTACCATTGGAAACATCACATGGAAAATCGCACCAGGACGTGCATTCAGGACAAGGAAAGGCGCGACAATGCCATAACCCAGCCAGACGCATATCCAGGCTTGCCACCACGACATTCCTAGTTGGATCATGGAACTTGGAGATTTCATTCAATATCGAACAACGAAATTATAATGGTGGCAGTGAACGTACGATACTATCATCCACATGTTCATATTAAACGTGTCTGCTGTCCAGAAGGCAATGTAGTTGTATGCACACCACGTGCGTTTCCCCGGCTCGACAGGCAGCAAGTCATCGTTCTATCATAGATCGACTCAGTTGTGTCAGCATATGGGGGATCATATCCGTCGTGGATACTTACGGCAATGAGCTGCTCGGTAATGGTGAGGTTGGGCTCATGAGTGACTTCAAAGCTTTGGACGATCCTATTGACCAAGCCCATGGCAAGTTCAACTGGTAAGGGGGCGCTATCATCGTCCCCGACTCCCAGTTCTTTAACTCTGTGCTTATCTTGCAACTCGTAGTTAAAAAATAGATCATCTGCCTATCGCGATCCGCCGGGCGCTAACCCAAGTCGACTGGGAGGAGCCGCCAGGGGTCTGCTGGATAGCACGTGTCGTCCAAAACCAGAGGGATTCCGACAGGTATGATTCCGAGTGGGAGGCACTGGTCTTGTTCGTGGGTGACTGCGCTTCCCTAAAACGTTTCGACGAAAGCGATGGAGATGGAGATGAAAAGGTGAATCTGTTTGCGCTCTGGCATGGAGAATAGTTGAGAATTAAGTATTGGAAGCTGTATTGGAAGCTGTCTTCGGAGGAAGCAGACACAGTTACTACTAGATGAAGCAATACTGCAGACAGTCGAGCAGACAATTGTTTATCCGCCTTGCCATCAATGATATTGGACTGGAAATTGGGAGATCGAGGCACCTCTTCAGAATCGTAGGCAGAATCGGAATGTGCTTGCATGCCTTCCGCCACAGTAGTGGCCGTCGCGCCGCAAAGTGGTGTAGTTGTAGTGGCCCATGATGTGTAGGCCGTTCGGCCCATACTCATTAGCATGATACAGATGAAACTTGTTCATATCCAACATTGACTGGGTTATGCGAGTCGGCATATTGATGATTGCGTGCCTCCGGACGATATTCTGTTCCAACGAGAGGGTGAACGTCACTCCAAGTGTCCTCTGAAGTTTCCACCTTATCATTCGCTCGCAGTCTCTGATCCCGCATCCTTCGCATCTATATTCATTTCCTCAACATCCCGAGACCCACTCGCATTATGGCTCATACCAAGACACGTATATTTCCTCGAACATGTCAGCAGCACGCACCGACCACTGGGAAAACACGATTCAGTGTCCAATAGACGACTGCAGAAACCCCCAAGCACGTAGTAACGAAAAGACAACTCAGGTAACCTCTATGGGGACTAACCGCCCGGCTGGAAAACCACAGCTCAGCATCGAAGCATCACGATTTTGGGTTCACTCACTGGCTCAAGCGAAACCAACAGCATTGATAAGGATTCCAGCAATATACGCGGCGTATGCCCTGTATTATACATGTCAGTACTGAGTACCTCATGTACATTGAGAATCTCACCGGAAGTTGACCCCATATGTATAGTACCACGGTCCACGGTTGTTTCCTAAAAACGAGGACCGTCCTTCCGCTATATCCGGGATAGTATAGCTACCGAACAGTGTGCAGTAGTCTTTTGATCCGAAGTCATGTAGGTCACCGCGAGCTGAAGGATGAGGATGTCGTCGATGTCATGGTCGTTGGAAAGGATGACCGGTGGTCTTACCAACCGAGGCAAAATTTGTAGCTGTAAATGAAGACGCACAGGACATAAAGCTGGAACGGTCGTACGGCCATGATGAGCCTTGCATAATCGGCTCCTTGCAACACGATCTTCTTGACAACTGCAGTGTTGGTCGTATTGGGTCCGTCGGACTCCGTTCTTGGAGTCGGGTCTGACTTCAATAAAACTGAATCTGTTTTCACTTGGCTTCATCATCATCGATGGCTGGAGTCAATGGCTCCGACATTGGGGGTACTTGAGCTTGAGCAGGGACAAAGATAGGCTTGTTGTCAGGAAAGGACATTGAGACTCGCGTGTTCGTCCATTGACACCACCTGAGGAAACTGCGATCGTTTATATCTTGCCATTTCTGCCGCTGCACCCGGCCTCGATCGTGTGAAATATGCTTTGCTGTGAAATCTCCTGGCATGAGCCGCATGACTGATGCGAAGTGCGTGCTTACTAGTAATGGGTATAGATAAATTTCATCAGATTTGTCTTTGACCTGCCAGTGTCTCTCGAAATTAAGCCAAATCACCATTTTTCACGATGTCGACATAGTTCACATCCGGCCATTTCTCGTAGTAAGCCTCAGAACCTCTTCAATCGCGGGGGGACTCTGATAGTGACGATTCAGATGCCGGCTAGGACTGACGTGTCTTCAGCATACGACTCCGAGCAGTCCGAACCTGAAATGTCTAAGAAGAAACGCACTTGTGTCAAGGCTCAAACGTGGAGTTCGCGCACAAATGTTGCGAGCACTTCGTCAACTGTCACCGCGAAAAGACGAAAGGGAAATTCGAGTTGTTACCATCCATGAACATGGACATATTGTGCTAGGTGAGCAAGAGGTAGTAGTTATGTCCAAGTCAAGTCGTACTACCGTCCTCGCATGTTGCTCACATGAACTATAATGCTTAGATATTGGGTTTCTTGCGTCCTATGGACCTTTTGAATCTCTCGCGCATCACCAAGGCCTTTCGAGATTTACTCATGCGAAGATGCTGGCCACGTCGAAGTCGTTGTTCGATTTATGTGACTGAGCGCTGAATGAACAAATCGACACAGTAGCCTTCAAAACCGAGACAATGGCCTCAGATAGGTAGGGACTGCCAGATTTGTCCCACTAGAAGGTTCGCCCATTCACGGCCACAAAACTTCGGTCCACGACCACAGAACTTCGGTCCACAAGTCACGGGTACTTAAGCTTAAGTGTTTGAGCGCTTAGGTACAAGTCGTTCCTCCTTAATTGACGACACCTACAACTCTCTATTTTTCTTTCTAACTGCATCATGCCTTCGATGTGCTCATCCAGCCAACAGCGCTCTCGTCCACGCGCAAAAGAAATTGAAGTCATCGTTCTCTCTTCGGACGATGAGGATGCCCCGTCGGGCAAAATTAGACCTTCCAAAAGGAAGCTTTCCGTGATATCCTTGTCGTCCGATGAAGAACCAATGGTTCCCAAGGCGCCGCGAAAGGATGGCTCATCTCGGCAGCGAGAGAATTCGAAGTTGAAGCAGGTATGTCTCTCTGAACATCGGAATTTCAATTCCGCACTGACGGGAGTTCGTTAGATGAACGAGCAGCTAGAGAGGCAGGTCGCTAGCCAGCGCATTCAGCTTGACAATTCGAAGAAGCGTCTCGAGGAGCAAAGTCAAGAGCTTGGCGCACAATCTCTAGAAATTAATGCCCGTCGTAAGGAGATACAAATACAGCAGGAGAAAATTGCTGCTTTAGAAGCGAAAGAATCGTCTATTGTACGTCCTCTTTTCCGTCTTGTCTCATGCTCTCTAAGTCATCTATTTAGGATGCTACCAAGTTGGATGACATGCTGTCTTGCGATATATGCGCGCATTTGATGTACTCCCCTTACCTGTAAGTTCTCATTTACACTCGCTTTTTGTGTACCAACCTTTCTGCCCTAGTCTCTCTGACTGCGGACACTGTTACTGCGAGGGATGCCTCAAAGGCTGGTTCAACGAAACACTGACCAAACATATCCGCGCACATCCCGAATACAACATGAACCGCAAACCCGTGCCTCGGGATTTCCCTCAAATTCTTAACACCATTGGTCTTTACGTCTCGCATCCGATTCGGATGCAACTGCAGGCAATGTATAATAATTCCCGACAACAACAGCCGGAGTATACCTGTCCAGGATGTCGGAAGGAGGTCACAGGAAAACCTGTTGTAAACTTTGCAGTCAAGGACATGGTTTCCATCGTCGGGAACGTCCTCGGACGACCCGACACTCGCCGGGAGTCTTCTAATATTCGTGGGCAGCAGGCGGGTCCATTTGACGGATTTTTCCTTCAATAATCAGCTTCAGTGTACTGTATACAAATAATTCATCCTTCTACGTTATGTGTGTACTCTATCATATATATTTACAAGGACACCCCTTCAGTCGGCTCCGTATTCCTGGCCGATTGCAGATTGTACAGCATCATCTTTCTACGTTATGTGTATACACTATCATACATATGTACAAGGACACCCCTTCAGTCGGCTCCATATTCCTGGCCGATTGCAGATTGTACAGCAGAGGCTCATCAACGCTCTCCCATGCGGCTGTTGATTACAGGAAGTTCATCCCAGATGATAGTTGTGCCAGCGTTTCGAATGAGATCCGCGCAAGGTGAATGAGGGTGAATGGAGCCTGCTAATCCCGGTATAATAAAAGTCTTTTACATTATGGTGATACATATGGACAACGTACTATTCCGTCACCTACGGCGACCGCTATACGCCGGCACACAGAGTCGCAGATAGCCCACTCCAATGCGCATTGGGACAAGGAAAGGTGTGGCAATGCCATACGCATATCCAGGCTTGCCACCGAGACATTCCTAGTTGTATGATAGTATAACGGAGCTCGGAGATGTCACTATCTCATATCAGGGTGTCTAACTTATGGGGCCGAGTGCTGTCTTGAGAGCACCCAGCAGTAAATTGCAACTTCAACTTGGAGAGTAGCACCGTGATTAGAGCCGAAGAGCTCATGCCTTGTATGGTTCTGTTGGGCATTCGCATTAACACTGAATCCGAAAGAAAGCAAAGTGGCATGGTGGAAATATAGAAGGAATGCTGTCTTCTTCTCTTTGGTAGGTCACTATGACCGTCATCACTGGCATCAGATAAATTTCAAAAAGGCAAAAATGACACGCGGTTGTTTGGCAAAGGCTTTGAATCTAAACAAACGCTCAGTAAATTTCCACTTCGGAACATTAACTATTTCCAACAGCACTAATTCTCGCATTGAGCAGTTCGAACTTGTTCGACGGGTTAAGCCATTGCTATAATGCATCGAATTCTGAAACAGAATTATCGGGAACTTCAAAGCGGAATTCGAACAGGGTTCCACCATACTCTATGTTTCCTCTTACTTTTCGCTCGCAGTCTCTGATCCAACGTCCTTCGTGTCTATGGCCATTTCCTCAAAACCCGTTGAACTACCTGCCTCAAATTCATATCCAGACACGTCGATTTCCTTGAACGTGTCCGCAGCGCCGACCACTGGGAAAACACGATTCAGCGCCCAATAGACGAGTGCAGAAACCCCAAAGCCCGTAAAGAACGATAGCTCATATATCCGGGTAGCTGCTAGAGGGACTACGCGCCCAGCTGGAAAACAACAACTCAGGGTCAGCACATCGTGATCGTGGAGTCAACTCACTAGCTCCAGCGAAACCGACAACGTTGATAAGGATTCCGGCAATATACGCGGTGTATGCCCTTGATTCGGTTGAACTTGTCAGGGTTCTTGAATGCTTCATGCCCGACTCACCGGAAGTTTATCCCATACGTGTACCAGTACCAGCTGCCCTTCTCGGTATTGTACAGGTCCTTCACGTTGTAGTGACCCTTGCGGATAATGTAGTATTCCGTCACCTACACCAAACAGTTTGGAATGCTGAAACGAATCGTCACAGAACGCAGAATCGCCTACATACCATCACTCCAGCAATGGAACTCTGGAACACGGTATATGCAGAGAGGTAAGAGGTGAACTCGTTACTATTCTTCATAATGTTCCATGGACACATGGCCAGGCCGACGGTAGCAGCGATATACCCGCCACGTCGGAAGTTCTGCAGTCAGATCTTAAGTATATCAGTTCTCATATATTGGAAATTCATACAATGAAACGAGGGCACAGTGCAGTCAGATCGCACCCTGCTGACACTGAGTTCGCAGAGATATTCGTGCTTGAAAACCAATATCAGCTTAAGCCTTAGGGACCGCGTTGCACACGTTATATTTGACACACCCCATCTGGGAGAGGAAGCATCAGAATCGCAACCAAATATCAAAGAAAACAAACGAGGTTACCTGTGCAATCACGAATGATGCCGAGATAAACCATACCTGAGAAAAGGAAGACGTGAAAGCGCGTCAGACAAGCACAACTCGGACATCACAATCACACACCCCGAATCTCGTGGAGTTCGATGGATTGTCATTCAAGAAATTTCCCAGAAGTTCCAAGGGTGACCAGATGACCCTCCCATAAATTGCCTGCGATGACGAGCTCACGAGGATTCCAATCAAACACACAAACGATGCAGTTAGAGGAAATGTGAACAGTTGCGGGTATAGCGCGGCCGATGGGGTGCGTGCGCGGGAGGCGAAGTCCGGTGCGTTCGTGACAAGCGTCACCTTGTTAGCGATACATGACATGGAACTGACCACCATGCCCCAGGCTAGCTTTGATCCGTGCAGTGTGGAAGGTTGATGCACGATCGGACCGATTCCGTGAGCTTTCACGACACACCATATGAGGAATGTGATCGAGGCCATGGGCATCAGGATGGGTACCACAAGGAAGAAGTGGCGGCTGAGGAAGGTCGCTCTATGACCACATTCGTAAGAAGGGATGAGTTCACTTACACCTTGTGCACAGGGAGCCAAATAACCGGCAGCGAAATGAGCCAAAAGAGGAAGAAGCACATAAAATCTCGAGTGTTCGTTCCAGAGGACGCTGGCATCGAATTTGCTATTGCCCAGCCTCAGCTGGATATAAACAGGAAACATGAGATGCAACGCACGGAGGTCGTTAATGCTAGGCCACATGGCTCTGAGCATTACGAGCACACATGAACCTCCGATGTTCGCTTGAACACCATACCATATGCTATGCTGCTTAGCTCACACGTCGTTGTAAAGGCAGGAACGCGTACCATGCCATAGCAGCACGATTAAAGACACACCACAGGCTCCCAAACATCCCGAAACTCGTGCGGTTCACAATTGGGAACGTCACATGGAAAACGGCCCCAGGACGCGCATTCAGGACAAGGAAAGGCGTAGTAATGCCGTAACCTAGCCAAACGCATATCCAGGCTTGCCACCACGACATTCCTAGTTGAATCATGGAGCTTGGAGATTTCATTCAACACGGACCAGTGGTATCATCATATGACGAGATTGGGCGTACGATACAATTACCCACATGTTTATATTAAACATGTCGGCCATCCAGAAGGCAACATAGTTGTATCCGCGCCATGTGCGTTTCTCTGGCTCCACAGGCAGCAAATCATCGTTCTACGGAGCATCTTATGTTAACGAATCAAAGATCAAATCTACAATGGATACTCACGGTAATGAGCTGCTCGGTGAGCGTGAGATTGGGCTCATGAGTGACTTCGAGGCTTTGGACGATCCTATTGATCAAACCCATGGCAAGTTCAACTTGTGGTGGGAGGGCGCCTTCGTTACCCACGAATCGCAGTTCTTTAACTGCGTGCTTTCCATGCTTATCGCTCAAGTTTGTAAATTCCCGCCATCACCTTTATCGATTAGACAAAAAATAGATGCGGGGCTCCTGATGTGCCTATCGCTGAGCCAAGTCAATGTTTGAGAGCTGTGATGTGGATAACTGTCATCATGAGGTTAAGCAGCACGTGGTGCCACCATGCAGCCAAAAATATAACTTGCCATACCGTCTGAGGCAAGTCTAAGGCTATCCAGTGAGCTCAGTGAGCACGCGACTAAATCCAAGTGAAATGAGACGTATCGAAACTCTTCAGCGATCTCTTGAACTGAAGATAGATTGATGCGAGATGTGTAATACATAATGCTTGAAGAGTCCAACAATGCGGATACTCTGGGAGCACAAAGCAACAAGCAAACCAAAGCGAGTGAACCAGACCGAAGCATAGCAAGCGAGATGTAACCCGATGTGACCCATAGGTAATAAATGTCGGCGATGATGGAATGTATAAATAGAAAGAAAAAGAATGCTATTAACAAGGTTGATGATGAATGTGAAGATGAGGTTGGGGTAAGATGTGATAATAAATTGTACGAGCGCAGGTGTCAATGTCAATACAGTGGTAGCTCAAAGGGCTCACGAAGGGGTATATGACAGATATTATTCTGAATGGGAGGCGTTGGTCTTGTTGTTGGGGGACGACCGAGCTTCTTTAAAACGTTTCGACGAAGGCGACGGAGATGAAAAGGTAAATGCCGAGTAAATGTGTCTGCGCTCTGGAGTGGAGAATTCGGTATCGGAAGCAGTCCTTGAAGCAAGAGGAGTAGCTTCCGTTTGCTCAGATGGTAACGAGGCGTGCGATATTACGGGAGAGAAGTAGTCGCGAAGTTGAGGTTCAACAGACTGTTCCTGAAATCAGGGTCAATTGATGCCAGAGAACAGAGAAAGATGCACGAGCCTTGTCAAACACAGACTCTTGATCAGAGATTTCCGTAGCAGTATCATACGCTTCGGAGACGTCTGCCAATGGTGAGACAGTAAGCTCGTAGCACTTCGAGTCTATCTTGGCCTGGGAAATGATAAGACGAGTGGGATCTCGCTGACTTGGAGTTGCAGTTGAAAGCTCCTGTTCCTCATCAACTCTTGGCAAAGGGGAGGCTTTGCGTGCAGGGCGTGACCCTTTAGGAATTTTTTTACGCTCATCACTTCTGCTTCCCTTGCCACTGGCAGATTTGCGCGGTTTCTTCGGCTCCGACTTGAGTTCTTTCTGCTTCTTGGAAGACGGCGGAGGAGCTACCACTTTTGTGACCAGAACTGCTGTCTTGCGCTTCTTGGATACATTGGTCGTGGTTTGGGCAGCGCGTTCACCTGTAAGCGGATGAAGGTTCTCCTTCTCGATAGCGGCAAGGGTTGACAGCAACGTGGCAGCAACATCCGCAGCTGTTGTTGTCGCGAGATTTTTATCGGTAACATGACTGATCTTCTGAATCTCGGTTGGAGTGTCCTGGAAGACTGTGAAAGAGCGAACGGACATTGAGATTTGAATGAGCAATGAGGCGAAGAGAATGCTGTGAATCAGGCAATGGAAAAAAGAGCGCTAGGGACGCAGTGTAGGCAGTGTAGGCTGGGGGTCGCTTGATGCGCGTGGTTGTTGAATGTGACGGCTAGAAAATGTAACACAACAAGTTGTACATGCGTGTTCGCTAAACTCTAGCTTTAAATGGAATTAGAACTCCGATGTTCCGACAACGCGTCGCGTTCTGCTCACGTGCTTTTAGTCTTCTTGGTTTAGATTGCACGCGACATCCTTGTGCTACAACACGAACAAGTCGGCCAACTTCGCAAACCATGTTTCAACGAAATGTTAACCCTCGATTAACAGTGGCTATCCACCACGAATCGCAACGTTTAGAACACTAGGTTTCGTCAAACCGCAGCACTTTGTCGTGCTGTGGCCGCAGCTAACCCATTCTGTGCGAATCGCATGCATTATGTCAGACGAATCTGTAATGATCGTCTCCTGGTGAATCGATTCGATGGTTTCGGAATCATTCTGTCATAGCCCCATTATTCGGGCATTGGTCAACACATTATCCAATCCCTTAGCCCTTGTCTATGATGTGGGTATTTCTACATCCGCGGCGGCCCCCCGCCCTGTTACGCCGGCTATGGAAGATGGATGGCACGCCATGGCACGGTGCGGAAATTTCTCATAGAACGCGAGTTTGACAAAGTTGTGTCAGTCACTAATCTCAAGGGTTCCACTGGTGTGTCGATCAGTACCAAAGAACTGTGACTGCTAGTAGCAGTCTGGACGTCTGTCACTGAATTCGATGACAAGTTATAAATCATGGCCGCCGCGTCGGATTCCTAAGCAAGTAACTCCTCTTTTGAAAGCGGTGTCGGAATCGATCACTTTGGTTCTCGATGCGGTAATAGGGCTCGCGCCTCTGCCATTTAGGGGTACCCGAGACATACACAAAATGAAATGATATGTGGCTCGGGTTATGACAGAACCGTAGAAAAGCCAAGCATGTCATTATCGCAGGGGGATCTGAACGTTGCGCCCCTTCGTCTATCACGGACACCAAACCAGGCGCGGCCTCATGCTGAACACGCCGCAAACAGACGTCAGCCATTTAAATTGCCGCTCATCCATCATTACTCTTCGCCTCTTCCATTGACCTCTTCCCATAACGTCCCTCGCCCCCGGCCCTTCCATTCAAGTCCATTAGGACGTTCCTCCTCCCTCACCACTCTCCCAGAAGTGATTTCGGCCAGGATGCCGTCCAAGCAACCCTCTTCTGCGAACACTCCTCCTCCCCCTGCTCTCGGCACTGTCATCGACAACAATACCATAGAGCTCGTAGAAGTGCTAGGCGTTGGTGGTTATGGTGTCGTCTATCGTGCCGTTGACACCCGTGATCCCCTACTCACCTCCTACGCTGTCAAGTGCCTCATAAGCTCTCACATCCACCACAGCACGAGGCAACGTCAGCTTCACATACGTGAGATAGCTCTGCATCGCCTCGCTTCAGCGCATCCGAGTGTGGTCACACTGCACAGGGTGGTCGAGGAGGGCAACTACACCTATATTATTATGGATTATGCTAGCGACGGCGACCTTTTCTCCCAGATATTACACAACTGCCGCTATCTGGGTCATGACCACCTTATCAAACATATATTTCTACAGCTTCTTGACGCTGTTGAATACTGCCACTCACTTGGCATATACCACCGCGACCTCAAGCCAGAGAATGTCCTGTGCTTCGACGGTGGCATGCGAGTTGCCATCACCGATTTCGGCCTCGCTACAACTGATAGGTTTAGCGAGGAGTTTCGGACGGGTAGCGTATATCATATGAGTCCCGGTAATTATTCTAATGTTTTCATCGTCGCATATACCGATCTCTATTTTAGAATGTCAAGGAGGGGAATTCGCTCCGACAGGCTCGTATTCACCCCTGTTCAACGACATTTGGTCATTGGCAATAATTCTCCTTAACCTTGCGACTGGTCGGAATCCGTGGAAGTCGGCGTCATCATCAGACCCCACGTTCCAAGCATATCTGCAGGACCCGGCTAACTTTTTGCCGACCGTCCTCCCCATTTCACCCGAGGTGAACGAGATTCTTTGCCGCATGTTGGAAGTGGATTGGAGACACCGCCTCACGCTTGCTGAGGTTCGCGTGGCAATTCAGGATGTTGAACACTTCTACGCCGAGGGTGTAATATTTGAAGGCAGCATGGCCCGTTGTGCTTGGGAGATTGATGTCGACCTTGAGAGCGACAGCGATTCCTCTAATCATGAGGAACCTGTTGAAGCCCGAGACGAGCTCAAGTCCTTTTGGAGCAAGGATTCGGATGCGGAGATGGACTTTACGAGGCTTTCTATACAAAATCCGGCGTGGGAGCAGTATTCGTCGTGCAATGCGACCTGGGCAATCGAATCCTCTATTCGGTCGCCATCACCATCTTTAATCGAGCCGCTCAAAATCTACGAGTCCCCTCGTACTCCACCATCAACATACTCACCCCAATCCCCTGTTTCTAGCTCGTTACCCTCCGTTCCCACCACTCCTGAGGGTGTGATGTGCAGCAGGCCCGCGCCGATTCCCGCCAAGGGTCTAAAAATCAATACAGTGTGCGGGCGTCGTATATTTTTCACTGGTAGCAGTGAAACACGTTCCACGTTTTCCTCTATGCACACTGCTGTTGAAAGTTCGACACCGTTCTCCTCCTGTTTTTTCCTTCCAACTCCCCCTTCAGTTTCGAAGCTGTCTCTGCCTTGGACCGATTCTGGAATGCCTTCTTCGGTTGACTTAGGCGCTTATTCTACTCCTGAAAGCCAGCAGATGGATTCCGCATGGGATTACACAGAAACAGACTATTCCCCATCATCATACCCCTCCACGTCATCCTCCAGTGTCGTGGGTCTGGAACTTGACCTTTCTCCTACGTGTCACGTTGCTGAGGACACCACTCTAGCCACCTGGCGACGTGACCAAGTTACTCCTGCTATGAATCACTTTGTACCCTCCGTGGTCATGAATGCCTTTCGCTCTGTCGATGCCCCCCTTCCCACCCCTCCGCCTTCAGCCCCAATCCCCATCCCCCGTTCCACTGCAAGCGAGGAAAAGAGGTGGTCCTCAAGCCTGTGGAGGTTCTCATTCCCTCGCTCGTCGTCGCCACCGCATCAGACGGAAGAGCAGCCCCGTTCACGCAGGGGATCTTTCACAGATTCGTTCCCCTTCTCCACGTTCTTTTCTTCCAGTCCCACATGGGGACGTCGGTCGCCGTCACCCAGCATACCGGAGCCGTCGCCACCCGTTGTAACCGCTACACATGAACAATGCCGGCAGCAGGCTTCACGACCTCGTCAAAAACGTCACTGGTTTTCGCCAGGAAAACTGTTCGCTACAGCTGGTGGTTCATAGTTATGGCCTTATTCTCATTCAGTCACATCATCATCATTCTTCCGACCTACTCACGATTTCTCATGCCACGGCATTAGCATTTTTGGCCCCACCTTATCATATCTTTCGATTTCTCTTCTCATTTACTGTTGTGCAATCATCCAGGCATTATATATGAGTACCTGGTGTACACGAAATTTTATGTAACGATATGCGGCTGTAGATTTCATGCAATTCATGAATCCAAGCACGCATGTTCCACATGGTGCAGTGCCCGTCTTCCCATTACCCTTGCCTTTGAACCCATTTATGGCAAAATTAATGTGATATCTTGAGCTTGGATGCATTCTAGAAGGTGAAATAAGGTTACCTTTCATTCGAATGACATTGGAGGTTTCAGTGTGTTTTACCTAGAATTTAATTTCGAACGTCAGCCCAAAGGCACCTTCCTGAAGTTACCGTTATTCCGATGCGACATACAATCGCTTCAGGTCTCGATCATACTAGCTGGGCTTTAGGAACGAAGAGTGAAAGGACACTGGAATCGCAATTTATTCCGCGGAAAACATTAATGCCACAAAACAGGGACACGGGAATGAAAGCTAACAGCAACGCATATCAGTACGTCCTGAGATCCAGGAGCTTCCGCCCACGATCGCGTTCTACGGCACTCTTGTTACGCAGTCCAGACCCCTTGTCGAGCTTCTTGGCCTTCCCTCCAAAACCATCACCCATAGCTAGCGGCGCGTTCCCAGCCTGCAGCACCCTGAATAGAGCTTTGATGACGTTGAGTGGATTACGGCTGCCCCATACTTTTGCACTGGCATCCTTGATGCCTGCTGCTTTGAGCACCTGATGCACGTTCGGGTTACAGCGCAATCCAAAGCCGACGGGCCGAGGCCGTAGGATGATGTGCGTGGAACCGAGCTTTGTTTCCATATCCGTCCACACTGTACGCTTCTCGAAGCGTTCGACAGAGTCCATGTTACGAACGGCGGCGGCGAATGCCTTGTCGGATGCCCTCGGCAGTTCGTCATCCTTGCCCTCTCCATATCCTACTAACCCGTCTCCATTCCCCACAACAACAAGCGCATACTGCCGGTGTATTTTTCCCTTCCCTGTCTGTTGTGTGATGCGGCGAGAGATGAGCTGGAATTTGTACAGCTTGTCGAGAGCTGCCCGGCTGAGAGGGAGGTGCGCGAGCGGAGAGACTTCGCCTTCCTCGTCAGCATCGTCTTCTTCGGCACCATTCTCTGATTTTTCTGGCCTGCCTGTTTCTAGCACTTGGTTAACGCGCTGTTCATAAACGCTGCGTATAACGACGCGGTTCGCGTGTGGTGTGCGTTTGGTAGGAGGGAATTCCATGGCTAAAAGATCGTCGTGAAGGGGGTCTGGTTTCATGACGTCTGGAAAGGCATGATTGCTCTCTTGCTCCTCAACAGCCTCCACATCTTGTAACTCTGATTCTGGCAATTCATTGGGTAGCGAAGAATTTGAAGGATCTGTGGATAACTGTCTCAAAGATGAAGTTGATGGTCTACACAGAAATACGCGGGAATGAGTAAGAGGCCGTCGAAACGCGGAGGTGCTGGCTCGTGCAAGTCTGTGCATTTGCTTTGCGCGCGTTTGAGGTAGAAATTTCGAAGGCGTCCCGAGATATTTGTCCCTATTTGGTTTGTGTCAATTTAGGACGACGCGTATTAGTAGCGTTTGATATTTCGTCCATGCATTGACCACAACGGTAATGGAAGGAAATAACTCTCTAGCTGCAGATCTCAGCGGGACAGACCTGTCGAACCTGTTTCCGCTAATCGACAGAGAGAAGTAAGCACTTGCTGACTGATCGCTGTGTAATCTTTAGCAAAGATATCTGACTTTGACGAAATGCTATCAAGCGTACATGGGCTCAACCTGGCGATACCCGAGCAAGCTAAAGCAGTTATCAAGCCATGGAGTGAGCGTGAGGATACCACTGTATATGCAGACTCCGGCGTAGATGACCAAGTGAGCTGTGTCTCTGGGAAGAGATTCACTTTGATCAATGATGACTTTCCGCAGATAATCATACATGTCCCCTTCGCACAGAACGTGCGCGTTAAGTCGATTATCCTCAAATTAGGTGATTGGTGTTCTTTTAAACTTGATGTCTGCATTACACAGCCATCATACATACAGGCAGAGGTGAAGCCACACCCCGCCACCTCAGGGTGTACGCGAATTATCCCAATATCATCGATTTCAGCGACGCTGAAAACACAAAACCACATTTAAACATCAGTCTCTTGGAGGGTGAGACGGCAGTGGTTGAATATCCTCTGAAGGTTGCAGCATTTTCCAGTGTTCATTCATTAAGCTTGTACTTCGTAAGTGTTGTCCACCCTTATGACGAAACGATCAACTGAATACGTTTTAGCGTGAGTCGGTCGGAGGAGAGCTTTCTCGCATTTACTACCTCGGATTCAAGGGAGATGTACGGACTCTGCGGAAAGAGGGAACAAATAAGTTAGAGGTACCTGCTGCTGATGCGGCTGATGCACCCCTTGTAGATCGTCTTGCACAAAAGACAGGAGGGCAACAGACTACTGCCCGGTGATATACTTTGCCTGCCTTGTATTTGTATGACGTACGTTTGATAACTGACCAGAAGTTTTTGATCACCAGCCAACCGAATCCCTGAACGCATTCGGTAATGGCCGTGAGCCTCTGGGAAGTTGTAATCTTGCACAGACTTGCTGAAGTTGCCGCACAGTCTAAGCGTGGAAGACACCAGGCTGTGATGAACAGCCTCTGAGAAATCGAGGAAAACTGTTTTCCTGAGTTTGAATTCGCTTTATCTCGTGTCATGCCTCGTCACACCATCAAGCGGCAGCGAGCAGCAGACGAGGACAGGTTCTTTTCTGATATTATTGCTGAAGTTGCAGGCCAGTCGCAGGATGATGACGATTGGTATGGTTACCCTCCAGATTCCAGCCCATCCTCTGAGACCTCCGATCGTGATTCGGTCCGAGCTAGTTTCAGTTCACCAGCAACAGTTACGTCGACCGTATTGGCGGCGCGTGACACCCTCACCGCAAACCTCAATAGTACACACTCGCCGTCAAACTTGTACTCGTTGATTGATAGAGAGAAGTAAGCATTCACTCGTCGCAGTTTGGAAAGATAATAGCTAACTCTGATGAAATATCAAGTGTACACGGCCTCAACCTGGCAATACCACAGTTGCAACAGCGGTTATCAAGCCATGGAGCGAACGAGAGGATACCACCATATATGTAGAATCTGATGAAGTGAGTCGCATTCTCTCAGGAGACATTCACTTTCATCAATGACTTTCCGTAGATGATCATACATGTACCCTTCGCACAGAATGTGCGCGTGACGTCTATTCTACTCAAGCTAGGTAATTTACTTGACGTATGTATGACTATACGGCCATGATGCATGTATCATACACACAGGCAGAGGTGATACTACCCCCCGCCACCTCAGGGCGTATGCGAATCACCCAAACATCATCGATTTCAGTGACGCTGAAAATACCAAACCGCATTTTCGCATCAGTCTCTTGGATCCGGGCGAAACTTATGGAGTGGTTGAGTATCCTGTGAAAGCTGCAGCATTTACCAATGTTCGCTCCTTGAGTCTATACTTCGTAAGTTACTTATGCCCCCCCTCATGATGGATATCGTTGAACCGAATCATTTTAAGCGTGAATCAGTCAGAATTTCTCGCATTTACTATCTCGGGTTCAAGGGCGATGTACTGAAAGAGGGAACACATAAGGATTCGGAGGCACCCGCTGTTGATGCACCCCGCATAGATCGTCTTGCGCAGGAGTAGGATGGCAATAAACTTTTGATATGAATAAACTTTTGTCTACTGTATATTCGTACAGCCATGAATGTAGCCAACGGCTTGCATTAATGACAGGGGTTAATGCAAATGGTTGGCAATTGATTACATCAGCAACGCTTTGTTTATGATGAAACGAGTGGTTGGCCTTGGCCCAGGTTGGGCGTGTTCATCACAAAGTAGCATGGACATCGTGAGTATCATCCTTAAGCGCGATGCGTAGCCTTGTTTGACTTGACTTGTGCTTCCTCAGGATGATAGAAATGCGATCCAAAACTGGCTCCCGCTTTTCGGAACACCACATGAATTTCCTTGGACCACCAGCAGGTCTGCAGAGATAGAATCCCGACGCGCGCAGATGGCCGACGTCCTAATTTTTGACGTTCTGCTCATACGCGGTGGCATTCGTCAACCAGACATGCTTTATCCGCCTACAGACCTACATTCGCTCCGTAGGTTACTGGATGTCATCGATGGCTCGAGTTATGACAGCTTGAAGAAGGATTGTCTGGTATATATCCTCTTGAAGTGGTTTCAAGACGGACGAGAGGCTACTTATGCGGAGGAGAGGTGTATCCCTCCACAGTTTGTGTCCCTTGCAGATGCATATTGGCATCTGGACACCGGCATCAATGTCGAGGTATGTCGTCATATATAGTATCATAGTTTCTTTGAACCTTACGGCGGGTGTTTTAGAAAGCAGTTTCAATACTGTCAGATGCCAGACTCAATAGGGACTACGCCTCCAAAATTATGCAGGCGCTTTCGTTGTCCGAGGATCCGTTCCCACTCATCGTGAAATACGTTCGGACCGCCAAGCCTCCGCTCATGGAACCTGACGACATCGATATGTATGCGCTCGCACTGGCTGACTCGAGTCTTTGGGACGCGTGGCAGTTCCAACGTACTTTTCCTGATTTCTCTGACACGCGTACGCGTCTACTCAATAAGCTCTTAGAGTGGTGTCTTTCGCGTGCGTATAAACCAACCGATATTCCTTGTGACCTTGTTGATGTTGAATGTTTTTCACAGCCAAGCCACGCCCTGGACCGTTGGCACAGCTCGTGGCATTCCCTCTATCCCCTCCGGAACAGTCTCTGCTCCATGCATATGCTCTTAAGCCCCCGCATGACATTCCAGCAGCTTCTATTGCCATCGTACAAGACCTTGTCTGCGTCCGACTTGTCCAAAGTGGAGAATATTTGGCAGCTATCAAACTAGACCGCCAGCTTTCTGCCGTAGGGTCCGCTGGCACAGAGGTTGTGAAAGCCGGGCGAGAGAGAAAGAAAATGATGGATGACATCTTGGGGAATATGACGTTTGTGGAAAGAATGATGGCGGAGGTCCTGCTTAACCAGCCGAGTACGTTGCCTCCTGCCCCGACCCCCCAAGTAGCGAAACCCGCGCCTCCGAAGCCCAGAGCACCTCTAGGTGATCTCAGCATGTCATGGGAGGAGATTCCATCCGCAGGTTCTTTGAATGGGGCTTCCCCGAGTAGAATGGACAGTCTTACACCCCGAATCCCCGAAAAGCATGCCAATCTCTCTAGTTCTGGTCGTCTTGAGTCATCACTCGCTAGGCCCATGCCAGGGAGTCTCTTCCCCTCGCCATCCCAAAAACCTCCCGCTGCATCGCCGTTTGCTCAGCTTCCACTGCGCAAACCTGTTGCTGCGCCGCCTGTCCCCCTCGTGGGCCCATCTGGAATCAAATTCGCGCATAACACCGCCTTATCAAAGACTACGTACGCATCCAACGTGCCAACTACATCACTGTTTGAGAAAACTGGTAGTGCCAAACAGGCACCGAATGCGTTCTTCAAGCCTCCGCCAGCATCGACTGGAACAAGCCGTGCACTTCCTACGGAAGACGTGCTCACACGGCCTCATTCTCGCGGGGCAGACGATATTAGCATGGAATCTGATGACGACAATGCCTTCATCATACATGAAGACGGCGACGTCACTAGCATGCCGGGTGACATGGATGATGAGCCTGAGCTCGGCTTTTCCGTGTTCGGCAACAAGAGTTCGCCTGAGCAACGCATTCGTGCACCCACGTCTAAGCAGGCGGAAACCAAGAAACGTGCGCCTCCAGGCGCATTTTATGATGAAGACGAGGATGAAAGTGAAATTGGCTCCCCTCACAAAAGCATTTTTCCGCCACAACGCGGTGCCCGTCGGCCTCATCCTCGCCCGCGTTCACCTAGTCCTCGACGCAAAACCGCCAGTTCCCGCAAAGATAATATCAAGGACCCTGTTCTCGCACAGATCATACCTGGCTCTTTACTTGATGATGAAGAGAACCAGGACGAAGATGATATTGCTCCCTTACCGGTGTCACGTACGGCTCGTAAAACCCGAACGGGCACCTCAATCAAAGTCAAACCTGCGAGGGACGAAAAGACGCCTGCGCGCCGGTCGTCCAGGTTGTCAACGGCTTCGTCAGTGCCTTCCATGTCGCCAGAACCGTCATCGCCTCCTGTAAAGGCGACCAAAATTAGGAAAAGCACACGAACTTCGACGACGGGTGCCGGCGCGGCCGCTGCGACACGGAGTAGCTCAAGAAGAAAGACCGTCAAAAGTTGAGATTGCCGTCGTGTGTTTGAGCGCAGTCAATTTTACACTTTCAGTATTTCCATACCCTTCCTATCAATCGCTATACTCATCATGTATTGGTTAACTAACCCTGGGGTCGGCGAAGATAATTTCACCCTGTGCATGCATTTGTATTTACATTGTTCGCGCGCTTATTCCAGCACGAGGAAATCATCGTGAATTTAGTCTCCCCTGGACAAATATAAAAACTAAGGGTCCATTTGGAGTCACAATCATCAGAGGCACAAGGGAAGTTAACATAGCATGAAGTACGATGTAGGGTCCAAGAGATGAGACAAACTGAACTGCCAAGACTAGGCCTCCGTGTCTCCGAGCTTCCACATGATCTCCACTGGACCCCGCTCCGACATCTGCCAAGAGTCCGCAAATGTAAAATGATGCCAGGGTTAGGCGCGTGCGAGTCCCTGCCAAGGATGATGGTGCCCATGCGATGGAAGTACATTTATTGCTGTGGAGTCCGAGAACTCAGAGACGTGCAGTGCACGAGTGTAGGCACTGTACTTCTGTCTTCACCATTGACGCACCTAATAACCTCTATGTCTGCATCTCAGTCTTCTCTGTGCACAACGTTGTGTCCCTCCGTTTCTAATCCAATAAGTACATTATGCGCTGCGAGCTTGCGCCTGTTCTCCGCTGGACCACCCTCAGACATATCTGCCACAAGTTGCCCAGGGTTCACCGGTATTAAATTATTGCTCCTGCTGGATAATGTATCTGAGAAAGTCACAACTCATCACTGAGCAGGGCTTGTTGACACCGTGACACATCGGGTCGTGCAAGCAACATCGTGGGCATATTTCCACGCACAATGAACAATGGGTGTGAGTTGGGCTGAGCGTAGACAGTAGACCGCAGGGCTTTTGAGGAGTCCGTGACCGTGGGTCTCAGTAGCGTAGCATATAGTGCGCCGGAGTTTGTCGAACCCATGAATCATGACAGCACACTTATCCATGCTAGTCACGCAGAACATCGATCCCCCTGACTGAAATTCTGAAGCGCAGTTCAAGAAAGGCTCGCATAGATTTGACCGATGGGAAATGCAGGGCACGCATAATGATAATGTCATTAGATGCGATAGAGATCTACTGCCACATGTCTGATCCTCCACAAGACACAGCCAATGGAGCATATATCATTCAGTTCTCCTAGCAGTTCTCGGCACTAAAGCCCATAAGACGGTCATGAACGCCATCATCGAAATGAGACTTTTGTGCCACCAATGAACCAATGATTAATTTACTAAGCACGTGCAGAACTATAAGGGAGCACCCACAATGGCTGTAAACTCTTGATTCCCGTTTTCGATGCAATGACACCGGTTAAGAATGGCAAGAGCGCAGAACCTGCCTGCCCGAAGCCCGCTATCCAGCCAATCGACCCTACATTCAGGTTTCAGTTGACCATACTTTGCTACTAAACACGAAATTACCTGTGACGAGCCACTCAGGGAGGATTCGTACTGTGTGATTCATGGCGATGGGGTACATCGGCCCCAAAATTACACCAATTATGGAGATCGCGATGCCTCCACCAATGAGCGAAGGTACCAGCCATACTACTAGTTCCAGCCCAATTGCGAGGATGGAGTAAATGAACAAAACACGACGTTCCCCAACCTATGATTTTTGGCATCTATGTTGCATGCTATGAACAGGATAGACTTGCCTTTTTGTTCACCCACAAAAGACCGACACGGCCAACCATGAGACCTGTTTATTAATATACAGTCGAGCCCCCAGCATACCCGGAAAAGCTTACCTCCAAAAAACCCTGATGATATATATCCTGAACTTGGACCTCCTCCACGCACATCGATTATGTATGTCACCATCCAGCCTATAGTAATATTCAGAGTGAACATCTTCTACACTTGAGTTGTATACTTACCACCGACAGTGACCTCCACTCCTACATATATCAATATAAAGAAGGCGAGGAGGTGCACTTCTCTGAGCCGCAATATCTGGTTGAACGGGCTCTTTTCACTTGTTCCCTTTTCGCCTGCCGGCTGTCCAATCTGAGCAAGGCACTCTGTGAGATGCTTAGCCATCTTCTCAATGATATAAGTGCCTGTCATACCATCCTGTGTTTTCAGCCCAAAGACTGCAATCAACGATACAGTGTTTATGAACGCAACACCAAGGCTGCACAGGTAGTGAAATGACCAATGCGGAAGCTGAGCAAATTGTGTTGCTACCAAAGGGGACGACAAAGCGCCAGCACCTAAATAGAAACATCCATCACGTTGCACCGCCACTGAAGAGGTACAACATACCGTATACCTTTCAACAGCAAGATAAATCGAGAGTTCACGGACAAGACAACACTTACCGCGTGGAGGATCCCCATTTTCACCTCGGGGTTATCCTTGAGACTGGCGACAAAACCATTCGATTGTGCGTCCTAATTTCAGGGTCCATCCAGGGTCGTAGAATCCATTGCACTTGTATAACTTACCTGTAGAGCCATTCCAAAGCCATTGATGGCGTAACCTAGCACGAATGCAGGAAATGGCAAGGCACCCGCCTCTATGGCGTACGCTACAACTTGACACACCGATCCTGAGTAATGATAAGGCGACTATGACCTCTGCTTGCAATGACCCGTCCTCACCTAACACAATCACCTAGACCACGAAGTGTGCCTTAGAGATCGTAAAAAAATCATCGAAGATGAACTTACCTTCCCGAAACCAAATCTGCCGTCTAGATATAGATTTGCGAATGCTCCAGATAGGAAGCCCTATCGAGCAACTCAGACTCATCGGTGAATCTTGCACACTGCAGTGAAATCTTACAACACATGCGAACACGAATACCAGAGATACGACAGCGAAATTCAACTGTCAAGATGATAGGACGGTCAACCTCAAAGAGAACTGCAGGTGTTTGAAACCGCTTACGCCATACACTGTCTGTATCCGGGGGAGCAATGGACCAGTCGTCCCATCATTCCATCCAGCTAGATACATCGACCCGCAAACTGTCGCAAATTGCACTCGTGCGCGCAGCCGCTGACGTTTTGTTTGGGCTTTCAGGTCAGAGACAGACGCTGCTTTTGAACCACTTGCAGACGACCCAACTCGCATTTCAATTTGTTCATTGTGTTTGTCAGTCTCTTTAAGAGGGCCAACTGTCGGATGGTGCGAAACCGTATGACCTTCACTGATCATCGTCGTTTGCGTAATGAGTTCTGAATTCGTATACGTGGACCACAGCCTAGGGATGTTCTTGTATCCAACGTTATGACTTGGAAACGAAACTTGAAGGTTGAGTGCGTTCGAGTAAGCGACAGAGGAGGTACTGATAGTGGACGTTTCAATCTTCCTCTAAAGGATATCGCATTGCATAAGAGCTGCTAGTGAAAGTATCTAAGCCGCGGGGCCCGCAAAGACTCTGATCATGCGGGCAAACGCTGATTGTCGATAACCATTTTATAAGCCAGTACGTAAATAAGTGTAAAACTTACTACTAATATTAGTGCAATTCCAGAAGCACGCTGTCATAAAACGACGCTAAGCTCAGGCTCCTTCCCACCGCTGCTTCGAGTGTAGAGGAGCGGACCGCGAGGGAGTTGGACTTTAGCGCTTCAAGAGCCACTAGCTGGGCATATGATCATCCGAAGCCTACGTCACCGTGTGAACCTGCACAATTTAAACTCGAGCGTAAATCATGTGTAAAATTCAATCCCAGCCGCATAACCTTATTTCCCTTACATAGTTCACACGAGTCGAAAGCTGGATCCAACCAGACCTCTCACCGGACATAAATGCATAACTGCTGTGGGAAGGAACCTGCTGTTTTCCTCCTCGTTCGTCGGCTTCCAATGCAACACGTTTAGTAAGAAACTGCGTGAGTGCATTACTCTTCCATCCAACTTGAAGTTGTAATGCAAGACTTGCCGCTTTCCGAGATGGTGGCGGCGGCGACGCAGCGTGTACCAGAAGGTCTATGACCGTCATCTGCATACCACGAAAAATCTTCAGCAAGAATTTTGGTCTCCTCGCTTGACTCTGATGCTGCGAAGGACAAAGGGTTCACTGTCCATACACATTTAGACGGCAGAACATACTGCTGGTGATGGATAATATGGAGAAAATGTACTCTACAATGCGAAAGTGTTGTGTTGTTGATTATAATGTTTTCGCTTTCTGATCACGCCACGGCTCACAGTACTCTAGTTGGAGACATTTCTTTACGATTGCGTGCCAGCTGAGGAAATTTTGTTAAGGGCGTACCTAGCCCCGTGGTTGGTGAGCTTCTGGATTTTGCCTCATGATCAGATCCCACTCATGCCCTTGGTGTTGTGGAAGGGTGGCCACTGATCTGTACCCTAGGACATCTCTGATGAAATATCAATATCACGATGATGATCCAAATCGCAGAGATAAATACTAAGGTGTCGCAGGCCCGGCCGGGGTGTCGCCTCTGATATATCTATCTACTGTGACATATGCCGCCTTATCTCACCACCCTCAACAACAAACAGACCATCTCTGCTATCGGGTTCGGTGAGCACTCGAACTATTTGGCCGAAAATTAAACGCGGGGCGTTAATACTGGCCTAGGAACATGGCAATCGAAACCAAATGCCAGTGAAATTGGTAAGAAACCCTTGGTTGATTGTGAAACAATCAAGATGAGCATTTCACACAAAAGCATATATGGGAACGAAAAGGAAGTCGGCGAGGGTCTGCGTGCATCGGGTGTTCCGCGGGAGGAAGTTTTGGTGTGTATAAGATAATATCTCACGTGTTACTCATCCTGTTTCATTCCATGTCGGTAGATCTCCAGCAAGGTTTATGGCACTTCCCATAGTCGTGTTGAGGAATGCCTCGACCAGACACTCGCAAACTTGGGAACACCATATATTGACCGAGGACTTGCATCTATCCCTTTATGAGAATGCTTTGACTGACATGGACGTCGTCCCGATTGTCAGTTTACTTGGTCCCTGGCCGGTTGCGCTGAACCCGAATGGGGATCACTAGGCCGTACTGAAACGCCCGAACGGAAACATCGCCATCGATGAATCATGCGCCCTCAGGGACACCTAGAAGGCTATGAAGGTCTTGTAACCGGCTGTTAGTCAGGCATGTTCGACGTAACGACACCCGCTCGACACTGACCATTAATCTATGGCTCGAGCTTCACCTGTATAATCCACGGCTGAAGCTTCTCGATTACTTGAAGTTGAAGAAAATCGTTCCACAAGCATTCTCGCCCCTTGGTTCAACCGACGCTCCGCTGTTGACCGATCAGTCCGCCATTCAGATTGCGAAGAAGGGTGGTCTCAAGAGCACTTCCAAGTTCTTCTAGGTTACCTGCGTGCATTCACGCTTGTCGTTCGTCTTGTGCAAGAGAATGGTAGCTGACGGGTCCGAATGCAGTCACAATGGACTTGGTTATCCTTTCTAAATCAATGTCACAATTCCACATCGAGTTTAACTTGACTGATCTGCTAGAGGCATGCGATGTTTTGACGCCAGAGGACATCAAAGTACTCGATGTGTTGCCGCGAGTGGCAAGCAGATGCATTTCTACATGTCCCCTTGGAGTAATGGCGGTGAACATGACGGTACTGGAATGTACTCTTCAGGTATTGACGTCGGTTTTGACGACTGGCTCACTCCACCGACGTGAGCGATAGGCTCAGTCATTCATTTATGCGCATGATTAAAGTAGGTAAATCGTAGGGCACGATTGTAGCATCTGATGCAGACATGAGAGCTGTTCGTACAAGTATAGCTTCATGCATTCAGGTATTACTTCATAGGTAGAATTTTCGAATTGAAGAACGACTAGGGATGGCTACTCCAAACTTCGTAGATCATAAATACACATTGAGTACACACATACTTCGACTTACACCGATACAACCCTATGGACCTTTATTATCTCAAATCACGATATGACCCCATCATGAAATCTCTAGATATGTACAACCTGATTGCAAATTCAAACCTTCAATCAGGACGGCGCGAACCATGGGACGCCAGCGCCCATAACGCAGTCATAAGACCCAGTATGCCAATCAATCTAAAAAAGAATGTGAGGTGTGACATGCCTTCTTGCATCGTTTTGATGACACGTACACAGGTTGCAGGGTCTTGATTCCAGAATTTTGCGCAATAGCACCCGCCACAAACGGAACAAGTGCAGAGCCTGCCTGCCCCACTCCTGCAATCCAACCAATGGCACCTATGTTCCGGAAATTGTGAATTATAAAGAATTGTTAGACTGTTTGAGACATACCAGTGAGTAACCAGCGAGGAAGGACGCGTCTTGTATGGTTCATAACAATTGGATACATTGGCCCCAGCAACACGCCAATGACAGAGACAGCGACTGCATCTCCCACCAAAGATGGGACGAACCACACAATTAACTCCAGACTTACCAGAAATGGATGCATCAGTGATGATAGAGCAAGCACGCTTCCATTACTAACATTATAGCCAGGACTGCGTAGACAAACAAAGCCAAGCGTTCTCCGATCTATTGGGTCCCAAATCAGCCGAAATCTTAATTCGGCTTCAATCGAGCAATCTACCTTTTCATTAACCCGTAGCAAAACCAGTCGACCGACCGTGAGACCTACAGAATAGGAGGATAAGTCAAACTCTATCAACGAGCGCTGTTGCATACCGCCGAAAAAACCAGTAGAAATATAACCAGATGAGGGCCCTCCACCTCTGACACCAATGACGTAGGTAACAATCCAGCCTTTTTCGGAGCGTCAGATATGTCGTTAGAACCATTGTAGACGGTCACGAACCGCCAACAGTAACCTCGGCTCCAACGTAGAGTAGAAGGAATGCTGCCAGAAGATGGACATCTTTGTTCGCGAATATCTGCCTGAGGTGACTGTGCTCGCTTGTACTGATATCCACGTCCACGATGCCTATCTCGGAAAGACACTCTGGAGAATTTAATTAATGTCAAAGACCAAGTAAAAACGTGTCATGCACATTGCCCTTACCTCCCTGGGGCTTCAACCGGAAGACTATAATCAAGGCGATTGTATTGGTGATCGCAATTCCAAGGGATGTCAAATAATATAGATTCCACTGAGGTAGATGTGAAAATTGAGTGGCAACCAGAGGAGATGAGAGGGCCCCGGCCCCTATGAATTGTGAACATCGACTTTACGAAAAGAAAAACCGCTGATGAAATTACCATATGCTACATAATTCGAGAGTGAGCGGGGTAGATATCCTGCATAAAAATGCCTGATGCGCACCTGCCATGAGAAGGCCCATCTTCACTTCTGCATTTTCTTTGATGGATGCAACATAGCTGACTGAATTTGCATTCTATGTCACGAGTTAGCAAAGATGCATGAGGATAAACAATATACCCGCCTGTAGAGCTAGTCCAATTCCGTTGATGAAGTACGCAAATATAAACACGGGAAAGGGGGGCCCCGAAGACTCGATACAGTATGCCAAGACTTGAAATAGGGAACCTGGAGTGCGAGAATTCGAGAATTATGCGGCACTTGAGATCAGTGGGCAATACCTAGTACCATCACCTTACAAAAAGTCAAGGTTGTGACATAAAATATCCAGCCTGTATGATAGGCGTATAGGCGTACCTTTCCGAATCCTAGCTTCTCGACAAGGATCACATTAAACACGGCGCCCGTGATAAATCCCTGTTTAGCCCACAGACGATGAGAATTATTATCAGGCCAGAGTCTAGTGCACAAACTGACAACGGAGGCAAAAACGAAAATAAGAGATACAACAGCATATCCAACCTAGAAAAACACGTCAACCAGTAGTCGCGATACGAAATACAAAAATTGCACTCCATAAACTTTCTGAATCCTCGGCAACATAGGACCATTCGATCCATCATTCCAACCCTCCAGACAGATGAACCAACACAGTGTCAACAACTGAATATTCTCCCGCGTCTTTTGTGTTTTGTGCTTGGCTGAAAGTAATGATGGCCTTTCCAAGTCGTCGTTCTGCTTTTCTACTGGCGTCACGGGCGAAAGCTCGATCGCATCTACAAATCCCTCCGCAAGATCGAGCTTGCAGCGCGGCCTAGGCGACGCTCGACATGTCGATGCGGCCTCAGAGGTGATATACGCGTCGTTTGGGGTAAACACGGGGTCGGTTGTGGCTGGTGAAAGAGACATTTCGCGAAGAGAAAATGGGAAGGAAAGGATAAGACTCACAGTGCGAACACCCATATATATGCCAACTTCTTATGAGACCAGGTCAATTGGGGTGTCGGACAAATGGTCCGCCCCTTTACATACTCAAAAATAACAAGCATGTAATTTTGACGTGCATCGGTGTTCCTCGCATCCGAAGTCCCAAGTCCGACCACTTCACTGATGGGGCCCCATAATTGACCTGAACTTGACGGTTTGGGCTTGGTTTGGGCTTGTCAGTGTTAACCGTTAACGACACGGGCCAGGGGACTAGAAACGTGAACCCAGACGTCACCGTGACATAGTAAGCTTCTGAAATGCGAATCGTTCAGCTGGAATAAGTGCAAGGAACACACCATCTCTGGTCACAACAGTAACTGCCAGTCAGTTTGACCCTAAATCAAAGGGCTTACTCCTCAGTACTGTGTCCATCGGACAAGCTTCACGGCGCAGATCTTGAAAAGAATCATTTAAACTTGACGTTTAACTTTTACGTTATGCCTACCAAAGGGGAAGCAAAAATATCTTTATCTCAGTCTGCACACGTCATTTCTACAACGCCATATAGTAAAGTAGGAGAAAGCGCCAGCCCAGACTTCCGTTTCACCTGAATTTGGTCTGATAGCTTGTGCGCAGATGCAGGCTCAGTAATTATTGGCTCCATTAACCTTGTCTTTGAGTTGTCCAATGAACTGTTGATAGCTCGGTAAAACATCGGCACGATCTTGAATGAGACAGCTGAGGGCCCAGAGCCGCAAAGGGGGCTCGCCGTCTTCCTTGACGACGTAGAGATGGGGATAGTAAACGCCTCTGCGCATCTCGCGGGTTTTCTGAATGATGGCATTGACTCGCTGTGAGAAGTCGTTGTCAAGAACAGGAAGTGTCGTCTGATCGTAAGAGGCTTATCAGCAACACGGAGAAAGAAACTCGCAAAACAATACGATGCCCACCTTGCCGCCACGTAGCACTTCGTAGTTCGGAAGGTTGAAGACATCCATTACGAGCTGTGGTACAGCATCACGGCCTATCCACAAGAATATCGTTTGTCCATCCTCAATCAGGTATAAACCATGTCTCTCCAGCCGTTCCGAAGTGAGGGGCAAAGGGGTCGGCAAAATCACACCTTGCTCACCCACCGTTCCAGCCTGGGAACAGTGTTAGTGAAATACTGAATTCGAATATCCAAACTCGACTTACTTCGGGTTGCATGTTGTGCAGCGAAAAGAACGTGGGATGAATGTACGGGATGAGGGTTTGAGAGGGTAGGGTGGTCAGCAGAGCCTGGGCATAGGCTCTGAGATCGGGAGGAATTTGCGCGCTTTGACGAATACCGACCTACGTAGAAGAGCGAATTAGGTCACTCGTGACCAAATGATGTGACCAACTTACATTCTTCAGCAGCCCGAGAACCAACACAGGCAGCATCCGCAGGTTCTCTGAGATCGCTAGTTGCGCATTCGCACCTGCACCTGCGGATGTCATACTGCTCTTGTAACTGGACAATATCTCCACCAGCCGCTGATGCACTGCATCACGGGCATCCTCTAGCTTGTGGGTAAGCGAGCGCTCTACGGCTTTGTTCGCTAGCAGGGTCGCGATCGCCACTTGGTCAGCAGACGCGAAAACCTCCGTAAGGCTGCTAGTTGTGGGCAACGCAAGCGTGATAACACGAATACGCCGCTCCCCATGACATGTCGTGTGTAAAACTGCAGTCTGCATAACTACAAACGGTTGCGTAAGGGTGTCCTCAATCTGGATCTCAATAGCGTAAGACTGATCGGTGGGCACGGCGGGCATGGCCAGGAGATCAGTGGAGCGGACGAAGAAGTTGCCGTGAAACGAAGCCATGCGCAAACCTTGATTGCATTGATGAGCATTGATAGCGGGGACGCAAAAGGGTTCCTTACCTTTCGAAGCACGGACGCGCATAACGGCTTCTAACATGATGGGCATTGCGAGAACCTCGCCAAACTCGTGCGCGAATTTGATGGCATCCTCGGACCGAGCAGCATTGAATGCAGGGTAGAAGTAGGTTTGACCAGAAGTATAGTGTGGGAGGCAAGCTATTGAAATGGATCAGGTGGATTTGGAGTGAAGAGAATGATAGGAGGCCACGAACCGAGACTGGCAACATCCTGGTATGCAGCGCTGAATAGGAACATGTCCACCGACACCTGGGCACGCGAGCACTCGATGGCGAATGTCTTGTAGAAGGGTGAAGCAGCTTGCAATAGGCCTGATTCCTGTAAGGAATTTCATCAGTTAAAAAGTAAGCGGCAACATGAGCAGAGGCTTACTTTAGACGTGCCCAAAATCTTGAGATCTTCACGGTTTTTGAGGGAACCAGCGCCAATATTTGCCAAGGAGGACGAGAGTACC
The DNA here is from genome assembly GCA_016628565.1 of Suillus placidus. NCBI lineage: Eukaryota > Fungi > Basidiomycota > Agaricomycetes > Boletales > Suillaceae > Suillus > Suillus placidus. The sequence goes on along the minus strand of JABBWD010000027.1, from coordinate 322,382 downwards.
ATGATCTTGCCACCAATAGGAGCCTAGAAACAATTCAAAAACTGCAATGCCTTTCCATTCAGCAACTAACCATCAGCTTAAAGCCAGCTTGCAATGCAGGGCCCATAGCACTTCCAACAGTGTGATTATCCTGGAACATGTCATTGATCCTGCCAAGGAGCAACTCCAGCGACTGGCGCGCTTCCGTCAAGTTTACGAGGAGGTCAGTAGGTTTCGGCAAAAAGACGTCGTCAACATCCGACACAACGAGCATCGTCGATTCCGTCGTCCCAGGCTACAACAATAACCCATTAGCAAGAGACCTCATATGATCAGAAAGTACGAACAGGCATAGAGAAGAAATAAAGAGAAGTATCGTAGGCGATAATGGCGACTTTGGTGCGCTGGTCCTCGTTAGGTATGCGATCAAGGTTTTCAAGGATAGTACGTGTTGCCGTTGCTACCATACCTATAGGAAGATATCACGAAGCTGGTACTTCAACGATCGTGATGACTTACCCGACTGCACGGCGGTATGGCTCACGTCGATAAGAATCACATACACAGCCGGCTGTGGTGGGCGGACCATGTACTCTGTGGGCGCAACAAATTCGACGACGGAGTGGTTCAGTTCATCTCTAGCCCATCGATCTCCAGGTTGATTCCGTATCTGGTCCCAATCAAAGAGCTGAGGAACCTCGTTCGACATGCTGCACATACAACACCGCCAACTATGATCACCAATAGGTCAGCATACCACATAAGTCTTCAATGCATATCAAACTCACCGATTGCCGTTGTCGATAAATTGAACATAAGGATTTATATACGTCCTGCACCGTCTGCATCGCGCAATTACCGTATCGGTCACAACGGGCACTGGCGGTTCGCCCTCCTTCAGCGTTCGGTAGGGAGTGATCACCAGACCCAACGGAATCTTGGACTTGTTCAGCATCGAAGATGTGGTCGGAATGGCATTGATGGTGCACCGCTGGTATGATGGATCCGCATTCGCGTACGGCGACGTCGTGATGCACGCGTTCGCAGGCAACCTAATCTCAGGAGGAGGGCGAACCAGCTCACGAGGGTCTGGCGGCGACGTAAGTAGATTGGTAGTCGTGAGATGTAGCGGCTTCTGCCCCATCCCCATCTGCCCGAACTGATCCGTGAGATGGTGGATTGGCGCATTAGGTGGATGATACGTTGGTTCCTGACCAAACCCAGGAGAATTAATGTACTGGGGCTCCTGTTGGGGTGCGTAGTATGATGCCTGCGGGACTTGCTGCTGACCTGCAAAACCCCCCTCTGCCGCGAGTCCTGGAGTGAAGAGTTGAGCAGTGGCTGTAGGTTGCTGCTGCTGTGGTACACTAAGTCCACCATACTGGTCTCCAAGGGCATCGCCCGCGCCATAGTACACTTGCGTCTGCCCGGCTGCGTATTGGCGACGCCTGCCGTGATGAGTCGTGGATGGGGGAGGTGACACCGACGGTGCATGGTCTATCGATTGAGCTGGTGCGGGAGTCGGTACTTCCCATTGGCTGCGTCCAGTCGATGCCTCTGCAAGGAAAGATATTGGTCGATGCCAATGTTCATGCAGGTCACGTACGGATGAAAAGATATCTCTGGCTAGCAGGATCCCTGCAAGTTTTCGTCAATAAAAGTGCAGAAAATCAGAGCTATTGAGTCTGATACCATTCCGCTGTCCAACCAGGAGGAAGCTGCTGAGAAGGAGAAGCCATGGACGTAAAATTCGGTCGACTTGGGAATTGCAGGTCACAGCAAGTGTTAGAAAGGATTTTGTTAGAACACGACACGTAGCCAACACGGACAAACAACTTTCTGGCTTGTCAAGTTGTAGAAAGTGTCCGACCGAAAATTTAGTCAATGCTGTAATTTAAATAACGAATAGGTGTTTGACACGGTAGTACTATCGTGCAGCTATCGTGGAGCTTTGGCAGAACTTTTCTTGGCCAGCCTGCTTAAAAGCACTCCCGTGCATTGCTCAAGTGCATTTGTTTCCTCTACCTTGGCATCTGCGCAGCCAGCCCACCTAACCTTGAGGTTGTCATCCACAAGGTAGACGTACCCGACGTGTTTGTTCACCATACCAAGTTGCTCGCGCACGAACTCCATGTTTTGGCTCGACACTAAGTATGTCGAGTGTAGCTCTGGGGGGACCGACTTGGCTATCGATGAAAGAAATAGGGATACGATGAAGGACTTTAGAAGGTTCTCTTGCAGGTTTATCTGCACATATTGGTACAGCGGGTTCGAGAGATACCTCTCATTTGTCGGTGTTGTGAAACCATTCACGTGTATCTAAGTATGCTTAGTGCCGAGAAAATTGTTAAGGAGACATGAACGTACTTCTGACATCCTTGTAGACAACATAGATACAACTGAGATACGACCATCACACATACTGGCGGTATGTTTCTTAGATTTCGTGTCCAGGCTCGACCCGACGATGTTTGGGAAATAAAGTGCTTTCTGGGTAAATCGACGTTAGTCTCCTTGCCATCATGAAGAATTATGGAACACACATCCTCGCGGATCATCACATTAGGTGCTACCCACGTCTTACCACCGTGCCTCCTCGTTGCATTGAGGTCAGTAAAATAGCCCTTCGTGGCTTCTTTCATCCTTGCAAGCAGTCAAAACACCTCCAAAACCAATCATTTGTAGCCAGCTCACAGGTGCTCTCTTTGTGCCAAGCGCGTCTCCTGATTCATCAACTCCTCCCTGGTGTCCGCCCATGTTTTCAGTACAGGCGAAGGTCTCTCCTTCACACCGAGCGGGCGCTGCAGGAACGGTAATGTCAACTCATCAAGAGGTGCATTCGCTGACGGCCTCTTTTCCGCAGATCCATCAGTTCCAGAGGTCAAATTCCTTGTACATCCTGGAAGCTGAATAAATCTGCGCAGGGTAGCAGTTTCTTGCCACCGTGCATGGACAAGTGCGCGGACAAGCATTTGGTCAAAAGTAAAAATTCCTAATCGGGAAGTGAAAGTCCCATATCACGTGAAGGTATATAAAGAGCGAGTCGCGCTCCGTGTCCGTTTGTTGATCATCATCCCTTTGTCACAAACCACCACCAATCTAATAATCGCCCAACTCAACTAGCGCTATCAATGGTATGTCCTTCTTTCGTATTAATTGGAGCGCAATTTAATTTGCGTCACTTTCTAGTCTGGCAAGGGTCAGTGGATTTGGGAATTTTGGTCGACTCAAGTTTAACACGGCCATTTACGGTACAGGAAAAGCTGGCAAATCTTCTGGCGGAAAGGCTGGCGGCGAAGGCAAATCACAGTCGCGTTCCGCAAAGGCTGGTCTTCAGTTCCCTGTTGGCCGTGTCCATCGTCTTTTGAAGAAAGGCAACTATGCCCAACGTGTTGGCGCAGGCGCTCCAGGTAAGTCGAATATCTCTCAAACAAGCCTACCTGGACTAACATCGAAAATTTCCAGTCTACCTTGCCGCGGTTCTTGAGTATCTTGCCGCCGAGATTCTCGAGCTTGCAGGCAATGCCGCCCGTGATAATAAGGTTGGTGGCCCTTCTGTCTCTTGAAGTCCACGCGCTGATAATCGCTACAGAAACAACGTATTGTGCCCCGTCATCTTCAGCTGGCCATCCGAAACGATGAAGAGTGAGTTGTTTTCCCATATCAAAGGTTCTGTCACTCTGATATCGCTTAGATTGAACAAGCTCCTGGGTGACGTAGTCATCTCACAAGGAGGAGTGGTCCCCTTCATCAACCCTGAATTACTGCCTAGTAAATCAAGGTATGCTGCGTGTTGTATGTCTGTTCATTCAGGCCTGACGTCCTTTACAGCAAAGGTAAGAAGGAGGGCGCAAGCCAGGAGGCGTAAATTTCTGTGTATCTTACCTTTATTCTCTTTTTACACTTTTTTTATTACATTCGAGTTTCTTGTAGTATTATATATATCCGGTCGTGTTTCAGATGTAATCTCTGGTACCGAGTACAATCATAACCATTGACGTCAGACGATGTGTTTGTTTGTACTTATTGAATTTACAAGGTACATATGTGTTGCAGGCACTATAGTACCAGTACTTGGTATCTCCACTCGTTCGACAGGACGGCTCAGATTTCTACACAGGTCTGAGCTGAAACAATGGCGCGGCCTTACTCTCTCAGTCGGCGGGAGATTACACTCGTTCTGTTCTCCGTCATGATTTTTTTGGTCTTCTACAACTTTGATGTGACTTCTGACTTCTTTGCCAATCCCAACCTGTCTGGCATACCCTCAAATCCCACAACTGATAGTGGTCTCGACATGGATATATATGGGGATTGGGTGTCTGACGAGAGGCACATATCCAACGTTCATAAGCAGCAAGAGGAGAAGGAAGACGCCTCGGAAGGAGATATATGGCTAAAGACCGACCGTGTACCTGAGGCGCAGAAACAAGTTATCTTCGGAAACATCGGTGTCAACGATGGTTTCATGCATTGGGGCAAAGACATACCTGAAACGCGAATAGTGAAACACGTCGCTGGTAGGTGCGCTGCAATTGTTTATGGACGCATTATCGATAATATTGCCTACCGCAACCCCTGTAGGATTCTCGACCATGGACAATGTAATAATATGCAATGGCACAATTTTCATTGTGACAGATTCTCCTTCAAGCTTCCCTTCGTTGGGTTCCATTGCATCGTCTGCTGACGACTCGCACAAAGCTCCGCTTCCAAGAGAATGGGAAATGCTGTCGATCGAGCAAGCCAGAGACATACTTGGTTCATATGGTGGATTGTGAGTGTCGCACGTGTACTATTCTACCGGCTCTTAATGTCGTCCAGGATTCAAGGCGCCAGTTGGCTATCGTATAACGCGATTCCGAGTTTGTCATCACCTGCATCTTCATGGGTCACGCCCTTACATAACATATCTAGGCAACTATACACTTTTCTCGCTCTGGAGGACCCACAGCTCGCTGAACACGTCAACGTCTCCAGACCCTTTCCGTCCGGCACGACGACTGTTCTTCCCGAATATTCCTACTTACAAAGGCAAACGACCCGACCTCAATGGACCCATTATCAGACGTCAACGTTCAGACAGTGGTTTTCATCCATATCTCCCCAAGGCTGCCTTTCCATTGCTCGGATTGATGTATAAAGAAGATTGGGAAGATTATGCGCTCATGGAAGTGCCTTTCGTTTTCGAGAGGCTGGTCGTTGCCGATTTTGGTGCAGCTGCACGTTCAGCAAACGATGTGCCTCCATTCGCTCTCCCGCTTGTTGGCCTGAATGCGTCAAAGGAATGGTGGGACCCAATTAGGCAGAATCTTGCCAAGTTCTTGCACGTAAACCACCACGCACAAAACCTTAACAGCGGACAGAAAACGGTAGTCACTTACATATCTCGACAAGATGCCACAGGCGGTTCAAGGCTGAGGAGAGCCGACCACGATGCGCTGGTCAACGCTCTTGAAACATTACATGAGAGCAACGATTTCGAGGTCAACATAGTCTCTTCAGAGGGACCTTGGGCGGAAAGGTTGTCAGCCGTCGCCCAGTCTAATGTAAGTTTACATCACTTGTAAAGGTATTACGCTACGACTTACTTGCATGAAGATCATTCTCGGTGTTCACGGAGATAGCCTCGCTGACAGCGTGTTTATGAGGCCATCGGGACGCTCGGCTCTCATGGAATTTTTTCCCTCAGACGTCTTTACTCGCGACGCAGAAACGGCGGTTCGTTCCTTAGGCATTCACTACATCGCCTGGTGGAATGACCGGTACGCTCTGCCTTTGTATTTTTCTTCTCCGATGCCTCATTTTATCCATTCACAGGTGGTTCGAAAGTGACAGCCTTCCACCTGTTGTTCCAGGGAGTGACCTTGCTCAAGAAGTTCGGATCGACCCTGCTGCAGTCGTGCATGCCATCCTGGAAGTGGTCAATCGTACGTAGATATTGTCAGCGATAGGTTCCATTTAATTGTTCGGCCACATGGACATTATATCTGTAGAAACATTTTGAATTCTCTAACTGGACTGCCAGCCACGGTCGAACTTTGTTATCATCATCGTTGTCGAGCGCATCAGACTTCTGGACTAGTACTTCTAGACAAGCTTGAAATGCTTCTGGTGACTTTATCTATTTGTTCGCCTATACAATTGTTCTTCACTTGCTCAAGAGGACAACCTCTTTTGTTTTTTTCACGACAACCTACCAGCCATAATATTTGCACTGTAACTCTTGAACTCTTCGATTGTATAACCACCTCAATCGGGCCATCGTGTATTAAGATCGTGTGATGTTCCGGCGTACTGGGCATCGACGCACTGGTAGCCGATAATGCCAGTCGGAGGTGCACCATAGTAGAAAATGTGTGCTTTGGAGGCTCTTCACGTTAACGCTCCACGTTCAGTTCTCTTCTAAATCCTTGACTGCAGAGTCTGGATGCCTCCCACTTCGTAAAATACACGTACACGCCTGGCAGTCTTTTTTTTGTAATTAGCCATGGGCCATTTCTCTTAGTCTTTGCACTCCTCTATGTCATGCCCGTCCTCTAAGCTGCGTCCACTTCGGAGCCGCCGGCGTATGATAGAAAATAGTCATCAGTAGCGCTTCTAGGTGGCAGCATTGTGCTCAGACCAGGCTAGCTCGGTGAAGGTTGAGGATGTTCTAATGCCTCTGGCTCCTCGACCACATTCGCAGTGTAGTGCACAACCTCCATTTCTTCTGTACAAGAAAAATCAGGCACACCTAAGGGAGCAGCATCAGGTTCATAGCGAGCCTCGACACTAGACCGGAATATAAACTGGGTCCCCTGAATCTGCTGCAACGAGCTAACACCTGAACTGTTGTGTTGATTTGTGTTGTCATGTGGTTTCAGAGGTGAATTCACAGAAGAAGTGGGTTGGGATAACCGAGTCGGGGGGATAGAAGAGTTGGCGTAATCGTCTGGGCTGGGTATTTCGGGTTGAAAATCAGGTGGAGTTGTTGGATGGGAGGCGCTGCGCTCTGGAATATCTGCCTCGGCGTTTATTTGAAAGTGGCGTGCAGGAATACTCAGTGGAGCCAGGACGATCCCTTCAGTGTTTGATCGAGGATCTTGGACGATGTGAGCTTTTCTCATCCCGATGAACACCATGACTTGCTCCCCAGCGTCAGCCAGATAAATTGATAGTTCCGCGCCGATTCTTGCGAGTAGCAGTACTGGCAGTCGCCACCAGCGATCTCCTCCGCACTTGGCTCGAATGATGCCGTACAAGATCATTGCAAGTGCGATCATTATCACAGAACCAACAACGGCTCTGGTAGTTTGATCTCCGGGACTCCACCAATGGACTGAGAATGCCGCAAAGAAGAAGATCATACTAACACATTTGAATAAAGGCATCCATCTGATATATTAGATGGGGACTCACCCCCACATGAGCAACGTTTTCGGGAGGCTGTAAATTATGGCCAGCCTTTCAAGTCTGCGTTCCTTCTCACGAAGTCCTGATAGAAAAACTTCCTGAATAATTTGCCGTGAGAATCACTGTGATCATTATGTGTAGTTACTGACCGTTTCGAGGACTGTGCCTAATTGGCCCATGGTTCGATTATGCGAAGCAAGCAACAAGCCAAGAATCATACTTCCCAAGCTTGACACAAGAGACATGTAGCTTGCCACCTGAATAGGGGATCTACCGCCCACATCAACGCTGTTGATAGCGAGAAACCCAACATTAGCATTGAGTAAGACAGTGGCCTGGTTTGACATCAGTTGCACGCGCGACACGACAATGAACAAGTAAATTTACCAGAAGAGTGGAGTCCTGAAGCTGCCCATTCAGGTTTAAATTGAATACATTCCACCGCTCTGAGGAAGGCGTGTTGTCCACAAATATCGTGTGCAGTTCTCGGACTAGAGCCACAGGGTCCAAAAATAAAAAGGGTGCAATGATAACTATCAACAACGACGGTGTGTATGGATGGACTGTTTGTTCAAAGGCCAATCTCACACAGTTCTCCCCATGAGAGTTGATAAAGTGATTGCGACCTTAAATCTCCATAAGTGACAGCTAGAAAGACCAATGATAGAGCACTGACTGAATGCATACATAATTCGGCCTTCAAGAATAGTCAACATCAAGACGAGATTGAGTTCAATGTTACATCACCGATAACAATGGCAGCGTGACACCGCTGCATTCTCTGGTCGGCAGGATGGACTTTGGGAAATAGTATGAGCGCACGAGATTCCACGAGAGTGTATCAACGTAACGCACCCTTGATGCTATCTATGATAGATATATAGTCTTTGGTTTCGATGACATCGAATGGCGCAGTAGAGTGGCGGGAGGTTAGGTGGTCTGTTGATCGCGACCTGACAATTAAATCACATTTACCAGGTGTAAGAAAGTACTAACCACATCCGGCATATATCAACATATCCTTCACCTCATCAACAAGACTTTGTGTAATTGGGCACAGGCAAGGGAAGTAATCGCAATGTTTCCTACGGAGTACGTCAATTTAATTGCACAACAATCTAGAGCAGACCACACCAATATTGTGCTTGGATGGCAAGCCCTGAGTTCGAAAACCAAGATGAATCATCAAATCCAGAAACACCAAGAACCATTGACTGCGCACGTATGTGTGAAAGATTCTCGACGCCATTACATTCGGAGAGAATATCCTCGGTACTGTACTCATCCAACCAGAAGAGACATCTGTCACGGTGGTTGGCGAAATAATAGCAACAAACCACTGTGTCGGCATCGGTGGAAACCTTTGGCTCGATCACAAGGTCCACCTGCGCCATGTCAAGCTCAAGGTCCTCACTTTCATCACGGAGTGAACGTAGCAAGTAATCCATGAAGTGTCTTATATCACTGTATATTTCTTCGTCGCAAATATTCATTTGTGTGAATGTTCGCTGTTTGTTGTAGCTGTGACTCAGACCATCAGCGTCCAATAACGCACAGAATTGACGCACTCTTTCTGCGTTCACAAAGTAGCGAGAACCTTGCGGATGCACGAGCGTAGTCCATCCTGGGGGTACGGCCATGCTTAAGATATTTCAGGTGACGCAACAAACAACGAAAACCTAGCGTACTCGTGCATAGGAAATTTCACTGTCATGGCAGGAACAATGATTTGGGACGGTAAAGAACTCCTTTTAACGACTTCAGCTCTCCAGTATAGGCAATGCAGGGGATATTCGCTGTTGACCTTGGTATATACCTTTCATACCGCCTGACTTCCTCTGCAACCAGGAGGCCTATTGGCGGGCTGTCATAGACCATGCCGACCCCTGGGCCTGGTTGCTCTGGTCGGGATTGCTCGTCGCTGCAGGGCGAAGCAATGTTGTGACAGCCTATAACCGGATCAGATATTGGTGCTGCCTGGCTAGGAAAATCCAACGGAACGGCATCAGGGCTCGTAGATATGCGGTGGAGATCTGCGACGGAACTGTAGATTGTAACTCGGCGAGAACGAACCCGTTTCGTGTATGTTGCGTATCTCGTCGGGCTCTCTCCCATACTCAGGATCAAACTTGACCTAGAGCCACGTCCGGTTGTCCCAGCGGCACCCGGATATCCTATCGTTGTCTCCGGCAAAGACATCGACGTATTCTCTCGTACTATACGTCGTGAGGGTCGAAAAATTGTTTCGTAAGGGATATCTGAAGGAGATAGAGGCTCTCTTGCAACTTCCTGCATTTCACCAGGAGGCAAAAGACTGGAACAAGTATATGAATCCTCTTCTATGTCCATTTCGAGGGGTTGCGGGACTCCAGCCCCCCGGGAAAGACGAGGTTGGGCGGGCGATCTCCTAACTCCGGGCTTTGAACGGCAGGTAGCAAATCGACGAAGTAAAGACAAGAAAACAGATAATGAACTCGCAGATTGGCGGGCAAGCCGTAAAAGCCATTTCTGAAATGCTCTGAGAATGTGTGCGAGGAATCGGGGTGGCATCACGACAGTGTGTAGCAACGCTCAAAGTTGGGTCATGATGCGGCATTGCACACGCAGACGCAGACGCACACGGCCCCCATACACCTTCTGATGTGCTAACTTGCATAGCCGTCTGATTTCAAACCATTTGCAAGGGCACACCGTGACAGCGCCGGGAGTGCCGAGAGACGCCCAAATATTGAGGAATGTTTAAAATTTTCGTGATCTACTCATTTGAGCAGAGTCGAGCCTACTCCTCGCTGAGCTTTGATGCGGTGAGCGAGTCTGGGTGCGGCGTTTGCGAAACTTAGCGCGGTATCATGAGTTGTGCTTGAGATCTCTGAGATCTGAAGACCAGTGAGATGTCATCATGGAAGTTTGAAAATCTGACTCACAGCCTCAGGCTTGATTAGGGCTCCGTGAAAACTACCCGCAGAGTTAATGACAACCCCAATTTCTACCCCGAGTTATTGACCAGTTAATAACATGTTAAAAACTTGTCAAAAACCCCAAGTTGGTTCGGGTGTTTTTCACGGAGCCCTAGGCTTGATCTATAGGCAGTTTAATTATAGGTGTGCCTGGGGTCCGCAAAAAGTATTAAAATAAAATTCAATATTACAGACTCGCTTTAAGTTATCGAGCTTGACTCTACACCGATAAAAAATGCGAATTCCTTAATTCCCTGATTTCAGCTCGCGCTCCTCGCTTTCCCTGCGCCACGATTCTCCCTTATGTAGCACCAATAAAACAAGTAGCTCCGTCACAACCAAGACGCCAGCCCACGCCGTATACAATCCCCCATCTCCTAAAGCATCCTGCGCGAAGAGCGGACTAGCATCAGAATCTGTGAGTTACAACAGGTATCAAGGAAACTCACTTGGAGCGGTACAGCAATCAAAATCGAAACAAAAGCAAGGGATCCTCGGAACGAGCTGTTGGTCGCCACCGCTGGACATGAGCGACCAGGATTGGCATCAACGAGGTATGCCAATGTACTAGTATACATCCATCTAGTAGAAGTATGTGTCAGTGCAACTACAAGTGTGGATAATTGGTCTACTGACATGGAGGAGAATCCAATAAGTACGAGCATGACGCAAATGACGGCAACATGGACATGTTTTTCGCACACCCAAGCATAACCGACAACAAATGGAGGTAGCCACAGCATCGCCAGTTTCGAGCTCTCTAAGCGCATCTTCGGAAGACGTCAATCAATAGTTCTAGTGCAGGAGTATAAAAAATATTCACTTCTGCATGCCACTTTCCTCCGTTCGCTTCAATCATTTTCGCAAGCACCCGATCAGACCAACGCCCACTAAGCACACTCCCGGCGATACTTCCTTCATAGAAAATTAGCCATCTGCCACGATCCATGGTGTGGGGATTGCCTCACCTACGCCCAAGCAAAGCAAGACCAAGCCAATGCTAAACGCTTTATAATCATATGCATTGGCGAGAGTGCGAGAGCATGTGTATGAAAGACAATAGGTAAATCCGAAGACGAGTCCTTATCCCGAAGTCAATAACAACGTTTACAGGAGGCCAACTCTTCACTCACCATTAGCGATAAGGATGAAAACATTGTTCTTTCGTGACAGGATTTGAAAGTATGGTGGAAATGGGTTGATGTCCTTTATTGATAGTCTGACATCGTCTAGCCCTGGCGTAGAAGTTACCACTGAGGCATTGTCTGGAACATTTGGCTGTTTCTCGATGTCATTCGCATGCGTTTGGTCCTTGCCAGATTCGTGCTCGGCGATAATAGACCCGTTTGAACTCTGAATGGGTTCTTTGGAGGTAAGAAGTCGTTGTAAAGCAGAGCAATACGTGAGGCTCCGTTCACGTCGGTATGTGTCCTTGAACAAGATGAGGAAGGACAAGAAGATGATGACTCCACAGATCAACAGGAAGTAGAAACTTGCGCGCCAGTCGAAGGCTTGTGACAATGAACCGCCAAGTATAGGGCCGAGTGCGGGTCCTAAGAGAGGTGCAGCAAAGAACATGCCCATCATAGTCCCTCGCTCGTGAGTGTCGTATATGTCAGCTAGGGTCGCAGCCGAAATAGCCATGACAGCGCATGATCTGCACAAGGGGGAGTCAATCAGTGACCAGGTCTTTTGGATGGATGCTCACCCCGCAGCTTGAAGTGCTCGCATGCCGATCATCACCTCGATGGTCTTGGAAAGTCCCAACGCAGCACTTCCTACCATGAATAAAGCCGAAGCCACCAAATAGACAGGCTGTGATAAACGAAATTCGTATTCATCAAGCAGATCAAGGGGGTGTACTTATCATAGACTAACCTTACGGCCTTTAATTTCGCTTGCGGCGCTCCATAATAGAGGAAAGTTTCCTTGTATGACTAGGAATGCTGCCAATGTCCAGCTAATCTGGCTGCTTGTCGCATGTAGATCTGCCTCTATCAATGAGTTCGAAGCTACGAGACGATATCAATATGAAACCACTCGTTATGAAAAGACATGCGACGAACGATTTTGGATGTTAGAAGCTAATGCAGACACCATTGTAGCTAGTGAGACAATGCACAAAGTTGTGGTCTACAGATGGTACAGCATCAGGTTAGTCACAGAGTGCATGGTGCGATACACGTACTTTTCTAGCAGGACTCCACTGACGGGGGTCATCATTAACTGGGACATGCTCTATGTCGATCGAACTTGTTGCATCTACGGACGACTCGACATCAGCGTCTTGGCGTAGCGTTTTGGGTTCGGACACAGAACGTGCGTTTGCAACAGTTGGACTAGCCATGAGTCAGATATTGAAAAGACGCAGGAGGAGTTTGCAGCCTTTGACCCAAGATGCATGACTTCTTATACAGTCAAAGGGGCCACTTACAAGGTGAGCTTGTGCTCTCCAAAGGATGTTGCGATACCGGTACAGGCCGAGTGTGTGTATGCACATTTGCATGAAGGTGACGATAATCATAGCCCGGCTATGGTCACAGCTGTCGGAGATCATTCCGGGTGAAGCTGCTCCCTGTCCCGAAGGATGCTGATTAATGCCTTCTGCCGTACTCGAGCCTCGTCAATCGACGGTTACATTTCGTTTCATTGGTTTGAGCTTTCAAGTTTCCAGTCGAGTCGATTAGCACAATAAACCCTGTCCGGTGACGCCATACTGGTATGGTGCCCACTCGCATAGAACAGATGCAGCATTGGATCAGGTTATTTGGATGAATTGACCTTGTCTAAATGTATGAGTTTTATTAATGTTCTTGACCTCGTGCATATCTTGCAGTGGGCACCAAAATTAGCATGCTATGATTCCAACACATGCTATTAGTCACGTAAACATACAGCATTCGGCGAAAAGAAAAAGGAAATAAACGATGATTTGCCCAACAACTTTTGGATTATAGTGAAAATACAATCAAGAACGTACCCGTGCCACATCTTTCTACACGTTTTCCTTCCTTGTACATGCTATGATTCTAACACATGCTATCAGTCACGTAAACATACAGCATTCGGCGAAAAGAGAAAGGAAATAAACGATAATTTGCCCAACAACTTTTGGATTATAGTGAAAATACAATCAAGAACGTACCCGTGCCACATCTTTCTACACGTTTTCCTTGTATCTAGCTCCTCGGTGCAGACGTAATCCCATCATTATTAAGAGGATTCGACACTGCCTGTATATTTTCTGTTTGCGTTTTGAGTTGAGTATTCCATTTAATAGCATGGGGCGAGAAGAGTCACCACTTACAGGAAAGAATGAAACCGAACTACTTGGGCGGGAATGACGAGGGCCGATCTACCTGTGTCACAAGGTTTTGCGAGCCTGATGAGTCTGCCTTCAAATTACTTGCTACGGGACGATATATTACTATATGCGCATCGGTGTTGAGATCTAATTCAAAAAAGAGTTCAGATCAGAAGTATCTGTAGGCGAGTTTGAGGCGAGTGCTAACCTACCAAAGGCCAGGGCGTTGTGCGACAAGAAGATGCAGTACCGAATAATGCGAAGGCGAGTATGAACTTCCTTCGCCAGTCGCTGTACATGACGGGCCGAGAGAAAATTGTGCATGTGGCATGTGCTACCGTAAATGACCGGGTAGTGTTGTGGGCCCAGAGTCCAGACACTGGATCTCATAATAAAGAAGAAGCGACTAGCTAGTGTTCCTTTGATGAATTTGGTCTGCCTATGGGAGACTAACCTTGTTCTGCCAAATTGCCGGTTGACTGAACTGCCGAGCTCTGCCCACGATGTTGAACACTACTGATCGACGGTCAGTGCACGAACGCTTGGAGAGTCGAAGTTGATCGTACCAGTCCATGAAGCACCGTCATCAGGCAAGTGTCGGGGGGCAGAACGGGAACAAAGCACAAAAACACGCATGTCTTTCTATCTATGCGTAGAAGTGTCCACGACGCCCATTTGTTTCAATTGAATTCCGGTCGGCGGAAGCGTTGTCCGAGGTGAGAATCGGGCAATATTGTATGAGACAAAGTCTGGTTGGTGTTGAGATCTGAGAGTTGAATGATTGGGTTGGGAAGGATTGCAGGAGGGGAGACTGCGCGAGGGCACCGAGCGATGGAATTCATAAACGAGACGCAAGCAAACGCAGCGCCAAGGAGTCTCACTAGCGCTCACTTCCGGAATCCCGCCCGACATGCCTTGGCACATACCTTGGCAGCCAAGTTTCCGACTTCGACTTAATTTCAAATCAGCGTCGAGCGGATGACCCTCACGAATGCAGCACCATACATCGACACTCCAACGTTCAATATTGGCCAGGATACGTCTGGTATGATAGCCTTTGGCCGGCGCTGCCCGCCCACTGGGCCCTCCAGATGAGCCAGACAAGCGAATACATGTATTCTCCACCTTCCGCTTTTTCCTGCCAGCACTGGCCAAATGCTAATAGTATATGCTAATGTCCGTTTCTCTGTAGTGCATGTCACAGAAGCCATGTCCCTCCGAAGCAGTGTCCACTTACGTGACGGACTCAAAGATAAGTATCTAATGACATTCCTACATAGTATTTAAAGAGTGTAAGCATGGGTGGCAACGGTATGAAGGGAGATGGTGAGATTCGAACAGGATGGTACTGCTGAAGACCACGGAAGGCGTGCACCACGGCGGTGAGTGAAGGTGCAGACTTATTGGATTATAATTTAGAGACGGAGGGACACAACGTTGTGCACAGAGAAGAATGAGAAGTAAACAAGGAATTTAGTAGGGTGCGTCATTGGTGAAGACAGAAGTACAATGCCTACATTAGCGCGCGCGTCTTAGTTCTGGGGTTTCAATCAACAATAAACATCCTTCCGCCGCATATAACCCCGTAATTGTATACTTGCGGATTCTTGATAGATGTTGGATCGAAGTGGAGAACATGTGCAAGCTCGGATTTGGTCAGACTTGAGGGGACATGATAGATTAACATAAGTCTGACATAAGTCCCTTGTCCTTCTCGGATTCCACCTGACTGGATTTCGAGACACCCGTAAGCTTTCCATCGGTCGTAAGGGGCGGCAAATGTGAGGGGTACTGGACAATCATATTAAGGAGAGAGTGGTTGAGAGATAGGACTTACGGCCACATCATAAACTCCGTCTTTCTTCCGAGGCGTTTCATTCTTCTTCGCCAGGGGAAGACACCGCGTGGGGGCCGGTCAATGTGAGGGATACTGAACAATCATATTGAGGTGAGTGATTGAGTGCTGAGGTAGGACTTACGGCCACGTCGTAATCTCCGTCTTCCTTCCAGGGTGTTTGATTCTTCTTAGACAGGAGAAGACACCGCGTGGGGGCCGGTAAATGTGAGGGATACTGAACAATCAGATTGAGGAGAGTGATTGAGAACTGATATAGGACTTACGGGCGCATCGTGATATCTGTCTTCTTTCATGGGTGTCTCTTCTTTGGCGTCTGCAGGGGAAGATACAAATTAGCACAATATCAAAGTGCACAGGGAAACTGCCAACACTCATGGGTACAGGTAAAACCGGTACATGGAGGGTGGGTATGGGGTACTACAGGAGGAGGTCTAAATCAGCACGACATACAACGACCAAAAGATAAACGGCTAACCTCCAAAGATTGGCTACAGCTTCCGCAGATCGGCTTGGCATTCAACAGCGGTATTTTTTGACCCTAAAGACGAAGGAATGTGAATTAACACAACTGCAGAACAGGAAGAACATACCTCTTGCATGTGAATGACTGCAGAGCACGTGGGCATTGAGCACATTTGCTGCAAGGTACCCAGTGGACGTGACACAATGGAACATGGATCACCCCAGTGATCCAGCTATCGGTAGGACAAAATGGCGCACGCAGGCCTAGCCTTGGTACATACCGTGGTGGGTTCCGTATAGAGCTGTATAGAGTAAGTATATGTATGTATAATCTATGAAGTTACATCAACTTGGTATACGTACCGTCCAACCATCCTAATGACAGGTTACGTACTAGCTTATATAATGGTAAGCCTTCCGAGCCTACTAGTTAATCTTAGGAGCTAGATCTATACGACCTGGTTTAAACTTCAATTGTAACGTTCATCATTGAGGTATGCAACATCCCTTCTGTGCACTTATCTGTAGCCGTAGTTTGAATCGTTCAATGTCGTTAGCTTCCAGACGCTGAGTTCTTGTATCTGAACACTATTATTCAGTCGAGTTTGAACTTGTGGACGTAGTCTACAACTCGAAGGCCTCGACGAGGTACGCCCATCTCCAATGATTTTTTCTCGATTTCCTCACCTCATTTATCTAGTGATTTTAATGCCACGAAAAAAGCAAACGCGCCCTTTCGAATTTCTTCCCGCAGAGACGGTATGCAGCATCCTCAAGTTTGCGCTGGAGGACATCATCGAAGATGATATGACGACAACTGCTGAAGCCGAGCACCAGTTTATAGCAGGAGGCTTGCCATTTCCTCACACCATGGCATCAGTATGCAGACAATGGCGAGATGTCATTTCTTCTGCACCTGAGCTCTGGACTCGTATCTTTTGCGTGATGCCCCATAAGAACAAGCATCAAACGTTGACTTCTCAGCTTCAAAAGACGCACGGTCATCCAGTCCATCTGACTATAGTCAACAAGCAAGACCATCTCGCACAAGACGAAGTTCCTGGTATCCTAAACTGCATCGCGCTGCATATCGGGCAACTAAAGAGTCTACGACTTCGTAACTTTTACGGCCTATACATCAAAGAATACTCCGACGCATTAGCAGGACATGCGCCCCAGCTAGAGTGTTTACAAGTGACAGGCCCGAAACTCTTGGCATGTTGGACCGCTCGCGAGCGCCTACCACCGCTTTTTAAACTCGATTGTCCCACTCTCAGAATCCTTGATATCGATCATAAAGTAGCTCACAGTCTCGATCACCAGTGGCTCAAGGACAATTTGACAAACGTCGAGTCCGTGACGCTATCATTTGGAGATGAACTTCCGTGCTATGGTCCTTCACATTATGTAGACCATGTTCCCAACGCGCTGACCGCGGTCCCAGGAAGAATACCTTGCCTCATCATCGACGGCCTGCAATTTCCATTCCAGACCGTCTCAGAGATCAGACACGAAGGCCTCAAAATCGGGGCGGAGAAAGTGGTTGTGCGAGGGTGCATGAAAGTTTTGGATATGGTCGATGAGTATTGCAAGACGATCGTTATTCGCGACTGCGAATTCGTGGAGGACCCACGTATGAGGAGGTCACCCTCCTCAAATACGTTGGAGTTTGATGGGTGCTCAGGCGGCAGTTTGGAAATGGCGCCTCTGACCCCTTCGTGGGACGGTCATACGGTGACCGCCACGAATAACGACTCGCTTTGCATGAAAGCCATCTTTGTGCTCCTGGGTGCACCTTTGAAGGACTCTAGGTGTTCCCTGTGGCCACGTGTCACCACGCTCAAGCTCGTGGCCAAGGGCGATTTCGTTTTGAAATTCCCGTTCAAAATGCTGAAAGTGATGATCAGTAGTCGGAGGGAGGCTGCAGGGCAGGAGAACCTGGGAAAGAATGACGTAGAGTTGGATGCCATTGGATTTAAAGGGGTTCGTCCGATTATGGTGCTTCATGTGCATGGGGGACAAGGTTTGTTGCGCAAGGAGAGAGAGTGGTTCGAGGAACAGGTGAAAGACTTCATTTGGGACTGTAAGAAGAGGTGAAGGAGTGGGTGATTGAGGCGGTCGTTTTCGCGGCAGAACTGTAGGGACACGTACGTGCCAGTGCTTGTCGATAGTCGATCGTATGACTAATTAGCCTAGATAACCGTACCATGTCTTTTGCTTGGTTACGGCTACCTGACAAAGTTATTAATCATCAGGAGACAGTGCTGATCCGCGATGTTGATTTGTCAAGTACTCAAATTACGTTCGTCTGCGTTCACTTGGTCTCGCCCCTAGAATATGCATACTGACAGCTGAAGCGCTGACATCTGAACTCGAAAGCAATGGAATATTCACGCCTGCGACCAAAAGCTCAAGGTGTAAGCTTTTGATTTTCAAAGACTGAGCGTGTTGTCACCAGAACACGATCGGTACCGTAAAGCTTGACTCAAGCTCTCTCCTGTGGGAAACCCGACGCTCGGAAAACCCTTTGATCATTTCATGCTGACTGTTGCGCTGCAGCTGGTATAAATAAGAGGTGACTGCAGGACGAAATATCACTCACAATCTCCATCACGTCTCAAAGTTCTTCTATCAATCCCAATGGCTCCAATCGGCTCTCTCTGGGGTGATCTTCGTCAACGTCAAACTAAATATGTCAGTTTGTTTCTTGTGCAGAGTTCTATTGACTAGACACAATATTAATGCAGATATTGAGCGCTGCTACTATCGCAGGCCTCGAAGTGGATCTCAAGCCTTTCGAGTTCGGCGTCACCAACAAGTCACCCGAATTTGTTGCCAAATTCCCCTTTGCCAAGATTCCTGCCTTTGAAGACGAGGATGGATTCATTCTTCTAGAGGGTGCCTCTATTGCACGTTATGGTCAGTGTTGCGCTTCGCAGCCTATAGGTTATAAAGACCATTCTTACCGGTACCGTGCACCGTTGCATGATCAGTTGCATCATTGGCCCCCGAGTCTGGGCTTCTTGGAAACAGCATCAAAGATGCTGCGCTAGTCGACCAATGGATCCACTTTGCGGAGCACGAGATAAACGCATACACCGACTTAGTGTGGCAGTTGGTAGAGCGCTTCTTCCCAGAGAAAGCCTACAGTGAAAGCGTCAGTTGTTCTTTACATGTACAGCAGAACTCGATCTCAATGGCTCACACCGGCACTTTCATTGCAGGTCCACAAATCTGTATTCGAACGCCAAGAGCGCTCACTCAAGTTCCTCGAACAGAACCTCAATCTTCGCAAGTTCCTCGTCACTGATGGGATTACACTTGCGGATATCATTTTAGCTGGTGTCATCCAACGTGCTGCTCGAGTAACCCTCGGTGCTGCTGAACGAGCACTCTACCCGAATGTCTTTGCATACTACGCGAGGGTGGCAGGTGATCCTCGCATTAAGGATATCTTCGGAGCCGCGGACTTTGTTGAAGTGCCCGTAGCGCCCAAGAAAGACGAGTAGACCATGTGGGGAAGAGGGGAAGCGCCAAATGACATACTATACCTCGCTCGAGACCTCCGTCATTAGTATAGCCGTTGTAACATGAGTCTGTAAGCTAATTGTTTGTATTTTTTCAAGGCTCTAGTCAAGGACGACTGATGCATACCTGCTAACAATCCGGCAAGTAGGACTGCAGTCATCCTCAATTGTCCCTCCGATCAATCGCGCCACTTGATAAGACCGTCTTATCATGAATTATGTGATGACTGAGTATGATCCATTTTGAAGAAGCAGGAAACCATTGCTGGCGAAAGTGTCAGCATATACCTCGTGTAGAGTTCTTCTATCATAATCATCACACTGCGAGGCGCCCGGGATCTGAGACCAGGTGAGTCTACTCACCCGCGGTCTGATTGAAAATGAAGAATCCTGTTTCGATTCCTAATTCACGCACAAAGGGGCCTGGGGGAAACACTAACCAATAAACCAACATATCGAGGTCAAATCTACCTTCAACTCACCAGATCACGATGCCAAGAATACTAGTATGTGACACGACTGCAGGAACCAGAGCCAGGGCATGGTCCAGAGGTTTGGAAGAGTGAGGGCCCAGGTGCACGTCCCTGGCTCAAGTAGGTAATTCATGCTATTTGTTTGCGACCAGGGGGACTGTGGCAGATGTTAAATGAGTTCTATGTCATTCCAACGTCAGCACAAGGACGATTTGTTTAGAGATCACCGAACCTGTGAGATAACTTGATGGTAAGGACAAATTTAAACAAGGAACCGAGTGTATTAGCAAGTTCCGTTTCGCGCGGGAGTACGTGGCTTGGACGTTGATATTGCATGTTATTGATGGGTATGAAATACCTGATACGACCCTGGATCACTATTGGCGGTGAGTGGGGCTATAGCTTGACGCATGCGCGCTTTATTCTGGAGAGATCCGGGGTGGAGCTATACTTAACTTTGACTTCTGCGTGCGGTACAGCTGGATGACACGTTATCTATGATCTGCCATGCTAGAGTGCAAGTGCATTGTTCGAGGAACAGGGAGAGATTCGGATTGTAAGGTGAAGAGGACGATATGCGAGGGTTCGTTTTTGTTGTTGAACTGTAGGGAGGTAGTTGGGTGGGCGGCAGATAGACGGAGGTGATTATAAAAGTGGGACCGGGAATGTGAATCTATTTAGTAGAATGCGTGAGTGTCGACTCAAAATCGGACAGTTCAGAGATCGTGGAAGAGTGAATTCGCAGGAAGCACAGGGTGCTATGTATAAAGTCACCTAGTTATCGACCTTGGTTAATAAATAAGATAGGACACGTATGGGATCAGTATGTCCACAGCCATGCTTGTTTACACTGTAGACATACATTTTGTGAATGGGTGTCCCATGGTGATTTATTTCCGTCTCCTCGTATCTTACAGCCTGGCGCTAATAGCGAATAGGTAGGATTGGTTCTGCGCGTATGGAAGCAAGGTCTACTGCTTGATCGATTGCCTCGTCAATCTCTCCGATGAGAACACTGGACATGAGAGTGTGAGAGTAGTGCTGTAATCGAGTGATCTCACGCACATCATATCGCCTTTGACAAGGTAGAGACCTAGTTCTACTTCTTCCACACCTTCGTCGATACTATAAATCCTCTCTTTTGAATCGCTGAGGACGACATTTGACTTTTGGTCGTAACCAGCTAGGACGCCGACGATGGCTCTTCCGTCTTGCAGTACCAGAAGGACTCGCCCTTGATCATTATCAGTTATTATCGAGATGAAAAAGACCATGCTTGGGACTTGCTATCGACGTAACCCTGCAAGCTTGACATTGAAGTTGCAGTAAGAGGCTGTGTGGCGGTGTTTATTTCCAGTCTAAGGGGGATGCCCTGTAGGGGTCGTGTCACCGTTTTATCTACTCGGGTCTCATTAATTCTTTCTTCCTATTACTACGACGACGCTTCTTACTCGTTGTCATTAACGACGTCGAACCACCGTGCACGACGCCAATCGCTACTCCCAACAATGGAGAAACACGAATTAGAGAAGCTTGCATCTGTCGAACTCGATGAAGTCCGTCAAAGCAGAGACCTTCCTTCACCTGCCACTGCACAACAACCTCGCAATCGTGCAAAGTTCAGTGCAACTGCGATCATTCCAGTGTGGATCGTTCTTAGTAGTGGAGTCATCATCTACAACAATTACATCTACAACTCTTTAAACTTCAGGTTTCCTGTCTTTTTGGTTACTTGGCATTTGACTTTTGCAGTCAGTCTTTCATCTTTTCTTAATACTCTTCTGATACTTTTGTAGGCTATTGGAACTCGAGTCCTTCAACGTACAACCCATCTCTTGGACGGTGCAAAGGATGTACCAGTCAGCAAAGACATGTTCTTTCGCTCTATCCTACCCATTGGTCTCCTTTTCTCTGGCAGTCTCATCCTCAGCAACACTGCTTATCTGTACCTGAGCGTGGCCTATATTCAGATGCTCAAGGTCCGTTCATACCATGCGTTTGCGTTATCTTTATCACACTTTTGGCGCCATGCTTTTTATGACCTCCCCGTTTCTGTACCTCCGTTCAAACTTTATTGCCACCTCATCTCCGCTTCTCCGGTACTACGCGCGTTGTCCCGTGTTTCACGCTATCCTCACGCGCACTCTTTCCCATATTGACATCTACACAGGCCTTTACCCCCGTAGCAATCCTACTCATCACATGGGCCACCCGCATCAGCGAACCCTCGCGCAAGCTACTCCTCATCGTCCTCATGATCTCCTCCGGTGTCGCTGTCACAAGCAAAGGTGAAAGATTCTTCAGTTGGATCGGGTTTGTCATTCAAGCTGGAGGAGTCGGGGTGAGCACCACTCTACTTCGAGTCTTGAGACACCTAACTAACCTTCTTCCCAGTTCGAAGCCACCCGCCTAGTCCTCATCCAAACCCTCCTCCACGGCCTCAAAATGGATCCCCTCGTCTCTCTCCACCTCTACGCACCTGTCTGCGCCCTCATCAACCTCTGTGTCATACCTTTCACCGAGGGCCTAGAGCCGCTCCGCATAGTATGGGGAAGCATCATAGGATCTTACAGCCACGCCTTGTCCGCCGTATCGGGCGAAGCCGCAACCAACGCTACCGTCTCAATAGTCGGTGCGTCAGGAGAGTTGCTCGTTGCAATAGGCGAAGAAGCAGCACCTCACATCACCCCCTTCCTTCTTCTCACAAACGCGCTGCTTGCGTTCCTGCTGAATATCGCTGCTGTGTTTTTGGTGGGTGCCGGGAGTGGGTTGGTGTTGACGCTTGCGGGGGTGTTGAAGGATGTGTTATTGGTTGCGGGGAGTGTGGTTATTTGGGGTGGGGAGGTTGGCGTTTTACAGGCTTCTGGTACGTTTTTTTTTTTGATGCTTGTCATGTGCTGATTTCTCGCCAAGGATACTCGATAGCGTTGTGTGGATTGGTGATGTTCAAATTATCGGGCGGGAAGTGATTGTTTGATACCGGACCTTGCCTCTACCACTTACCGTTTATGCTCCCATATTGCCCTGGCTCCCTTATGTGACCATGTTCTTGGCTCGCTTGAAGCAGAGTCCTCTGTGTGCTCAGACGCATTTATATATCTATCTTGGATCGCTTCCCCACCACCATCACCCAATGGACGATGGCGGCGATCCCCTTGCATATTATTGCGCGCTTTGTTTTTTCTGTTTGTCGTCGCATTTTGTATATTTGCAGTCACTCCCTCCCCCCCCTCCTGCAGTTCTTTCTGGTTCGTACGATACCTATTCCTGATCCGTTCGTACGACGCACATCCCAATCCCTCGTACATCGCCCAACCCATTCACGCCGTACAGCACCCAAATTAGCCCACCAACCCCGTGACGACGTTTAAAACACATGGACACGCTTATAACGCATAGATAGACTAAAACTTGCGAACATTCCACTTTCCACTTTCCCTTCCCTTCCCTACGTAACTTTCGCCAAGGCCCGACCCTAGGTGTTTTACGACATAGTAATCGACTCGCCGCCTGTCTTTTTGTGTTTACCGTTTGCCCTTTTCTGTTATATGTTTTCTCCCTACCCCGCTTTTATACCGTACCGTTGCGTGCGTGCTCGACGCTTGTGCCCTGCTTACCCCTCCAATGTGGAGGCCATGCCAAACTCCAATTCCTAACAGACTTTTTTGCAGTACTTTTGATTTTGCTATTCTGTGTCCTATGGTGCAGGTTTAGGTTTGAGTTCAGAAGTAATCACGTAGATTCGCTCGATGAAGTGAGTTAGTGAGCAACTTGGGTACTCTGGTAGGTACGTGCGCACTGCGGGCCATCAAAGTGCGCGGCACCGGCAGACTTTGAAATTTGACACGCCGCGTCGAGCACCAAACGCGTCTATCGCTGAGCGTTTCATGAAACTGAAGCTTTTGAAGCCCCACCGGTCGCGTTAGCACTGAGGTACATTTTCTGGCTATGATAATTATTGAATTGCTACCTTGCACGCTAATAGAATTAGTAGTTCAATTAGACACCCTCTCAGGAAGCTCCTTCCATTTCGTCTCCTGGCCTAGAGAAGAACTGGTATCGCTTCGAGTGTCCCCTCGCCTGAAAGTCTAATTTTCCTTCTTAGTTCGAAGCCACCTGCCTCGACCTCATCCAAACCCTCCACGGATTCAAAATCTCCGCTCCTGGGTCATCCCTTTCACAGAGGGCCTGAAACCGCTCCGAATCATATGAGGATGTATCATAGGATCATACAGCCATGCAATGACTGCCGTATCAAGCAGCGCAGCGTCTTCCATGGCCAGCACCGCATCCAACTTGGCAACGCTACCGTCCCCATAGTCGGCGCATCAGGAGAGTTACCCGCTACTATAGATGAAGCACTGTCGCTCCATCACCCGCCCTCTTGCATGTTATTACGCGCTTTGTTTTCTGTCTGTCGTCCCACTTTGTCCATTTGGAATCACCTCCTGCAGTCCATCTCGGTTCATACATATTTTTCTTCCATTTCATTCCGCTTTGTACATCGCCCATTCCAATTCCACCCCGTACCCCCGTACAACCCCCGAATTACCCCACCCCGCATAACTCCCTCTCAATCGCATGGACAGACTCAGACAATCTGTGTCGCAGCATTTCGTTCACTTATATGTGAAGTTTGCGGGTTAAGATCATGTTCAAAGTTGAGTGTTTGATAATATTATATATGCTCTATGCTAAAATTTCTCCCATAGCTGGAGCGCTAGCTTGTCCAGGAATAACTATAACCATCAACTCAGCGATCAACTAAGAGTTATGCTATGAACCACAGCATCAATGCGAAACCAGAAACATCACTCACAGTGACTCTCGCTAGGCATCAGCTCTCCTGTATCTCAAGAATTCTTCTGATTCCTTATTGATTAAGTGTCAGTGCACATCCCGTTTTTCTATCGGAAGGCACAATGGGTGAGTCAAATTTATATCCCAGATGCAAGCGAACCACATGCTTACACAAGTTTGAGTGCAGCAGGCGGACCCTACGCAATCGGTACCACTGACACATGATCGCTCATCGAACAGAGCTGGTGTTGCGTTGACAAACATAATTGCTGTCAAAGCAGCGGCGACGGCGAGGAAGGAGAAATGCATGGAATTGATACGAGGGTGATGTAGGATTTGTCTGAGCGACTCTTGAATGACTTTGGGACGGTAGGACGATGACCTGCTTTTATGTCCTGAAAGCCTAGCTAAACATTCTGGGAATGAAGATTGAAAAATTATTCGTCAGCCCTATGACTAGCATAGATTTACAGCACGAGTAGATTTTGGGCGAGGCACTGCACAGTGCTGTATGGCGCTGATCTCTACATTCCCTGCCAGTGTGACAGAGATGAAACACACAGACGACACACATAATCACGTGTTCGCATATACACTAGTGCGTATCTGTCTTTCTACGAAATTTTACATGCGAGAATGTAGCTGACTTTGCGCGCGTGTCAGTATTAATGGGTCAAGCTCCATGACATGATCAGAGCTGCCGACATCTGCATCGTGAGCGAGATGATACGCCTTACTGTTCGAACCAGCATTCAATTCCGGCACTCTGGATACAGCGCCCGGAATTTGAAACGCTCAAGTCACTAGAGTATTGCGGATGCGATCATCGTGGAGGAAACGAGCCGTCGGGTCCATCAGAGTCACGGAAATTGTATGCATTGCGACCATCAAGCACTTGGAAACTGCCGCCAGCCAATATGGAACATGCAGTGTTGTTAGTCCAGTATGAAGAATGGTGACTACATTTGGCTGGAGTATGATGGTGATTTGTTGTAGATGCTGTTTCGATTCTTCAAAAGTTTGAGCAGGATGCAACCAAATTTTCACACTGGCAACGCGACCTTATGCGACCCCATATGTAGGGCCTTGACAACAGGCCTGTGACCCATGCAATCGCAAGCTGAGAAAGCAGAGCCTTCCATCATGATGGACCATACCATATGTTGCCCATGCCGACCACGGTGTTCAATGCCCATGGCTCCCCCCGTCAGTCGCTCGAAATTTTAATTACTTACATGACATCATTGACATCTCTCATCTCGTTGTAGTCCAGTCATTTGAATTATTTTTTTTTGGCAAAGTTCAACAGCCTGAGCGCCGTCTCTGTTTTGCAATCACAAACTCGCGCTCTCCGGTCGCCTTCTCCACATTGAAGTTCACACTGATGATGACTGCAATGCAGAAGACGCGGAGAGGTTGGCCTAGAACTCCGAATGTTGAGCTGGCATTAATGATGAAAGGTCGTGGAGGGCCATGGCCATGCATGTTGTCTAGTACGTTATTAGATTCAATTCAGATTCATAAATCTGACCGAATTATGATAAGAAATACAAGCGATATGCTCGTCTTCGGACGATGCAATGATAGAGCATAACATTAAACAAGCGCAGATCTGTGTCAACGATGTGTAAAGGGATCGGACGACTTTCGGTGGGAAACTTTAGCACCGTGGCGTGTCGAAAAAAAAGATCTTGCGAGCCGTTGAAATTTGTCGCGGACCGCGGATTGCAATCGGCGGTTCACTGAGCTAGACCAGCATACGTGGATGGATTCTGAACCAGGGCAGTGACGAGGACTCGCGCGTCCGTTGCACACTTCACAACATGAGAACAGGACATGACAAATAGAGTTTGGTCGGTGCCGTTCTACCACCCGAGGCGAAAATTGAGAGGTGAAGGTGTCTAGGCTTGTATTCAATTAATACAGATATCTCGAGCATATACTAGTATAACACATAACTATGCAGTAAGAACCTCGTCGGTCTAATTAAGCTCCTTGGACATACCTAACTAACTTGACAAAAAAACCACTAGAAAGTTGCATGAAGAGAAGGATGAGGGTTTAGGCAAAGGCAAAAGAAAGGTTTATCAAATAAAAGGTTTAGGAAGGACGGATGCAAGACGGATCCGGGATATGGCCTCAGATAGGAGGGGTTATCCCCAATGCGGAAGTTGAATTGATAGGACAAACAAAGACATGTGACATAAACAACACACTGACACTATTGGTCATAATTTTTTTGGTTTTACTAAGTACTGACACCGTTCACGGTACAATCTTGCCTTTGGACTCTTCTGTCACGCAGTGACAAAACAGGTCAATTGTTCTGCTTCATGGCAGAACCGGTTATTTCTGCCAGTGCTGCCGGCTGTGCCGGCAGAACTGACCCAGTACGTAGTAGTTCTACCGCGACACTAACTTAATCCTCGGTCGTTCGAACGATCATCATCAATGCCGCATCCCCGTCCTTCTTCAGAGTTTCGGCTCGAAAAGTACAGCAGCTGATGATCAAAGTTCATACTACTCGCATTCGTGATTCAGTTTATGATTCGACACTGCGGCCTATCATCTTCCTGCGTAATTGCTGAAGTGAGTTAGCACTCGCCTCCATATGATCACTTTTGAATCAAATCTCAGCATTGATGATATAGAAATACCGTCCAGTAGCTGATAAGTAAATCAAAGGCCTCCGAGTCGTGGCGCAGATCATTTGACAAGTTAGTAACGGGTACTATCCTGTACTAACATTGGGCAGGGTCAAAATGACTAAGAATAGTGCCGGTGGCCATGCGATGCGTGTATGTATAAGCGAGGAGCCGGAGTCGAAACTAAGCCTAAGTGCTCACTTAGCCACCAAACTAGGCCTAGATGAAGACCCAAGGGCCCAGCCACTTACGCTGGAACGTTTTCGATCGGACACTCGTCATTGCACCTAACCGGGCTCAGGCAAGCCACTCCCTGCATTCCTTATCTTCATCCCATTATCCAAGTTCGAAGTTGTCAGGAAATTGTCCAATTTAGAGTTTTATCACATTCAGCGGTGCTTTTCTTCAACGTGGCTTTGGCGGGACCGAAGCCACCAATTGGTGGAAACCTTCTCGCCCCAATTCAGTCTGGCCCGGCAGAAGAACTTAAAGTGCAAACAGACCAACTCGAAATTCTCGAAATTGAAGTATCGAACAAATCGGGGATACTGAATAGGGTCGAAACTCTTTGATATGATGAATTCCATCCGCACCTGAGGAGTTCAATGTTAGGAGCGAAACATCCAGAAAGGTTCAGAGGGTACGTGCTCGATTGTTTTTTCACTCTTTTTCTTCGCAATATTCCGGTACATACAATCTTCTTTTACATCCTTGGGAAATCCCCTTTCTCTTTTATCCGAAATGCTGTATATTTACGTGACTGGTAGCAGGTGCCGGAGTCATAGAGTATGACAATTTTGGCCCCCATCACAATCACGAGATGTGCGTGAGGTTGAGAATGGTAAGAAAACACATAGCTTTAGACAAGTTAAGTGATCCGAGCAACTTTATCTCTGGGCTATTTCGCTTTCACATCCTGGCAACTATTGTTTGTTATGTTGCTCCTATGTGTGGTCTGGACAATATTAATGTTACTTCTGTTCCCTATGAGTTGGTGACCTTCGAACAGTAATTATCGCTGTGTTATTGGAAACATCAAAACTCGGACCAATGCCACAAGGACTGTCGCTGTCGATGCTCGAGTACGGCAGAAAACACTAGCAGCCTTCGGACCGGGGCATATCCGCCCGGAATTCTGTCGGAATCATCTGCGACAGCTATGGCTAGGGCTAGGATCGCCTTCACGCAAAGGGGCATGCACATGGTTGGTACATATCAGTATCGCGATACCAGAGAGCGTAAGATTACATCGTAAGTGGCCCCTTTGACTGTATAAAAGCAATGCATCTTGGACCAGAGACTGCAAGCTTCCGCTGCATCGTCCTTCTCAATTTGCGACTGGTCCAACCTTTCCCAAAGCGCCTTCTATGTCCAAACCCCAATCGCCACGCCAAGACACTGATGTCGAGTCGTCCACAGCTGCAGCTAGTACGATTGACATAGAACATGTCCCAGTCAACGACGACCCCCGTCAATGGAGTCCTGCCAGAAAAGTGTGTCACGCGATGCATTCCATAACTAACCTGACGCTGTACCACCTGTAGACAACAACTTTGTGCATTGTGTCGCTGGCTACAATGGTGTCTGCATTAGCTTCTAACATTCAAAATCGTTTGTCGGATGTTTTTTCACAATGAGTAGTTTGAAATTAATATCGTCTCGCAGCCTCGAACTCCCTGATAGAGGTAGATCTACATGCGACAAGCAGCCAGATTAGCTGGACATTAGCAGCGTTCCTAGTCATACAAGGGAACTTTCCTCTATTATGGAGCGCTGCAAGTGAGATTAAAGGGCGCAAGGTTGGTCTAGGTGTTCCACTTCTTGATCTGCTTGATGAATGCGGACTCGTTTATCGCAGCCTGTCTATCTGGTGGCTTCGGCTTTGTTCGTGGTAGGAAGCGCTGCCTTAGCACTTTCAAAGACCATCGAGGTGATGATCGGCATGCGAGCACTCCAAGCTGCAGGGTGAGCATCTATCCAAAATGCTTGAGCACTGATTGATCATCGACTCCCTCTCCGGCAGGTCATGCGCTGCCATGGCTATTTCGGCCGCGACCCTGGCCGATATCTACGACACTCACGAGCGAGGGAGCACAATGGGCATCTTCTTCGCTGCACCTCTCTTGGGACCTGCGCTGGGCCCTATGCTCGGCGGGTCGTTGTCACAAGCCTTCAACTGGCGTGCCAGTTTCTACTTCATGCTTATTTGCGCAGCAATCGTCTTCTTGTCCTTCCTCTTCCTGTTCAAGGATACATACCGACGTGAACGGAGTCTCACCTATTGCTTCGCTTTACAGCGACTTCTTACCTCCAAAGAACGCGTTCAGAATTCAAATGAATCTATCATCGCCGAGCATGAGTCCAGCAAGGACCAAACACCTGTCAAGGACACCGAGAAGCAGCTCAAACCGCTGGATGTTCCAGACCATATTTCAGCGGTGATTTCTACACCAGGGCTGGAAGATGTCAAACTATCAATCAAGGACATCAACCCATTTCCACCATACTTTCGAATTCTGTCGCGCAAGAACAATGTTTTAATTCTTATCGCTAATGGTAAGTGAAGGGTTGTTCTCATGTACATGATGTTAGTGACTTATCTTCGGGATAAGGAATTATCTTCGGGTTTAGCTATTCTCTTTCATACACGTGTTCCCGCACTCTCGCCCATGCATATGATTATAATGCGTTCAGCGTCGGCTTGGTCTTGCTTTGCCTGGGCATAGGTGAGATCCTCACCCCTGGAGTGTGGTAGATGATTAAATTCCTATGAAGGAAGTATCGCTGGGAGTGTGATTGGCGGCCGTTGGTCCGACCGGGTGCTTGTAAAAATGATGGAAGCGAACGGAGGCAAGTGGTACGCAGAAGTGAATATTTTCTTTATACCCGCACTAGAACTGTTAATTGACGTCTTTCGAAGATGCGCTTAGAGAGCTCGAAACTGGCGATGTTGTGGCTACCTCTGTCTGTCATTGGTTATGCTTGGGTGTGCGAAAAGCATGTCAATGTCGCCGTCATTTGCGTCATGCTCGTACTTATTGGATTCACCTCCATGTCAGTAGACCAGTCATTGGCTGTCGTGGTTGCGCTGACATCTGCTTCCAGATGGATGTATACTGGTACATTGGCATACCTCGTTGATGCCAACCCTGGTTGCTCGTGTACAGCGGTTGCCGCAAACAGTTCGTTCCGAGGATCCCTTGCCTTTGTTTCGATTATGATTGCTGTACCGCTTCAAGTGAGCTCTCTTGATACCTACTGTATTTCACAAATTCTGATGCTAGTCCGCTCTCCGCGCAGGATGCTTTAGGAGATGGGTGGTTGTATTCAGTGTGGGCTGGCGTCTTGGTTGCGACGGAATTACTGGTTTTATTGGTATTGTGCAAGGGAGAATCATGGCGCAGGGAAAGTGAGGAGCATAAATAAATGAATTATGAATCAGCATCTTCTACCACACTCATATATATGATACGATCTACAGGGGGCCCGAACGTTCTAGTTAAAGTGATATCAAATATATAACTACATGCCTTTTGGTTTACATTGTATGGATTCTGTATGACATAGAGGATTGCAAAAACTAAGAAAGTGGCTCAAGGCTAATCACAGTGAACTAGATGGAGTGGTTGATTATTTGTCGACTCATTTCGTAGACGTTGCCGCAGGCTGCTGTCTGCGATATATACTAACTAACACGTACGCCTCCCTGGACCAATCCACGCATATTCTCCTTATTGGCTGCTTGCTGTGTTCCTTCGCCCCTACTTCTAGTCCCACACGAAGTCCCTCACCTGTTTCTTAAACCACATTTTCTCCTTGCGTGGAAGAGGTTGTGCCCCATGCACATGAAGCACCATAAGCGGACGCACGCTATCATATCCCATGCTGTCCAGCTCCTCGTCTTCCTTCCCTAAATTCTCCTGCCCCGCAGCCTCCCTCCGGCTGCTGACCATTTCCTTCAGTAGTACCAAAGGGAACTCCATGACGAAATCGCCCTTCACTACGAGTTTCAGCGTGGTGACACGGGGCCACAGGGAACAGCTACGGCGAGCGAAAGGTGCGCCGAGGAGATACAGGATGATGCTGATGCATGAAGAGTGGCTGTTCGTGATAGTCACAGTATCACCATTCCACGGGCGTGTTTTAGGTATCCACCGCATGGTAAGTTTGGCAGCGCACCCATCCAACTCCAATGAATTTGAGGGAGGTAACGATATGCAACGAAGTTCATGGATAGAATCGCATTCCTGGAGAACGATGGTTTGACAATCGCCATCGAGCGCAGCCAAAGCGCTTCGGATGAATGTGCGCAGGATCACTTTCTCTGCCCAGATTGTGATGCTGTGGTTTCCCACCAGGGGAGAGTAAAATTGCAGGTTGTCCAGAATGAGGCAAGGTCGCCGCGGTATTGCCTGCAAGGCTTGAGAAAGCGCTATGGGTGTCGATCTATTGATCGGATAGCCGCCATAAATGGTCATGACCTCAATATGCTGCATGTTATTCTTCAACCACTGGTGGTCGAGGTTACAAGCTATATTATTGTCGACGTAAAGGGTTCTGAGGGCAGGACACTCCAGTTTCAAACACGATTCCAAGGGAGTGAAACAATCATAACGTCTGATATCCGTCAATCGTAAATAGTCGAGCTGGGGCGCAACTCCTGTCAGTGTGCCCAAGTTGTCGTGTCCATCGAAGACGTCAGTCATTATGAGGCTCTTGAGTTGTTGAAGATGTGATGAGATGAGGGATAAAGGAAGACGTCTGCTTTGGAGATTATGTTTGGCTATCAAATGGACTGGGTACCTCCCCGCCTTCTTCAGCTAGGAGCTCAGCCGCTGATGATCCAGGGGTAGTGACAAAGATATCCGAGTCCACAGCTCCGGCGTAGAAGTCACAATGTTTCGCCAGTGTTTGCACACCAATGCCATGGTGTGAGGGAACGGCAGGCCTCCTGCCAGCTCGTTTTTAGGGGTTGCCATCATATCATCTTCGACCGTGCTTTCAAGTACCATCTTGAGGATGCTGCACATTGTCTCTGTGGGAAGCGATTGAAGGGAGCACTGTGTCGTTTTGTCATTGACCACTGGTAGCAGTAAAATCCTAATGAGATGAGGACAAAAATCAGAATCACTGAAACATGGACCTACCTCTTCTGAACTGAACAAGTGCTTGTATTCCTCAGGGGCTGTCAAGGGGCTTTTGTGAAGCGCGTATGCAATGCGCGCCCAAATAAAACCAAATACTCGCGGTGGCACAGTAAATGCAAATTCTCGTTGATCTCTTACATATGTAGTCAAAAATCGATCTAGACACTTACCTATGACGGCACTTGAGTACTGAGAGGTTGCGTGCGAGAGGCTGAGAGCTGCAGTGAGCAGAAGGTGTAAATACCCAAGATCAGAGTGATATTGAAGACCAGGGAGGTATCGCTATAAATGAAAATTACAAACTCGTTGCTGCATACCGTTCCAATGAACGACCCAAAGTCTATCTTCAGCAGACGAGCCTTGCAGAAACCAAGACAATAATACCATGACTACCTCCTGACCTATCGTTGTGACGCAATCTTGATAAGGACTCTGAGCGCACCTCCTCCCCGCAATACTATGCGTTGTGCCTTGTCTTCACCCATTGTTGCATGCACGATTAGCCGCGCAACCACTTCGCCCTGTAGTACAATGGTCACGATCATTTTTTAATAGATTGCAGTGCAAACGACTCACCAACTCCACTAAGAGCGCGACCACAATCAGCCTTTGAAGAACAGTCAGAGATCGAATCATTTAACTTCAACGCCGTAGTAGATCTCACCAAATAACGATCCACGTTATCCGTTCCATTGCATTGTTGTTCAAGTGATCATGTATAGCATCGAGCTGAAGACAAAAACAAGCCACCATCAGTTGCTTCTCAAGCCGAATTACAATGAAACACCCACAAATTCGCTCGCCGTTCCGAGTTTCTCATTCAGTACTTGTACGCGTTCTCCAATTTCCATGTATTCTCGTACAGCTTCATACAGCCCTCCTAGACTTGCCTCGCTCCAGAACAACTCTGGAACGTCCAAGACATTGCTCACAAGATTGACGTCGCGTCTGAGCTTGAACAGCTTGCCTGTGAGCCTCATCGCATCACGGCGTTTGAGGTTGATGGCGCCAGAGGATGCGAGCTGCCTTGGTATCGATACGGTGCTAGGGGATGAAAGCACGGAAGAGGCGACAGACTCGTAGTGTGCGAGGAGCGTAGACTGGGCGAGGGCATGCGCAACAGACAGTTTGAGCAGATGGGAGGGTGACTTGAAAGCTACGTTGTTTTAGTGGAGCACACAAGGCACAGTTTGGAATACGCACTGAAGAAATCATGATATATGCGAGGGTATGAAATCGTTGGATCATGCTAGACAGCATCAGATGAGGAGCGGTAGAAATTACAGGACAATGACGTACCGCAAAATGACATTCCTCGATCTCCCAGTCATCTTCTTTCATCGGTCGTTTCAAGATATTTGCATTACTGATGTCCTCGACGATAGCCCGTTCTTGCCCTTCGTCGAGTCCAAAGAAGACAGCAACGCCATAAGCAAAGAAGACCACTTCCGCGATACGGTCTTCTTCTTTCACCTCGACTTCCCCGTTTCTCTCGTCCTCTGTCCTCTCCTTCGTGTCCTGACTTCTCTCGTTCGCACCGTACCGGTCACCCTCACCCTCTTCGGCATACTCCGCTTCTCCTTCGGCCTCAGATTCCACTTCAGGACGAGGCGGGGGTCGGTGAGATTCAGCATGGGATCCAGACGTCATGTATCCATCCGAAGTCCGTGGTACGTCTTCCTGAGGGATAAAGTATGAACCCTGGTAGCCATTTTCCTCAGCTTCAGCAAGGCGCTTCTGGAGAGACTTGGCTTCCTTGACAGGGGCTGCGGAGGAACGGACAGTGGTGTTAGGCCCATACCCAGGAAGGAGTGGCAGGTGATACATCTATCCGACACCAACCAGGGCAAATTACATGAGGCAGACCAGGAATATTGGCAGGCAAATGAGGAACACGAGACTCACAACATACATCGCCTCGTCAAACACTCTTGGTGTGACATTATGCTCCCTCTTCAAAAAGCTCGCGAGCAACTTCATCCTCAGTTCTTCAGCGATACAATACGCTGTGATTCTCTTGTATCCTGCTCGTTTTCTCTGTTCCTTGCTCATGCGCTCGCCAGCTGATTTGTATTCACGAATTACGCCAGTATCGGTCTTGTAGCCGAGGATATCATCGGAAGCAGTTGTTAGTAGAGGCTTTGTTTGTGGTGCGGAGGGTAGAAGGACGAGTTTTTGTGTTGTCTTGGAGGAACGGTGAGCTTTCTGGCCGGTAGTGGCGAGGCCCGAAACAGAGGCACGTCGAGGTGCTTGCGCCCGCGGTGTAATAAGGCCATGTGCTGGACGTGAACGGTAGCGCGCTGTCGGTGGAAGACTAGGTGTACGTAGTGGGCGGGAACCGGACATGGTCGTTCAGGTCAGTTTATGTAAAGTTTCCCCACTCAGCGTCTGTTGCGACGATTAATGCGGCCGACCAAATTGACAATGCTCAAGCTCTGCTATCGTTGGCAAGCGTTCACCAAGTCCAACAGCTTCTCTCCGTTCAACGCGTATCCCACGCTTCCCTCTGCAGCAAACATAGATGTATGCTCATTTGTTGATCATGACGAAAACTTAACTCAAGTATGAGAAGATTATCCGTACCCAATGGAGTCACTACGCGATACCGTGAAATGAACACGTGTAGACCATGTATTGGAAAGTGCCTATTTGATAAAAGTGTGGGTAGGTGTGTTAGGGTAGAAGTGGGACAGCGTCAGGTAAGTTGTGGACAGTGGATACCACTGTCAATTTTCTCCTTGCAAACCCGAGGAATCTATCATCAACCGCGACGTCCATTGGGGCATACCTAATGTGCAAGACGCGTGGTGCATGCGAGCACTGAAGGCTATGGCAGCCCCGCTGTGAGACAAGATATGAAACGGGTGTTCGAAACGACGACTTGGAGGCAAAATCTGACGCGCAAGATCTGGTAGACGCGGATGTTGCTGCGATACAAGAAAAACGAGTTTGCCTGAGAGCGGGGTGGCGCAGAGGAGAATATAGGTTTTTTGTTCGATTCTTTGTCGTCTTTTTCCTGTGAGTGTTTCGTCCAAAGTCGACAGTGCGACGGGATTGGAAGGGCCGCGATGGGAGGTGGACATGGTGTGATGTCGGCGAGTTGTCACAACTTTGTGCTTTGCAGGGGGACAAGGTATGCTCATAGAAGCGCCTGTTCTGTTTGTGGCGCTGGCTGGTGGGTACACCACTCTGGCGTGGAAGCTAGGACATTTTGAGTACTTGACCTGTGTCACATAGAGCGAGGATGGCTTTTGTAGCTGTAACAGGGTGAGATGTGGTCGGGGAGGAGAAAGTCTTGAGTAGTTGAGCGGTCGAATAAGTTGTCGAAGTCGTCGCCCAAATGATGACCGGGACGGGACTCCCATTTATAGCATTTCTGCAAGTTCCATGAACACGTCCCACTGAGACTGTCCTACATCAATGTTGTCAACGTTAACCCCCATGAGCTCCTTCAACTCATGCTGACATTTATCAATGGCACGGCGTTCGGTGGTGAGTTTCCTCATGACCAACCTGTAGTAGCAACTGAGTTGTAGGTTGCATCACGGAACTTATCCGCTTATTGTGGGAAGGCAACAGCTAGTTAAGGAAGCCCTCTGACCCGTACCCACCCCCAACCGACGTCTTCGCTGGACTGCCATGGCTTTCAGTACCTTTCACACCCACCTCCACCGCCACACCATGTTCTGGTTCAATGTATGTCGGGTATGGGCCTACGGTGCATGACCATATGGCTTGAATTCACCGTTTCTCCTCAAAATACACTGGCCAAATTCTTGACAGCATACCATGGCCCACCAATGTCATGACTCTAATTATCACGTAGAATGACAGCAGACCCCACAGGAACACAGTTCACATGGGCACGCACGAGTCACCTTTGCCTCCAAAGCAGTTCCAGGCACCACATCTGTTTTAAAAGGCGAACTGTATCAGCCAGCCCCCCCGCACTTTGTACTCTGAGCATCGTCAACCTGCAAGCAAGTGTCATGTCGACAATGAATGGCCTGGCCTCCGGCGGTGAGTTTCCCCATAACCGACCTGTAGCAGCAACTAAGTCAGTTTTAGGTTGCGTCGCAGGAAATGGGACCATAGACATCGCGACCACAACTCTTTGCTGCGATCAACTTGGAGGAAAGATGTTCAGCGCAAACGGCTCGTATGCATGTGCTTTTGTTCAGAATCAGTTTCCTTCTACGGTGCAATCCATTGATGCTTGGATAAACTGCACTAGGAGTCATAATACCAGTTTTATTTGCGAGTTGTCGCCTCCTGGTCCTGCGCCGAGCGCTGGTAACACTAGTGGAGGTGTTGGCCTGAGGAAAAATGGAAGTTGCTGGATGATTGTAGCGTTTTTGTTGGGATTGATGGCTCTGAACACGTAATGTTGAGGTGCATAACTGTCTGGTCACTTTAGCAGAGTTGCCTAATGTCAGATTGTAGAATATGCATGCCCACAATTTTTCCCATTGATATTGTGACAGGTTGTCGATTCCACTGTGCGGCTCGCTTCCTTAACTTAAGTGCAACAGTGAAGAGCAGCCGATCACGGTTCCGTCAAACTCGTGGCAAGAATCTGGACAGATGGACCTTCGTTCGAAATGTTATGAGTGTACGGACAATTAGAAGATAACTCACCGCGTAGCAGGGATGTACGCTTGGGCAATACCACACTAGCTGCATGGCAGCACTGTGCACATTACAATTAGATTAAAATTTCGAAGAGAAGAAACACTCTACAAAAATGTTCCCACGCCGTCCGCTCTTCTCCAACTGAGTTTGTAGGTTGCATCACGGGACTTATCCGCTTATTGTGGGAAGGCAACTGGCGGGAAAGCTAGTTAAAGAAGCCCCTCTGACCCGTACCCACCCCCAACCTGATGTCTTCGCTAGATTGCCATGGCTTTCGGGACATCGTACCTTTCACACCCACCTCCACCGCCACACCACGTTCTGGTTCAATGTATGTCGGGTATGGGCCTACGGTGCCTGACCATATGGCTTGAATTCACCGTTTCTCCTCAAAATACACCAGCCAAATTCTTGACAGCATACCATGGCCCACCAATGTCATGACTCTGATTATCACGTAGAATGACAGCAGACCCCACACAGTTCATATGGGCACGCACGAGTCACCTTTGCCTCCAAAGCAGTTCCAGGCACCACATCTGTTTTAAAAGGCGAACTGTATCAGCCAGCCCCCGCACTCTGTACTCTGAGCATCGTCAACCTGCAAGCAAGTGTCATGCTGGCAGTGAATGGCATAGTTATAGTTTCCGACGGTGAGGTTCCCCATAACCGACCTGTAGCAACAACTAAGTCAGTTTTAGGTTGCATCGCAGGATTTAATGGGACCGTAGACGTCGCGACCACAACTATTTGCTGCGGTCAACTCGGAGGAAAGATGATCATCGTAAACGGCTCGTATGAATGTGCTTTTGTTCAGAATCAGTTTCCTTCTACGATCCAATCCGTTGATGCTTGGATAAATTGCGCTGGAAGTCATAATACCAGTTATCTTTGCGCGACGCCGCCTCCTGGTCCTGCGCCGAGCGCTGGTAACACTGGTGGAGGTGTTGGCCTGGGGAAAATTGGAAGTTGCTGGATGATTGGAGCGTTTTTGTTGGGATTGATGGCTCAGACCGCGCTGAACACGTATTAATGTTGAGGTGTAT
Source organism: Suillus placidus (assembly GCA_016628565.1). NCBI lineage: Eukaryota > Fungi > Basidiomycota > Agaricomycetes > Boletales > Suillaceae > Suillus > Suillus placidus. The sequence continues at coordinate 284,157 of JABBWD010000027.1, read as the reverse complement.
AAATGTCTGGTCACTTTAGCAGAGTTGCCTAATGTCAGATTGTAGAATATGCATGCCCACATTTTTTTTCATTGATATTGTGACGGTCGTCGATTCCACTGTGCAGTTCGCTTCCTTAACTTAAGTGCGACACATTTTCCAGTGAAAAGCAGCCAGATCACAGTTCCGTCGAACTCGTGAACAAGAATCTGGACAGATGGACCTTCGTTCGAAATGTTATGAGTGTACGGACAATCAGAAGATAACTCATCGCGTAGCAGGGATGTACGCTTGAGCGATACCACACTGCACAGTACAATTAGATTAAAATTTCGAAGAGAAGAAACAATGTCTAAAGCTCTACAAAAATGTTCCCACGCCGTCCGCTCTCACAAAGCTTGTCACTTCAGCTGGCGTATAGGTAACCTTACATCTGTTCTCAGACGATGGGCCATGTTGACAATGAGTTCAGATTCCCCAATATCGACCATTCTGCTCTAGATAAGTCCCCACCTGGTTTAATGTCTACATGTTCATCAGCGATGGAGTGACCATGCTTCCCAGTTTGCGCATGCTTCGCGTTTACAGTAGATCCTGGCCTCATATCGAAGATTTCATTTCGCACTATAAGTATGGTGAGTAACTAAACAATCCACCAGATATCAAGCAGTGCTCCGGGACCCCGTTTTAACATCATACGAGCAGCGGGCGGGATTCATGTCCTTTTTCATTCACTTGAAACAGTTGTGGATCCCATAGTTCATTTTTAGACAAGACTTACTCGCTACGCATTTTGCAAAATGTAGACATCGAGCTGTATTGCCTTCCGACTCCCACGAAAATTTTGAAACTCAAGAGTACCTTCAACGGTCTATGCACACGAGTTCTCTGCACGCTTTTCTCTCGAGCTATATGAAAATGCGCCCCGGTTTAACATTGTAGCGGTACTGATCGAGAGCACTCATTGTGAGCCTTTATCGCACAGTGGGAAGGGCTGAATCAACTATTAGCAACCGTGACTCTTCTCCCCCTCCTACCTGGCACCTGCGGAATTTATTATCACTCGATGATTCAAGCGCCGCCAATCTTCAAGTAAGATTGTGCCCAACAGCTCCTACCCAAAGCCATCACTTTCAGTCCCAGTTAGAGATGAGGGACGACACAAAACCGGCAGGTGAAGACTAACCAAAGACACTCGCCGACCACTGGCAAGTGCCGCTTCTTTTCCAAGCGACTGCCAACACCGCGCCAGCTGTTTATACACTCATGCGATTGGCCTGGCACCTTCGAACTCGTCCGTCCAGAAAGGCAGCTTCATGTCCAGTACCTCGGATATGCAGTCTCTAGTAATTGGCTTATCCGGTTTGCGGAGCAACACTACCAGGCAGCATTTCCTGATCGCACAAACTACGAGTACATGGCCGGGATTCGTGGTTACGAGCTCATTCGGGATCGGCCAGGCATAATAACCTTGTCTTACAAATATTGCTTCAATCCCAAGGGTGGCTCGGTGCCTCCAGAGTGGATTGCAGTGTACGATGGCGTTTACGATGAGTAACACTTGAGCGTTCCAATCGACACTAGTACTGTTGACGTTTCCGCGGTATGCTCGCATCCAATTTACTTCTTTGCACTGCGCCCTACGCAGGAAAATTTTGGTTTCACAACAAAGTTGATTGGGCATACACCACAATGGTGGATAAACTGTGGGTATGTACGAATTCACTAGTAATGTTTCATTTACACAATTATCCATCAACGTAATCAATCTCGTGCCAGTGTTTTTCCTGCTGAAGGAACATTCCTGTTTCACTCTGAATCTGCGTGACATCAGGTCCTTGCTTTGAGAAGGCAGTTTTATTGTTAGGTGACTGAGATACTAATCATACTATTGGAGAATGAGGTGGGTCGGCGGTATCATGTCAAATCCATGTGCTGTATTGAATGCTTGTCATTAATATTGTATTAGAGCTTATTTATGTGCAAGACCAATTCAACAAATGCCAGGAGCTTGGGTAGCATCTTGTGTCAGGGTAGAACTTGGGACCGCGTCATGTAAGTTGTGGATAGTAGATACCACTTTCGAGTTTCTCATCACAAAACCGAGGAATCTATCATCATCCACGACGTCCATTGGGGTACACCTAACTCCTTTCGGAACGTATGGGTTTTCAATCTGCTCCAGACGAACTTCCTCTCCTTCGTAGTTTACCCAGAATGCTTTGAACTTCAACCCATGCGAAGATATCAGGAAATCGAGTTTTTCACCCGTGTCTCGTGTCTTCCGCTGGCACATTGATGTCAGACGACGGTAGCAGTTTGATCCTGTTAGTGTCCGGCCAAGGCGCCTGGGGATGCTCGCAGGCAATGACACCCACCCAGGGCAACCAGTGGGAGATGTCATCCCCTGCCTGCATCCCACTGAGCAGGGAGTGGCGTGAAAGACCTATTACAGATAACGGCGTATGACCTCCTGTTATACAGGGACCCAAAATTGAGCTTGGAAGAATATGAGGGAGCGGTATCTAAGTCAAAGATACTATTTGCTTACACCCATACGCGTTCGGCTCTCAGTGGGTTTGAGAGAAAATGTGGCAGGATGTTGCGTGTCCAAATATCGCGTGTGTGGAGGTCATTCACCACTTTCTGTAACTGAACGGTACGTGGTGGATAGGCTTCTCGAAAAGTGATGTCTACAATGTGGTCGGGACGTGATTTCATACAATAAATCCTCGTGTTCAGGGCAGGGAATCTGAGCATTGAGCACTGATATTCGGATAGAGAATTTGAAGTGCTGGCGAGTCGTGACCACAGGAAAGTTGAAACCAACGTTACGTCAATTCATTCCGTAACAGCCGGATGATGTGACTCGTGGTCTAATTCCCCTGTGTTATCATACATTCCCTGCAGAGAAGATTAAGTACGGTAGGTGAGGAAATGCGTGGCTGGAACAGTTAGGAGGTGCTCTGCTTCATTCGAACATGCCAATGGAAGTGTGGAACGATATCCATTTGATACCGAGTCACCGACATATAGTATACAGCCCTGGGAAATTGCTAAAACTGTTAAGGCGTCAGTCAGGTTCCATCTACCAGAGACCCTTCGCTGCCTTCCCGTGTACTAGTGGAAAGGAAGCCTAGATCCATAGCGGTCATTCTCTTTTTTCCCTTCGTGTCCTCCGCATAATTCTCGTAAAAGTTTGTCTCATCCCTCCTTGACTTCCCAACCTCTCCCTCCTCATGGTCGCCATCTCCGTCGATGCCTTCGCCCCGTCGACCAGGACCATCCCAGAAGTGGAAAGCTTGGCTGTGCACTCCATAGGAAGTCGGGACAACTTCCAGCAAGTCACCTCTCGCAATTTCAATTGCGGGTATTTCGCTCGCAGGTAACCCAATCAATACGCGAGAAGACATCGGATGACAGAAGAGTGTCCGATAATCAAGAGGTCTTCTTTTTCACGTTCCAATTCAATCAAGACGGGTTCCAGGCGAACTAAAACCAAAACAGATATTTAGAACAAAGATAACACAGATAGATGTACAAGAGGAAGGAGTATTACCAGATAAATCGTGATAACTCTCAGCTCTAGGAGCGCGGACCGAGTATGGATCCTTGACGAATCTTGCCCACTCCTCAGAGTAGAACTTTCTCGCTTGATCTGGAGTGAGGCCATCCCAGACCCCAGGATTGATTTCGCACATCTGCGTCTTCTCGATCACCTTGACTTTCAAAGACGAGCCAGCAGTAACTTTTGTTTCTGTCAGCTCTCCAGCTTCGTCAGTGGTTACCACATTCCGTGCAACCGCAGACTGCGGTGGCGTGGTGAGATGAGAGGCAGCAAGAGGGAGTTGTTGTGGAATTGAAGTGGAGTGTGTTGGGGTCAGGAATGGCCAAGCTGTGTGGTGGGCACGACGCCGAGTTGAGGTCCATATCTAGTGTGTTCTGTTTGAAAATCCATCCGCACAATAAGGATCGAAGGCCACATACAACTAGGCGTCTACCATTAGATTCGAGCCCACGCTGCTCGAGAGATTTGGCACGTCGCTCGACCACGAACTCTTTCAGCCGCTCAGAGTATTCCCACCCTGCAGGAGAAAGATCAGAGTCGGCTTTGTAAGAATGTTCAATGAGTGATTGTCCGGACTGTCAGGATATGAATCAAGTGACAGTTATGTTATACTTTGCTACCTACCCGAGCAAAGTAAATCATGCGGGGTCTGTTGTGGATATTCATGAGGAAGAAGACGATTCGCGACTGCTCATTGGATCAGTCATCTTGAAACGACGACTTTAAATGTTCGCCCACCTGCAAATAACCACGAATGTTCTGTGCGGGGATTACTTAGGTCAACCGAAATTAAAGTGCGTCGGGACATACGTTGACCATGATTTTCTCGCCTACCTAATTTCAGCCGTGCGGGTAAGCCAAAAAAAATATATTCGTATACATGGTACACACATTTATTATACGGATAAATGGCCAAGTGGTTTCTTCAACCGTCTCATACGATTTTTCGCGATCGCGGATTCGGCCATAGTAGTCTTCCACTGCCTTGTCTGGATCCCAACCGCGATACTACACCAGATTCAGCAAAAAGGTAAGCAAGAAGATGAGGGAACCCACGTCAGGAGAGGATATCTTGACGTTCCGGATATTAGTCTCTATAATCTCTTTGTTATCGCACACAGACTCTATACCGAAGGAAAATAAGCGACTGTTGCCCAACGAACTTAGTGAGACACACCAAGGATGATCACATGAATTCCCTGCTTATCGTACTTCTCAGCCAAGGCCTGCCGCGTAATTCGCGATCCATTGTTGGCATCATAAATCACAACCTGTCCACCGGCCTCAAAGAAGTCCCCGATGAGCTTTTCGCAGCCATCCGACACCATCTTGCGCAATGCCATGGTCTCTGGACTCTTCTCGCCTGTTGCAGGTAGCATTTCAAATGGCTCAGAAAATTGGATGTAGTATGCGCACCTAATGTGAAGTAATCTGGCGGCAGTTTCTTGGTACCACCAAGGGTCTTCCGTCGATAGTCACCCAGAGATACGACCTGGGTCTTCACGCCCATCCATCTGAGATAACGTTCGAGCGCGCGAGAAATGTGTGTTTTACCACGAGCGGGTAAGCCAACTGTTAAGATGAGAATCTTTCCAGCATGAAACAACAAGCCCGAAGCCGTTGTATAGAGAGGTGCCACCATATCTCGATGCTTCAATTACTTGGGTTGGGTATATGTAACTCGCCTATGGGGGTTGCGCTTTAAGTGGTACACCGCATGGAAAGGTCGATATCTATTTAGATCTATTTACGCGATCCCTTATCTTATCTCCCACGGCCACTAGGTTTGCCGAAAGCTGCACATATTATCCCTTCCAGCTTACCACCAGACTTTGACACAACGGTGGATTATCGTCGGAAAGAGCGTACTATGTGAAGTATTATCATGCATTCCAGTGAAAAAAGGACTCAGGCGGGGTTGAACATTTCCCATTAGCCGACTTGAACGACTGACCTCGTCATTACTAGTGACGCGCTCTACCAACTGAGCTAAACGGGATACACTCCTTTAACGCGCCCATGTAGCCATATCCACTTAGCTCTTCTGGGTACCAATAAGCACACTACTCTAGACAGACTATGCACGGCTTTCGAAGACATTTGTTCCTTCTATGTCAGAGCTTACTGCGCGGCTCCTCTCACTGCTGCTGCATACTGTAGCGTTGCTTGCCACCACACCACCATCGCAAGCCCCAACAGACCGTGAAATGTACCCCACACGACCTCAGGTGTAAGGTTCACGCTATGATGTGGTCATTGGAATCATCCTAGGACGAGAGGTAAAAGAACACGCACGACTCAAAGAAGGGACCTAGGGTGTGAGGAATGAACCTTGGAGTCTGAAACAGAATTGTTGACACCACGCTATGGTAAACGCAAAAACCTATTGCGAGTGCACGCTTTCCCGGCAGAAATTCTGGTTGGGAAACATTATTCGCCTCGCATCTATTGAAGCAGCGGGCGGATGATACCTGGTAAAGGATATGCCAGGAATGCAGTAATGCAGGACCCAGTGACCAACGCAGCATACAGCTTGGTGATGTCAACAGCTATACGCGTAATGAATCTTAAATATAAGCAAACCTTCAACATGACTACCGTGGTGTTGTTCATCTGCAGAAAGGGAAGGCTCTGTGGGGACCAGAACGCCTGGAGGGCCAGCGGCGCCTCCAACGCGATATGCAGCAGGAATACAGCAGATCTAGCGAACGTTAGGTGCATCTTTGGTATAACGAAGCTCGACTTACAGCGGGCTACGTGCAGCGTGCGCAGACATGATGAATCTGGAGAGGAAAAGTGACACTAGTCCTGTGAATGAAACTTCGGGTACCAATCAAGGAGTTCAGTGAAGTTCACATCATTGAACCGGATTATGTAAGCAAGGCTGGCTTATCTGCTTGGTGCCTGACTAGTCAGACTAGTTGACAGAGAGACGCATGGGGAGAGTTGAAACACATGGTTAAAAGTTTGACAACCCCATACCGAGTCGACCAAGGCGGGTCTTTCCGAAGGATTTTCGCGGTCAATCACCTTGTTTTGATTTAACAAGGTCGCCGATCAAAGAAGTAGTCTCCAGACTCCCGTAGCCTACCTGCAAAAGGACTATATTCCCCCCACCAAAGGATAGGCGCACGCCTGACTTATAAGTAGTTTGACTACTGTTCAGGCCGGTAGTCCACTCGAGTCAACTTTGGTTTAGCAAGAATAACTATACATGTTTTGACAAAAAGAAATCAAGGGAAATAGTTGGCATATACCAGCAGCCTGCCCTTCACTCTTCACCATCGTCCGCGTCGTCCCCCTCCGCAACGGCACTTAGTGATGATTGGCGGTAAGTTGAATACGCTTCAATGGCATCGAGATCTTGTTCTAGATCTATGTGCTCCCCTCCGGCTGCATCTCCAGCAATGGCACGCAGTCTCAGCACCTCTCTCCTCAGATTCTCGATTTCGCTATCTCGACGCTCTACCCGACCCTTGAGCGTTCGAATAAATCGTTCCCGCATCTGAGCAACTGCAGCTTGCTGACACCTTTATTTGGGCCATCCCCACCAGCTTTCGGTGGCCCTCTGGGGGGTAAAGCACCCGGAAGGATCGGTTCATCAGGGAAGTTTTCATCGGAAGGTAGCGGAACTGGTGGGAGCAGAACGCGCAAATCGTCATATGCAGTCTTCAGAGAATCACGGCGTTTTTGTTCGGCGTCTTTGTGCGACTTGCGATTATAAACAGGTGAGAGTGCAGAAGAGCCTGCATTTACAGATGATGGCGTGCCAGCTGTTAACACGAACAGGAGTTCACACCAAATATTTCAACGACATTTGGAACGATAGCGCACCTGGTAAAATCGGCTTAGGCCCAGGACTGATGAATGGCAGTGCGCCCTTCTTAGATCCTTTGGTTGGTGCACCGCTATCAGGCGCTATCCTTGCCCTAGCGGGTTCTTTTACTCTATCAGCTTTCTGAGACGTGGATGCTGCGGAAGTAGTGAGGCTACTACTAATACCCAGGCGGCCAAGATTCATTATACTAGCGGGAGTGACCGGAGTCATTGGCGATGTCGTTTCATGAGTGCTCGGTGCTGCAGAATTGGGAGGGGAGTGGCGAGGTCCCGGAGGCGCGGGGGGCGGCATCGACAAGTCAACAGGTGACGGCGAATCCGTTTCCATGATAGTGCTATTCCTACGGGATTTTGTGGAGCGCAGAAGAGGGGTATTCGTCGCGCTCTTGGCATACCTTATGGATTGTTTTACTGTTGGCGCCGGAGAAGTAGTGGAGGGTCCCCGCTTTCGCACCGCACGTGCCGCATCTTCTGCACTTGGTGATATCGTGCGCTTATTCGGGGGACGTTGGGTGTGATATGCCTCAAGCCAGGGGCTCGTCAACGGAGAAATGTCAATGTCAAGGTCTGGAGGTGAGGGAAGCGGCATGGGAGGGCTCGTGTGATGAAAGACTATGTTGGCGGGCGCAGAGCTAGAACCTGGATGGCGCGTATCGCGAAGATATTGCGGGGAGACGGAAGCGTCATGGGGAGACGGAAGGGAAACAGGGTCAAGCACATGGGATGAGTACACATCTTGAGGAGAAGGATTGGGGTATTGTGAGCCAATACGGCTGAGAAAATCTGGGTTAGGCAAGGGGCGGAGCTCGGTGGAAGACACTATGATGGCGATGAGGGGTGGATCTGGAGGTAAACCAAATGAATCTCACTGGGAGTCGGAAGGCCACTAAACGATCCAATCTGATCCCTTGCGGGCTCGGCGCTGGTATCATGCGTATTCAGGGCTGACTGCCCACTGATAAGGGCAAGCTGATGGAGGTTATACTTCAGCACGATGTTCAAATCAAAATATTGTGCATCTGCACCAGAGAGCACGGAATAGGGTGCTAACTCACCTGCTGCTGAAAAATTTGATTCTGAATTTGATTTTGAAGCTGCTGCAGCTGGTGCAGCTGAGTAAGCTTATACTGTTGTTCAAAAATGACCTGAGGTGTAAGGCCCGTGGAACTGGGCAGGGCCGGAAGTGACGTTGTGTCCATGCCCTGCATAGACATGAGATTGCCCATGGCCATAAGATCTAATTGTTGATTCAAAGGAGGAAGGTTGGCAGTTCCGGTGAAGTTGAGCAACCCAGAATTGGAGCGTTGACTGTGCACAGCAGCCGAGTTCATAGCTTCGTTCTGCTGAGAGTCATGGCCTCGTTGTTGGTCAGAGGAAGATTCCGGAAACAGAAAGGCCAAGAAGTCCTTCTGGAGGTTATCTTGACCACGACTTGGGTCCATTTTCCAGCCTAATAGTAGTGTGACACCGAAAACCAAAGAGTTTCAGGATCGTCTGCTCTCACAGAAGGGCAAGAAAGAAAGCGGCAAATTTAGGAACAGCGTTGTCTTTCCAGGGGAGCGAGGTCACGAAGGCAAAGAAGACAAAAATGGAAAATCTAATCTTTCAATCACACAACCCCCCATCAAGTTTATTTTCGTATCAGGTTAACCCCTCCCCTTATTATGTAATACATTTTATTAGTGCCTCGCGTTCTTTGTCGACGCGACTGACCTTGTGCCTCCCCTGGTTTGCTATCACTAGGCTTTCGAATACCATGTCTGCACGAGACCGTCCCCAAGCGCGTATCACCTCTTACCATGGCGCAAAGCGCAATCTTCTTGGAAATCAAGCTGGCAGTGTGCCACCTGCTTGGCGGGACAGCAAGGACAAGCAGAAAGAACGAGGAAGCAAGATTCTGCTCAGTAGGCTCCCTGTAGATGTTGGAGAAACAGAAGTTGAAGTGCGTGGTTATCCCAATGTCCACCTGAAAGGCACAGGACCACAAGCCACTGTTCATAGGAACTGTTCAAGAAGACCATAGGTCCTCTGAAAGAGTGCTTCGTGATATACAACACACAAGGGCGCTCGAAAGGGATGGCGGTCATAACGTTTCAGCGCCCAGGAGATGCAGCCGCAGCTCGTGAAAAATATGATGGTAAACTCATCGACGGCAGTAAGTCATTTAAACTCGCTCCTCTTGTCCACCCAGCCCGTTTATGTTGGCTTTGTGCCTAGGACGTCCAATAAAGATCGAAATAATTGTTGATTCGGATGATGCCGCGGGGTCTACACGGTCTACACCTGCGTCTACAGTTCCTTCGCTACTAGGACGCATTGGGAAAGTCGCGGGTGTTCCTAAGAGTGGCCCCCTTGCTCCTCCGAGCCAAGTAATGAACACCAACGTTTCGCCCATGTAAGACATTGTTTGCTAACTGGTTCCCTGGATTTATTAACGGAGTCCTATTTTTCAGAGCCCCTCAAAAAATAGTAGTATCACCGCGCACCGTTCAGACTGCTGGAACGAAGGCCGTGTCAAGACGCCGCAAGAAGAAGGGCCCACGACGCCTAAATAAGTCAAATGTTACCCAAAAGTCGCTTGCTGAACTCGACCAGGATATGGAGGAATACAAAGCTGCCGCTGGCGGTCATAAAGAGAGCGGTGACCAGTAGTTCGTGCGTCTTTCCTTGGGAAGTCTGGGCGAGCATATCACCGATCCATCCACCTATATTGTACAACACATTATTCGTTTGAGAGCAGGACTATAATGAGACGATTTAATTAGTGTCCTGAGGGTAGCCCGACGTCCGGATTTTTTTGCGCAAGACTTGTTGAAATATTGAACACCCAATTTAAAATCAACTCAACAATTTTGTCCGGCTACATAACTTGATTTGTCCCATGCAGCTATGTGGAGCGGAATTTTGATAGATCCCGCACTGCAGTACCTCCTAGCCCCAGTTTTGTTGGGTATTACGACTGCAGTCTAAATACATACCCTCTATAAATGGATCGGGAAGATGCGCTACACTGGGTTTGACGTACGTACTTGAAGGCAGCCCATTTTTATATCCCTTTGTGAAAGTGGTGAGGACTGTGATATGTTTTTCCCGGAAAGGTCGAACCCCCTTGGAGGCTATGTAGTACCCCCGCTCCCCCAATGTGTTGCCTATAAGTAATATCAATGTGTCTTCGCACGGCATACCGGAAGGTCCCGTTACAATACATGGCGATACTTACAAGTAGCAAAATACAGCAACAGCGCAGCAAGATGTCGCCATTCCAACGCCTAGCCATCTACCCTGAGAAGACTCATGTGGGCCAGGTGGACGCATCCCTGGATAGTGATGTGTGTAATCAAAAAATTAAGAAGGTTGTACCACATTGAAACCGAGATCTTTGGTTGGTCTATTAATCTGGCACTCGGACAAATATTATGATCCCAAGATGGATGAGAACATACTTGGTAACAACGTCCGGCGCTTCGCTGGCAGCGCCGGGCACCAAGGACAGAAGCAGCAGGCGGGGATGTGTTTCTACCACGCCGTATTATCACCACTTGTCCCTAAACTCAAATCGGTTTATAATCTGTCAAGAAACGCCAGTGCCACAATAAGTAGATGTCGATAAAGTGCAAAAGCGGTCGAGACTCGTGACGAGACAATTCACACCGCATCACGTTGTCTCGAAGTGTTGCAACCCTTTGCCAATACCAAATAGCGGAGCGGTTGTTATGCAATAACTCTTTGGCATGTTCTGGGGCCAATAACGTTCTGTCGAAGTCAAGGCAAAAAGTGAGCCAGGCGTTGTCTTATGAGGACCTTTTAATGTCCTTTATCATCGGCAAGAGTTTTGAAGGGTTTAACAGGCCAAGGAACCAATGACCTCTATCGCAGAAAAATCCTGCTCGATTGACCGCAGGGAGGGGCTACACCAGATTGTTACAAACATGCCGCAAGCATATTGTTTCGCAGGGTATCACCTACGAGAGTAAATAGTATTTATTTAAAAAAAAGTTTCACCTGCACTATTGTGTTCCGCCTGAAAACCGGCAAATTCCTCTACAACATGACAGCCGCACGCTAGCCTCGAGGCTGTGATTGGCGTCCTTCGTCTGTCTATTGAAATTAGTGAATATGACTGAAGTCGACTCACGTTCCCTAAAATGAAAGTCCACGTTCATTCACGTATATCTGCTCCACTATGACGGAAACAGAGAGATGCTTAGGTATGAGGCCTCGTTGTGCCCCATAGGGGAACACATCATCGCGGAGTGATGGATTCTCCAAGCACACGCCATAGGCGTGTGTCAGTGCGTGATTTACGGTGGTAAAGAAGACCTGCTGAAACCTACAAAGTAGGACAGATCTAGGGTTATTGCGTAAATTATCGACTGTCTTAATAATTCGATTAAAAGGCGCGAAGGTTGAGGTTCGACAGCTACGGCATGCCGCAATAACACCGTGAGGCGCATCCGTTTGTCGTGGAGGATGCGCGGGAGAGACTCGGGATCTGGAAGACGTTCTTCTTTGTTTTTCGGGGCTTGAATAGTTCCTATCGGCGAGTGCGGCCAGCCGCAGAGATATTTTTACTTACTGGCTGAAGTCAAATGGACCACTAGTAAGCGCCTGTCAAGAATCAAGATGCTGTGGAGCCTCTATTAGAAAAATCAGCACCATTCAGGGGATGTTGATTTCATCTGATTGCGATGGATAAGAGTATTATAACCAATCATAGTTCACAATAGAGCAAGATTGGAAACATGGCGGGAGCGCAGTTCCTGGAATGTTCCCAGACCATATCGGTGTTGGACCAAAAACGTGCAAGGTTGCACAGCAGCTGCCACATCAGGCTGTGTGCTCAACCTTAAGAGGGAAAATGACTTATATCTGTTGTTTGAGCCACTGGCCTGGCGCAGGCCGGTGACCAGGATCGTACAGGATGATGATTTTTCTAGGGACTTCCAAGGATTCGAAGCGTGGAAGGTTCCGTGATTGATATGGTTATGGTGTGGAAGAATCAACGATGATTTGTTTGTGGGTGCTTATCCTTTTGCCGTAAGTGTACAACAAGCAATGAGAATTACTTTAAAACACGACTCCGCTGCGCTTTTCTTTTATACCTCCCCCTACTCCATGCCCCTCTCAACAGCAATTCGTTTGGTTCCCCACCACCAGCCAATGTTTCTGGCGCATAACCGACAGCGCCGCACCGCTACTAGTGTCCTCGCTGGCGATTTCGATCTTCGACCTCCCCGGGATGTGCTTACTAGCCTACTCAATGGTGTGGCACCTTACAAGGAGGTCGAGAAAGAGGAAGAAACGCGTAGAACAAAAAAGAAAGAGAGGAGGGAACGCCTGAAGGAGAAACAAAGAACAAAAGCCACCTCAAAGGTTCTAGAGAAACCCATCAAAGTGGAGAGTGCCACTGCACCTCCCCCTGCGCCCATCGTAGCTATCCAGTCAATCAGTGCCCCCGTCATGCAGCCCTCCTCTTTCTGGCGCGCCCGCGGGACGAGTCACCGACCTACTATACACATTGCGACCATGCAGCGCTCTGTATCCGTTACACCGCCCCCAATGGCGTCTTCCCCACAGACTACACCTGGTCCGTCAATTTCTTCGGTCACATCCCGTACATCATCAAAGCGCCCCCGCACACCCGCGGATGACTACCCCGATTCTGAGGCCTTGAGTCACTACAGAGGCGCTCCACAACCACGAAAGAAAAGAATTGCAGTCAAGAAGGGCTGGAAGGGTTGGGTGGAGGGTTCGCCGCCGCCGTCCGAGAAGCTCATCAATCTGGACGCAGTTCCTGTGCTACAGGAGAGACGCACACGCAGTGGCAAAAGTTTCGACGCAATAGGTGTTGGAAAGGATGGATGGGTATAAAAATGGTCCGATATTTCACCGCCTTATTTGCCGCTGTAAAATATGATCTGATGAACGTTCTACAGTTCCTCGCACACAGCACCATACCCCCGTACTTCTCATCGCGATGCCCTTTGGAATCACACTGATACCAACCCACCGTTCGGAAGGCCTTCGTCCGAACTGAATCTTCCCCCCTTCATATACTCCCGTTACCATGTTATCCTCCTCTCGACTGGTTTCCTACACCTCTATCTCGCGCATCTCAATAACTATAGCTACAGTATATGCAAACATATATCAATTTTGGTCCTAGTGCTGTATTTGTTGTACCACCTCATTTTAACATTGAATCTTGTCGTCCTCCGTTACTTGGTCGGGTGTCATGGTGTCGGCTTTCTTTATCTACTAGCCTTTATCCACCCCTAGCTTCTCTTTGCTAAATATGTGTATGTATGGTGACCGATTTTGATGTCGGCCGATAAACGGAATTTCTAATAATGTGGAATTATGATTTCATAGTATGCAGCTTATGAGCAAATTGGTATCCACAGCTCGAACAGATGAGTCTCATGATCCAAAGAAACTTCGATGCACTGCCCGGTTCAAACTGGGTATCCCTGCGATCGCCAATGCACTCACCAGTGCACCGCAGTGATTGATCAAGCCGAGATGCCGGAGGCTTTAGAAATCAATAAAGCCAAACAACCATGTAGTGGTTATGGTAAGCCTTTTGTCACAAACCAACACCACACAACTGAAAGATTACGACGGCTAGGTCAATAGGTCAACCTTCATTAATAATAGGGATTACGGATCTCGCTTGTTCTACATCCTAATTGTCTCAGGTTGGAGCGGAGTCTACTTCTTTCCATTTTCCCGGACCAAACCTCGGTCGGAAGCCATCAGCCCGTTCTGCTGCCGACTGAATTCACAGTCTGCTATCTAATTAAAGGTTGACTCAGAATGATGTCTGCCATGTCATTTTCTGCACTGCCATCCGCACCGTCATGGTTCCCAGGACACATGAACCGATTCACGAAGCAGCTTCCAGCACTATTGTCCCGTACAGATGTTGTCCTGGAGCTCAGAGACTCTCGTCTACCTCTTACTAGCATCAATAACAATCTAGAAGGTAAGCTTATCTCCTCCGGTCTACCCATTACTCGCTTCCGGTGCGTAGCCGCTTTGAGAAAGAAAAACATCATGTTGGTCTAGTCTCAGTTCCACCCTATAATTGCTTCCTCTGTCACCTTATGTGACTATCTTATCCAATCTTCCTCCGTTTTTCCTCCGTTCTGGAGCCAACCTATTTTATGAATTTTTCGGCTCTTACAAATTCTATTTTTTTGACAGGTGCTATCAACAAATGGAGGGCCGAGCGGGGACACCACTTCACCCACGTCACTCCCCTTTCCCCCACTGCATCTAGGAATACGTCCTTAGGATATGGCGGCCCAATCTGCGAGCGTATCGTGGTCTTGAACAAGCGCGACTTCGTCCCTGAATGGGGCGTCGAGGTAATTCCTTGCCTCCTCTGATTATCGTGCTGGCTCATGCCTCTTTAAATGCAGCCCTTTAGGAGAGCCATGAAGGCAAAATTTCCTGATCAAACGGTGCATTTTGCTTCTTGTAATAAACCGCGAGACATAAGATCCCTGAGTGAGATGCTCGTAAGTATGTCACTGATTTCCTCGACATGTCTACCGTGTTTTTTTTTGAGCAATGGAACTGACGGAAAATACAGATATAGCCAAGAGGAACCCTCATGCAACTGAGATGAATGTCCTGGTGATTGGCATGCCTAATGTTGGCAAATCAACATTATTGAATTCCCTTCGCAATATGGGTATCCCAGGTCGTGAGTTTAAATCATACATTGGCCCAAAAAATGAGTTAAGTACATCCGCTCAGGGACGCCAAAGGCGCTACAGACATCTGCACAGCCTGGCCATACACGCGCTATCTCTACCCGCCTTAAGCTCTCAGAAGATCCGCTCGTATATTCATACGACTCGCCCGGTGTAATGCTACCATTTCTTGGAAAAGGCGATCGGGGTGCAGAGCGAGGAGTCAAGCTTGCTCTAATAGGTAAAATGGATTTTATCACCGGTGCACTTTTGGCTGAAATATATTTCACCGTAGCCGGCATCAAAGAGAGTCTATATGACATCGAAGCGCTTGTTGCATACTTGCTGTATAGGCTGAACGTGTTAAATCCTATTTGTCCGTCTGTTCTGCCGTACTATCACTGCCTTGCGGTTCTGACCCGATAGAAACATAGCGCCAGCATACTTGACGCTCCTCCCGCCTGGTTCACGTCCATTTACAGATGCGGAATATTTTTTGGAGCAACTTGCGATACGGCTTAATATGTTGTTACGAGGGGGCGAGAAGGACACCGTGAGAGCAGCAAAGTGGTTCGTAGAATGGTGGCGCAACGAAGGCGGTCTCGTATCTGCTTCGGTTCCAGAAAATCTCCCGATGGGACCGGACGGAACTCATGCTCCGTTACTGCGACGTGGATGGGGTTTCGATTTCGAATGGACGGTGGACGCGTCTATGAATTCCACCGGCGGAGGTTTTGAATCGATAGTGCAGATGAAAATGGAAGAGTGCATAGATGAATCGATCAGGGCGGCAAGCGAGGACGAGCGGTCAGGAGTCGGGATTAGTACGACCCAAGAGAGGAAACGTAGCTGGCAGGAGAAGCAGTCCATGCGCGCTGCGAAATCCAAGGCGAAGTTTGCTGCACGTAAAGCTGCATAATTATCCACGGTGTTTTGTGCACCCCACATTACTTACGGTTTATTTATAACCACATATTACGTTTAGCCTGCGCGCACCTATTAACGTACGCCAACCCAATGCGTCCTGTGAAATCTCACTGGCACACACGTTGCCGCGGTGATCCGTGTGGTTCGGGGTGCAAAACTGGGCATACCAACCGTGTTGTTAACAAAAGCGATATTATATACACATGCACGACCACGATGTGGGCATCAGGGAAACGTAATTCATTACAGAGTGTTAGAGCGCTCTGTAGCACAATCCAACCCGCTGATGCTGACAGGTACAAATGATATGTAAATTCTAGAAGTCCAGATAATCCTTCCCCGTCCCCCAACTCTGCGCACCTGCGCCCGTCGTTCCATATGGGTCCTCTGGCACATTACCCTCAGTCGTCTTGAAGGAGAACTCTCGCTTGAACTTTGCCTCGAGCGAGGATATTGTGGCGATGAGTTTCGTGCAGGCTTGCTCGAGGACAGCTTGCGGTGTCATGGTCCCATCCGTCTGGATTTTCAACAGGAAATAGGGATGGAGTGGATGAGGTACTTTGTATCCGGCAAAGAGCACTTGAGGCATCGAAAGAACTTGTCTGGAAGACGATTCACACACTCCAGGAGGTAGAACACGGGTGCTTAGTAGAGACGTACGCGCGAATCATGTTACCCAACGTGTGATCTTGTTTCACGATCTTGAAAGTGGCTGCATTGGGGATTTTGGTGTCTTCTGTGACTTCAACCCTGTGACCTATCTGTCAAGTGTCTACTTTTGAGGTACAGTTGCGGAAACGCACGGTTTCTCGCCGTCTTCGAGGACAAAGAGCTCAAATCTGTTTGGTGCGTTCATAACGGCTGAGGAAGCACCATGAACACTTGTATAAGCTCGCAGTAGCGAGGAAGGGACACGGTGGTCACGAACATCGTTTAATTCAACACACAGTACGCGATGACAATTATCACGTAGAGCCCCGCTTTTTCTCCTATGCTCGCACCTACTATCACTTTCTTGGCCAGCAAACTAGTATAGATCTGTGGTAGAGGTCGTCAGAACCTCGAAACAAGCAAATGATAATATGTCAGAAAAATAAATCGTGTTCATAAGAAAGATTTCTCTTAGACTTCACCGACAATAAATAATGCCAAAGGCCATCATTTGCGTACTAATTGATAATGAAACTCACCTTAGAATATGCTACAAGGCTTTGAAAAGATTGAAGCGGTGGAGGTACGGGCAAAGCGGCTTTTGAAACTCCGCTATAACCACCGACAGTTCTGCTTCGAGAAACTTAGAGGCAAGGTCACCGACATCAACACTCGCGCCTCAAGGTCAGTTCATGCTCATTTATTGCGCCCCGTTTGTCCAGCAGGAGATTCTACGCGACTGGAGCTGTCGAATGGAGGTGTTGTGATGTTGAGAGATGATATCTTGCTGCTGGATGGATGGGACCCGACTTGGATGCATCAGATTATTGATATTGGATGCTTGGTTTTGCAGAAAATGCCGACCCACCTCTCGAAGACTCGCAAGCACCGTGGCCACGTCTCAGCCGGTCACGGCCGTGTTGGAAAGCACCGTAAACATCCTGGAGGTCGCGGTCTCGCTGGTGGTCAGCACCACCACCGGTGTGTTTGATTTGGTATCAGACTCTTTACAACGAATTAAATTTGATCACCCTCAGTACCAACTTCGATAAATACCATCCTGGTTACTTTGGTAAAGTTGGTATGCGCCACTACCATTTGACCCGCAACACACAATGGCGGCCTATCATCAACGTTGATAAACTATGGACGCTTGTGCCCGAAGCGGAAAAGCAAGGGTTGACGGAGAGCTCTGAGGTTGTTCCTGTCATTGACACCCTCCAACATGGCTATGGAAAGGTGCTTGGAAATGGACAGTGAGTTGTGATCTACTTTAATCTTGTACGAATTCTGACTTTGAGGCAGATTGCCTAAACTTCCTTTTATCGTCAAGGCACGTTTTGTCTCGCAGAAAGCAGAGTATGTCGGATGGAGTTCCTTATTCCTGAGAGTATACTCACGCAGTGCACAGGGCTAAAATTAAGGAGGCTGGCGGTGTTGTGTCGCTAGTGGCATAGGCTTATTATCATTGTTTTTTTTCTTTTACCTATCACACTCCATGATACTATGACATGTTGCAATAAGAACGCCCATGCTTGAAACATGATAGCTGATCGTGAACCATGAAGATGTGAAGATAGCCAAAGTTTGACCTCGATGTGACCAACTGTCTAATTTAGACGGGCGGTCAGGAGCCTCACATCGGCTTCTTCCCACAGTACAAGCCTGAGTTAATACTTATATCTGCTGCGCTTCCTCATCCTAAACCCACGAGATGGCTTCCATCTCCACTTGGTGTAAGAATCAAAACCTGCTCTTCCATTTCTTTTGCTGTTAATTATACAACGACTTGCAGATCACAATCAGTATTCAACTTGGAATCGCACTCGTCGTCTGCACGCTACTCCTTTCCTAGCTCGCACCGATACCCATACATCTCGTACCGCTACCTCCATGGCTCGCGCGAATACACAAGATGCCGTCGTCATCAACATGGATGATGCCACATCCAAGGAGAAGAAACAGGAGACCCTCTTCGGACCTAACATTGGCGTTGTCGGCTCTACGCCCCAGTGGGCTCAATCCATAGCACAAAAGGCTCCCGCAGATAATGTCTCTTCAAATATCATCCAGAACTGGATTACAAGGAGCAAAGAGGTGTTTCAAGCATATTCTAATGCTCTATCTCATGTACTGACTCATGGACAGCCTTCACAACCAACGACTACTCTCCAGGCGTTGGTTAATCTCAAGCGGCCGACACTCCGCTTATGTCCTTTGACTATCTCATCTGGGGATGATTCAGACCAAGTTGATTCTCACCACAACCATGGTTTGGAGTTTGAATACGATTGCGACGCAGCCAAGTGTCGTATAAACGTCAGTGTGGTGCTACCTGCAGATCACCCCTACGCGGAGACCATAGATAGCACAGGCTACTCGTGCATCTCCGTTTTCGAATCCATCGTTGACGGTGGTTTTGGTAAAGTACTGCATCTCGATGAAGGTGCAACCCTCGAATTAGGAAGGTTTGAACACAAGCATACCGAAGCAGAGACTGCCTCTTCCCAGACTACCGGAGTCCCTGAGTCAGCTCCAGTAGCAGATAGCGTTGACTCCTCCGCTCCCGCTAGCAGTAGGAATGACCGTGTCCGGAAACGCTTTACGGGATTCAATTTCCGGAAGCGTTCCGCTAACACGGCTGTATCAGGACCTGCCCTTGCCGTCGTTGATGCAGAAGTGTCTGCACCCACAGTTGAAGGAAGTGAAGAGAAGGAGGACAAAGAAGAGGTGAAGGATGGCGTTCGAGTCACTATCCAGCTGATGGCGTTGGATGAGGACGGTACCGACCTGTCTGTAGCCAACGAGCAGATTACATACCTCCACGTCGTCCGTTTTGGCGCTGTGCACGATGATGAGAAAGAAGACTCCAGGCCTTGGGTCGTCAAGGTTGTGAAACGTGAAGCCACAGTGCGTTTTGTATTTGGTCACTTTATGCTTTATTTATCTCATGATTCGTAGATTGGACCTCACACGTTCCACTTGCACGAGATTTATGGTCTTTCCTCTCAGTCCACCTCATCCTCTCAAGCACAGGCGGCTTCTCCTGCATCGGACGCACACACTTACCCGCCCACGTCTGGATCCGCAGCGCCTATGCACGAGGATGAGCCTTCATCTGAGTGTTTACTATGCCTTTCTTCCCCGCGTGAGGTCATTCTACTCCCTTGCCGCCACCTCGTCGCATGCAAGGAATGTGCCATCAACATGGTCGAATTCGGTGCAGGCGGCAACATCATCCACAATGAAGAAACCACAGCTGCAACCACGGGCGGTGAGGCTTCAGCCACCGAAGTCTCAGCTCCAGCACCCCCCACGATCGCTCAGAACATACGCAGAAAGCGAAAGGCCAAAGGCTGGTTCTGCCCCGTCTGCCGTCAACGTACGCTACATTTATCTTTCTTGTGTCTTGTCTGACATATCATGCACATATCCAGCTTACACCTCGCTTTTACGGATTTCAACGACACCTCCGACGAAGGATATATCCGACGACGGACATCGTGCGTCTATCGATGAGCACGAGCATGAGGATGACGAACATGAGCACGAACACGAACACGAACATGATCCTGAGGACGAACACGACGACCACCCTCTGGCAACTGCGCCGCCGGTACCTGGCAGCACAATGTTCAATAGCATCCGCTCAGGCCTCATGCGTCTGAGCGTGGCACGTTCTGACGGCGGGGCCACAGAAAACACGCACCCCGCAGAGGTGCCCGCGTCAATCGTTTAGAGCCTCAATGGTGACTTATCCAGTGTTGTATGTGATGTGTAGGTTGATTTAGTACTTTATATGCTTTATGTCGTGTTTGTGGCTAGCTGCTATCTCCGAACACTCAGATTATTTTGTTTTCGCTTTGATTACTCGTATAGTTTATGTGTAGTTTCAATTCACTCTAGGATCTTTCTTGTACCGATACCGTACTCTAAATTATCGGATGTAAAATGACATGGACTGTACACGAGTCGTCTGACATTCTCGGACCTAATCAAGTAAGGACAGGGGTGACATAGTGTGGTAAGTCTCGCCGCCTCACACCGCAAATCTCTCCACAAACGCCCCAGTCCCAGTAACAGGTGACTGCAAAGCATCCAACGCCCACTCCTCCCTCAACCACCTACACACCATCCTAAAACTAGACACTGACCCCTTCTCCTGCACAAGCAGGATCGCGCACGTAAACTCGCTCCCTAACGACGGCTTCCCAAACCCATATCGAAACGTAGGCGACATCGGTCCTGAAGTAGGCAATCGTGGGCTAGCAGGGGTGGGAGACTGTGGCTGTCCATGCGAAGACGAGGACGATGGCGACGAGGAGAACTCGACGCGGAACCGAACTTGTTTCTGTAAGATCGATCCTGACATCGTGTCGATAAGGTCGTTCATACGACATCGGAGAACCGCGTGCCCATCCGTCTCCTCAAGGCCAACGATGACGCCGAACTGCTCGAGAATGCGAATGGCCTCGTTGCGCGTGGCGTATATCGTGTCTGTCGAACAGAATACGTAGGTGTGTGCTTTCCAGTTGAAGAGGTTGGAGAACCAGCCTTTGACTTCGCCGACGGGGGAGGCGAGAATAGAGGACATGACGGGTGAGGAGATCTGGAGTGGTGAGCCGAGGATGGAACGCTTGGATGGGTGGACTTGTGGGTGCAGATCAAGCGCGGGGGCTGGTAAGATGTTAATATTTGAAAGACAATAGAGAGAAAGAAATAACCCTACGTCGTGCTTTTTTCTCCTTTTCTTTCATGACCTCACGAGTACCATAGATACTGTTGCGCAACTCACGTCCGACACGTCCCTCGTTGAGCCTACCACCAAACAACCCGCCACGTGCCTGCATGACATCGCCGCCCTCCAGGTAAGGCTGTCGGAAATTATGATGGTCGTGGTTCTCCTTATTAGCTCCGCTGGAGAACTGGTGATACTGATAATTGACCGTAGGACCATTCGAAGGGGCATAGTCGTGACGGTCAACAAATGTCTCGGTGTATCCTTGAGTCGGAGGATGGAAAGTCTGCTCCTGATTACGCCCCTGCGCCACGGTGTGCCACGCAGAAAGCACGTTCACCCAATCCGGATCGGAGCCCGTCGCAGGCTGCATATCGACTTCAATTGAATTCGCTGATACTTGTTCGTTCGCAACAGCGGAGACTGGAACAGGAGCTCGAATGATACAAGGGTTGAGAGCAGGGTGTGCAGGAGCGCCAGGAAAGCGGGACCCCATTGGCGGTGTGCTTGGAACGGTCAATGGCTGGAACATTTGCTGGTTATGAGCGTGATAACTGTGCTGATCCTGATTCGCTCGAGGATAGAGAAGGGAGACAGTTGATGCACGCGTCCTGTATTGGGGCTCGGGGTGGGCATTCAGATGATCAGTGATGACATGACCAACTCTCAAGCTCCTATGACGTGCTGGCGCCTCACGGGCGGGGGAGGACATAGGTCGGACGCGAGGTGGCCTGGGTCCAATCGGGGACGGAGGTCGTGCTCGTGAAGCTCCATCAAGGAAAGGAGACGCCAGATCAGGTTGCTGGGGCGATGGCGTGCGGGACGGTGGGGGTGCATCCTGAATACTCTGCAGACGTAGAGAATACGCATCTGCATCGACGCTTCTCTTTGGAGGTGGGGACATGTACTGCTTTGTAATAACCTTCATGCCGGGAGACACAGGCGTCTCGCCTACATCGAGAATAATACCAAAATCTTTCAAAGTCTGCTCGCGGTAGTGTTGCAACAAGAAATAGAATGCCTTGGCCAACATGCCTTCCCCTGGTGAGCTCAAGAGGTCTGCTTTGATCATTTCGATGTCGCCATGTCTCCCCCAGATGACGCGAAGGGATTCCAAGAGATCAGGGTCAATACGGGCCGCTGACGGGAGGGGAAGAGCTAATTCAACGACAGAGGGAGCTGGAACATAAACAATCCCGGGAGTTGGTTTGTTGAACCAAGGGTGGGCCATGATCTCGGGAATCTGAGGGCGTTTGATAACGTTGGAAACAGCAAAGAACTGCCACTTACCGTGATTCGACGGTTAACGTCTACTACCAGCATGCGAGTTAAGAGGTCTTTTGCCTGAGGATCGATGTAGGCTGGAATGTCGTACTTGCCTGACTTAACTTTGGAAAGAAGGATCCTGACATTCTTGTCGTCGAATGGAAGCCTGCCGGTAAGTAATGCGAAGAGGATAACGCCGCAACTCCAGATATCGGTGGCATTGCCCCTGTATTTCAGACCGTTGACAATCTCCGGGCTTGCGTAGTGAGGGCTTCCACAACTAGTCTCGAGCTGTAGGGCAGGAGGGGCAAAGGCGGCCATGCCCCAATCGGCCAGTTTAATGAGCGGGGGTTTTAGTGAGTGAATCAAGATATTCTCTGGTTTAAGATCACGGTGAATGATAGAGAAAGTGTGGGCGTAGTTTAGTCCATAGACGATCTGCTTGAAAAAGGAAAGAGCCTCGAGAGGAGGGAGCCTTCCGCGGTTGACAAGGAAGTCAAAGAGCTCGCCACCTTCTACGTACTCGAGTACGAGGTAAAGTTCCTTCTCGCCTTCGAATACATCGTATATACGGAGGATGTTTGGGTGGTTCATAAGCTTCATCATGATAATTTCTCTGTCGATACCCAACCGTTGCTTTTCCGATTTTGCCTGCTGTGTGGCAAGGGAAGCACGGGAGTTGACTACTGGTTGAAGGGGGAGAATTTTGACGGCGGCGAGTTGGCCGGTACGGCGGTGCTTTGCGATGCGGACGCGACCGCTTGCACCTTTGCCGACGCACTCGCCGATGATCCACTGACCGATATACCTTGGATCTTCAGGAAACTCGAAGGCGCCGTGACCTGCGGCAGCCTTTTCTTTCTGCCAGCGAGTTCCTAGATGAGCGGTATACTTGATGGGGGGTGCACGAGGGGGTTGGTCGACTATTGAAGTCATTATGATAGATATCTATGTGTTTGATTAATGGTTAATATGCTTTAAAAATATACAGATGAATAGTGGCCCGATTAGATAGGCGGTGAATAGAATGCAGTACAGCGTGTAGTGTGTGGACGAGAGATGCAAGCTGTGGCAAGGCTCTGAACGTCGATCTCGAGAAGGTAATGCGTGGGAATTAAGATTTGCTTAATATAGTTTATTTCTGTAATGCTCGCTGTGTTAGTGGTCAGTACTAACTTACTAACCGGTTCGAGCAGGTCAGTGCAAGTTAATGTTAGAACTGGAGGCCGACCGGCGACAGCGGTTAAGCGGGCTAATCATATTTTCGTACTCAGGTCTCAGGCCTCGGCCTCAGGAAGCGCTTATTGTGTTTCACTGGTTACGACAGTGGCGTGTCGACGGTCTTGGAACGGGCTCTCCACACCGCTTCCGAGTCTTGGCTAACTGCGTCCATCATCGCAAGGCTTTCTTGCCCCTACGAATGAACCCAGGAGTCTGAAATAGTCTAACAAAGTCTGATAACAGATTCTCGAGGGCTCATCTGACGACCTGCTCATGACATCGACAATGCACCCATATCTAGTTGCATTGCAACTGGCTCTCTGTTTCTTTCCTCTCGTCTCCAGTTACACTTGGTCCTTCACTACCACACCCCAGCAATGCGCCACCTTATCCCTACAGATATCTGGCTCTGGCTCTCCTCCATACAGTGTCTTAGTCATTCCATATGGTCCAACGCCTCTCCCAAATAACACAGAGGTCCGCACCATCGTGTATCAACAGTTTAGTGGTAGTTCTACTACCACCAGCTTCCAGCTCAAATTCCCGTCCACATCCCAGTTCGTCGCCGTGGTGAGTCTTGTCACTTGCGACACGTCTCGTGTATAAGCTCACTAGTAGGTAGGTCAGCGATAGCACTGGTTTTGGATCTGGCGGGACTAGCGTTGCTGCTTCAGTGATGAGCAGTAGTGACAGCAGCTGCTTTAACCCAAATACAACCGTCATGCCAGATTTCCCATTCAATATATACCCCACCAACCAGGTCGTCCAATGCAGCGCAAGTAGACTGTGGTGGAACACTACTCAAGTCGAAGGGTACGCTCTTCTCTCTCCCTTATACCAGCCTCCTTCACAAAACATGTCCCAACAGCACTCCATCCTTCCAGGGTGTCATTCCTGGTGGTCAATCCTTTTCAATTCCCGAAGGCCAGATAACACAGGTATCTAACCAGGGCACTGGGTTTAGCTGGATACCATCTGTCCGCGAAGGCTCCACGCTCATCTTAGTTGCCGGAGATGATCGTGGGCTTGGTACAGGAGGAAGCGGGTTGTATACCGTCTCACAAGGCATATATCCAAACAGCTCATGTTTAACCACCACCTCGCCCTCATCCACTATCGGTTCTCCCGCAGGTGGTACATACCCAACTAACGCCAGCGGTGCGGAAACCACCGGTGGCACTAGCAGCAGCAGGTACGTCATGTTGTTCACCACCTGGACGGCTATTTTTAATCATCTCCACGACAGCAAAACCAATGTCGGCGCAATAGTTGGTAAGCTCATTTCATACCCGCTCCTTCAATATCCGTCTCACGCATTGTAGGCGGCGTGGTCGGCGGCCTTGCTGCAATCGCCATCCTTGCGCTGGCAGGGTTTTACTTTATCCGTCGTAAGACCGCCACCAAGGTCACCAAGGAACGTCCCGTCGACCTCCTCCAAGGTGATCCAGAAGACGATCGTGATCCAGCACCTGGTGAACTCGATAATTACTACCATCCCGAACCCTTCCTCGCCACTGAGCCGACAGAAACATCTTCCATGTATGGCCGTGAGGAGGGCAGAGCTGGCACAGTCATGTCAGGCTCACGTTACGGCACCTCGGATCGTAGACAGTCTGCACTCGGGAGTTTTAGTGATATGCGGTCTGCGACGCCTGACTATGAAATGGGTATCACTGGTGGTACTACCATCCCAAGCAGCTCCCGCAAATCTCCCATGCCAAGACAGCTTCGCCCTGTTAACATTATTCAGCACGACGACGCAGGCGCCGCAGACGAGCAGGCCGAGGGCCAGCCGGACACCGTTGAGCTTCCCCCTGCATACACTAATATTCGAAAACCAAATGCAAATTGAATTATTCGCTTTAACAATTCATTTACCCACATTCTTAACAGCCTTCCTTCTCTCTTTCGTTCACATTTAGATTTTACATGGCTCGAAAGCCGTTGTTCATGATTCTGTGCATGTCCCTTGTTTACATTCTCCTGGTGTACTTATCTCCCCGTCAAAAACTATATCACCTACATGCATCATGTCGTATAACAGCTACTGTCGTGATGTCGCCCAGCTCCACTCGGACTCTCAGGAACTTCAGTATCGTAGCTTCATCCTCACGTACACGGACGCTACGTTGTAATATCATACCGTGTAGCTCCGTTTTCCACGATCGCTCCACTGCGCAGTCGTGCTCCAGTAGGTGTGGAATCAAATCTTATGTGTGCGGATATCTATCAAGCATGTGTCATCGTAGTGAAGCGGCGTCGGTGTAACTTGATACAGTTCGCGACAATTATTAGCGACATTTGTTCTCATTACATCACAACCCATCGACAAGTCAGCACTCATGTACAACGTGAATGGGGTTTCTTGATTTAACATGCATGCTGCGGTGATACAAATCAGACACCAGCTTCCTTGGAGCAGGCACTTGAAGTCCTTTGACGGATCTTCAAGATGACCCGCATGGATACGAACATGATACAGCCGCCACTAGCGACGGTCTAGACAGCGTGTCAGCCAAAAACCAAAAGCGCAGCTTGACATGGTTCACTCGCCCCAGCAAAGACAACAGCCTTCCACCAGATATAATGCGACGTCAGGAAAGCACCGCAAATCGGTGCACCTAAGCTGAACGTGAGTGTCGGTCGAAAAAAAGTAAACGGCGCACGTGCCCACGAGTGATCCCATGCCTGTGAATATATGTCAAGACTCGGGGTGCCACCAAATCCAGACCCACAGACTTACCAGCTATCGCAAACGTTATTCCCATACGTGCGCTTGAGCAGTGTCAGAGCAAATCAAAGGCAGACGTCAAGTGGTTACCCAATATGTGAGATTTCAGGAGTCAGATACGATATCAATGGGCCCATCATTGCTACAACTGAAGCTGAGACTTGGTAAGTGTCAGAGGAGCGTCATGAACCTACGCACGGCCTCCGGCACAAAACCCATAGCCAACAGCTATCACTGCTACGCTGGCCTCAGAGTGCAAGCCGATCATTGCAAATAGTACAGCAGAGGATATTAATGAAGAGCCAACAACCGTGTTTGGGATGCCCACGTAGGCAGAGACAACACCCGCAGCAAGTCTTCCGATGAAAGAACCAGAATTAAGGATTGTGAGCTGTTGAAGGTGATAAGCAGTTCTTAATTATTCAAGTATTCTCTGGCACACGCACCGAATAAAACGAAAACCCTTGGCTTAGACCATGCAGGGTAGAATCTAATTGGAGATAAAAAGCTTCAAAAAAGAATCCGACTTCATAAGCAGCCATCCTAAGCAGTGAAAGTAACTTTAATGTTCATGTCATCAAGTATTGCAAAGCTCATGCACCCTATACAAACACAGATGTAAGCACCATCTCTCGACGAGTTTTGCAGAACACGGGTGTAGCTAACGGCCTTCGGTTGCGGTGGAAGCCTTGTTCGCATCAGGAGATTTGCTATGAAAAGCAGGCCACCAATCAAGCCCGCGCTTGCACGGACACCATTTGCAAAACCAAGTCTTCCATTGATGAGATTGTTGAGCATGATTGGGTGCAAGATTGCACCCAGTGACGCCCCCGCAACGACAATTCCCATCGCGAAAGCTCTGCGTCGCTGGAAGTGATGCGATACTACGGTGATGGAGGGAACATTCGTAAGGCCTATTGCAATACCGAAACCGATGCCTTGGGAAAGGAAGATCTACATGCATAACAATACGATCAACGAAGGCACGCATCAACAGAAACGAGACTTGCTTGATAATATCCATCTGGTTTCGCTAGGGACAACATAAAGAGGAAGAAGCATTGGAGGAGACAACCGATTTTCATCACTGGGTAGCTGAAATGTATGATCAGGGCCATCTTTATGCGGACTTCTTGCACACATACAATGCGCCCAGGTCAACCATCCTTCCTGACACAAGACCAACTGATAATATCAGGAATGCATTAACACTTCCTATCCAGCTATACGTCATAGAGGTCAGAAACACTGGCAGCCAAGAAATGACTTGGGTCTAGAGTTCACTGACGCGATTGCAGACGGTGTGAAGTTGGTTAGGTATGTTTGAGTGTAAAAGTCTACATAGCACGATTGTCAACTCGTCTGTAAGACAACCCCCCAAAATACTTGCCCTGGAAGACACCATAAACGCTGGTATATCTAGAACGTGTTAGTAGTTTGGGCCCATAAATGCTGAGTCGAATTTACCCAAAGCCACAGAATTGGATCAAGAAACTTAACGGCCACGGTTGATTATGAGTATGCAGCGAGCGACAGGTAGACAGAAGCACTTACGCGCCCAGCACTGTGCCCCAAGCGGTAAA
This sequence comes from Suillus placidus, assembly GCA_016628565.1. Taxonomy (NCBI): domain Eukaryota; kingdom Fungi; phylum Basidiomycota; class Agaricomycetes; order Boletales; family Suillaceae; genus Suillus; species Suillus placidus. Next base: position 255,956 of record JABBWD010000027.1, on the reverse strand, counting down.
ACCACCTTCGGGAAAACCTGGCGCATCCGAAGGGTCAACAAGGCTGGGATTTCCAGCAATTTTGACGGGTTGTGAGACGCTTTCGGGAGCCTGCTTTGCAGTTTCATGACTGGGGAAAGGTGTGGACATGGACAATGGAGGCCAATTAAGCGATGAATGAAGTTGAGCAACTAGGGAGGCTTGTACATGGCAGTGGCATGATGTACTTACTACCATCGTTCCTAGATCACCCTAGACTCGTGACCAGTCCGATGTACGTCTTTAAAAAGGGAATCGGCTAGGCCATGGTAGTAAGTATAATAAGCCAGGGTGCTCTCAGGCTCCGAGTCGTTCCGCGGTGATTGACGTAGTACATAAACGGTGGAGCGGGGCACCCCCTAGCAGGGGGTGATCGAGGCAGAGGGCCAGCATGGGCTAGTAGAGATCAGTAGAGGCCGACAGGAGCCAGCGAGCAAGGGTTGGGTAGGTCAGCACGGAGGTCATTCGGTGGCACATGTAGTAGTCAGAGATCGATCGATCATCCTTCAAAGAGGTCAATACTGGTGTTCGCATTGGCTGGAGCTACCACTCCAACGGGCACGCCGTCGATTGACTCCGCGGCCAGTGTCAGGAGAATTTGAAGGGATCCACTCTGCGATTAGTTCTAAACTGCTGACAAACTAGTCAATTTGTTCCTTACATGGTGGCCCGTGTCATCATATCTCGGATCTAGTTGGTTGTTTTACCCAATTATCGCCGTATAGATGCAGGATCAAATCTTGTACGATAGGAGATATCTATGGTGCAACGTTGTGACAGCGCAACTCGATTTGAATGGCCCTAGGATCACGAGCTCTGAAACATATTGAATATCTATGCTAGAACAATCAGAAAATACTCGTACCGCCTATATCAATTCACCATCTGTCTCTCAAGGTTCCGCAGCAGACGCAGCGCATCATCTGTGGCCCTCAACTCGCCATCAACATACTCAAATCTCTGTCGAATCCTCCGCTCTATATCCTGAGCATGTTCCAACCTCCTTGCAAGGACGAACCCTCTAAGCACATTCGTATAAAGCCCGATGTCCAGAACCGACGACGCTCGGTACGCATGATCACCACTCACGCCTGCCCGAACCTGCGATCCACCATCTTCCTCAAGCCGTTCGATGATAGAAACCGCCACAGCCGGATCCCCATACTCAGCGAAACCTCTTGCCACAATACTCCACTGCACGACTCCAGGACTCAACCCAAACCTCACCATATCCTTCAAGATGCCCGCGGCCTGCTCCGGCCGGCCGCGCTTCGCATGCAACTTTACAAAAGGCGAAAAATGAGCCGCGTCGACTGCGCGCTTTGGAAGCTGCAGCAATGATGGTGCGAATTTGGAGTCGGGGGGAGAAATGGGCTTCTGGGATGCGCTGGAATCTGCGACGGCGAGGAGATATTTGTACATGCGCTCGTGGTCGCTTTCTGGCGTTGACCAAACGAGAGCTTCCCAGACGAGGGCGGTGTGGTAGGGCGTCGGCCATAGCTTCTCTGAGATATTGTATTGCTGGTTTATCATGTGCTTTGGAAGCGATGTTCTTTGGGAAAGCCGAGCACGGCGCTTTGATATTAACCTCATGATTTTCAAAATAGTTCTGCGAGGAACGCCGATCATGTGGAAATGATATGCGAACACCACAAGAACGAGCTGGGGCTCGTTGCGGGAGCGGTGGTAAAGCATCTCTGCCATGACCCATAGGGACTTGGCTTTGTGCGAATGCTGGAACGCTTTTTTCCGCAAAGCAAGTAAGGCGCATGTACGCCCGGTGGCATGGTAGGCATTCATGAAGTCGGAAAGGGAGTAAGAAGTGGGAGGGTTCGTCGAGATGAGAGCGCGTCGGAGATAACGCAGATGGGAAGCTAGCGCAAGGGTATCGGTGTGGAAACAAGTGCGCTTATCCCAAACGTCTGGGATGCTGTAAGGATTGCTGGATATTTGTTCGCGTAATTCGTGAACGCTGGCTGTAAATTCTTCGTCTGGGGAGTGCTCTAGGAGGAATCTAAACGTAAAGTCTGTGACTTGACGTTCGCGTGTTGCAGCGACGCGTGCAAGCTGAAGGGCGTGCTCCCCTCGGCCAGCCAGAACCTGGTTTCTGATGACGAGGCTGTAGATCCTTGCCCATTGTTCTGGAGTAACCTCCACGTGGCCGGTTTTCGAGAGACGATCTACCACTGTTTCCAGCTGTAAAATATACCTCTCAATCGTAGCAGGACTCGCATAACGGGCAAGGGTGCTCAACACTTGCGACTGTGCATCACTAGCGATGTAACCTTTTGACGCCATGACGAGACCGAACCGCATGATGAGTGAGATGTTAAGGTAGTTCGATCCACGAAAGAGTTGCTGGCGGATATCCTTGAATGAGCTCCATTGTTCTATTGCAGTAGGCACCAACGAAAGCCATGCCGAAAATGCTTCCCCTCGATTTTTGACCCCCTTCGTCTGAAGAACAATTCTTGCTGCCCGTTCGTAAATGACGTGCGGTTGAATGGGTATCTTGATATCCACCATCTCTTTCCGCAACGTTTCCGCAACTGCGTAGTCCCCTGTACGTATTAGATTTACGAGGGTGCCAGAAGAGGTCTGTGGCGTGTACACGGATGAACTCTGAGAGACGGCCAAGGTATACTCGGCAGTCATCTCCTCGAACACAGAGATGTCAGGTGCTTGACGTGGAAGTGGCATGTGTTCGACCTCGATGGATGATGGTGACTGCGTCGAAATAGCGAGAGACGCATTGAGTCTGTTGCGTGCTTGACACCAAACTTTTGGTGGAAGAAAATCTAGGCGTAAGCGCACACGGCTAGCATGCAGCCAAGGTGATTGGCCAAGTATCCATGTCGCCATGCAATGTGCAGCACTAACTCTGTCTTTTCACCTAGTGAAGTACGAAAATCATGAGCTGGTCCAGCTGGTGGTAGTAAGAGCCTGAGTCACCACGGTGGAACCTTGAAAAGGAAGGTGTTTGATCAAGGGTCTCTTACGGTAGTCCGAATCCATCATTGATGTACGCCGACAAAATGTCCTTCTCTGGCTTCCAGAATAGCATCAGTTCGGTGATACGGTATAGGTGTGTTAATGGTGTGCGCGATGCATATTTTTTGGAGCTCCACGTCACAGGTTCCTTCGGTTCCCCAAGTTTCACTGTGGAATATTTGCAAAAATAGACAAGTCACGGCGCTCTCTCTCTCAACCTCATTTTGCCAGGCCTCTAGCTGTCGACACTCGCCCGCTGTCACATTAAAATTTAGATCCTCTTCGAAACATGGTTCTTCCTTTATTAACCGCGGTACATCGAAGATCTATCATTATTGCATTAATCACTGTGGTATGTCAAAGGCATATTCCGTACCGCACCCTGTCCTCAGCTTCCCGTATAGTCGTGTGTGTGTTACTTTATGACTGTTAGTCCCGAAGACGGCTACTCGTCTTCCAAAATTTTGTCCCCAGAACAGTTGGACTCTATGGGTGTTTTGGGTATCGCACAGATGAGCGAGGCCTTACTCGATTTGGCTCCTCCAGCAGAGAGCAAACCATCACACCCACACGACCCTTCCATTCCTCGCCGAGCCAATGCTACGTTAGTGATGCTGGCGCGTAACAGTGATCTCGACGGCGTGGTATCGAGTGTAGAACAGTTGGAGGCGAAGTTCAATCGCAAGTTCAACTATCCCTGGGTGTTTTTGAACGACGAACCCTTCTCTTACGATTTCAAAAGGTATACCGTGTCACCATTTAGCGCAGCTGATTCATCGTGCATTTTCAGGCGTGTTAAAGTGTTGACTGACGCGGATGTATCATTTGGGCTCATCCCTCGCGAAACCTGGGTACAACCGCCCTGGATAGATGAAGAACGAGCTCGGAAGGGACGCAATATGCTAATGAAAGAAGGCGTAATTTATGGCGGTAAGTCTATCATCGATCAGATCGTCTTCAATATCTTACCAATGAAACCACAGGCAGTGTTTCGTGCGTATCTCCTTGCAACCTATTCAGGTCGCGCCTCATCCTTGGCCATTAGTTACCGTAATATGTGTCGGTTTAACTCAGGGGTAGGTGCGGGTTTAGGGGAAATGTTTCGTTCGGCTGACCTCTCTGTAGTTCTTTTTCCACCATGAGCTTTTAACACCATACAAGTGGTACTGGAGAGTAGAGTCAGTCGTTCGGCGTACTAGATGAATTAAGTGCTGACCAATTCTATAGACCCGACGTGAGATTTTACTGTGACCTTGAATATGACCCTTTTGTATTCATGGAAGATCATGACAAAATTTATGGTGAGAAATTCTCAGTACAATGATTGAGCTGCTAAATCTATATCCACGGCCAGGCTTCACCATTTCAATGCCAGGTAAATTGATATTCCTGCCGTATCTTTTATAGCATGAACCGCGCTCTGAACAGAATGGAAACCAACTATAACGTCGCTGTGGTCCGCAGTGAAAGGTAAGCACTAAGCATCACGCTCTGTAGGCCGAGGGTGAACCTGTTTTTCAGAATTCATCTCGGACCACCCTGAATATGTGTCACCAAACAACTCAATGGATTTTATATCTGACGATGCGGGCGATACTTACAACATGTGTCACTGTAAGAGCCGTTCAATATCACGCTGGAAAAAAGGTCACTGACGCCCGACGCTCAGTTTGGTCAAACTTTGAAATTGCCGATATGGATTTCTGGAGGGGCGAAGCTTACACAAAATTCTTTGACTATCTTGAGAACACAGGAGGGTTTTACTATGAGGCTAGTTGAAGATTTCTTTTTTCTGTTCATGTCGTCTGACCGTACACAGAGATGGGGAGATGCACCTATTCATAGCATCGCCGCAGCCTTATTTACACGCAAGGATCAACTACATTTCTTTAAAGATATAGGTAAGCCTCGGCCATAACGTTTCATATCCATAATTGATCCGTTCGAAGGTTACAAACACGCTGAATTCGCTCACTGTCCCCAGGGTAGACAGTGGCGGGAAGGACACTGCTCATGCAATCCGAACGATAACTTCGGTGCGATAATACATCACGTTTGAGTCTTGGCGATACTGAAAAAATGGCCCAGATTTTGCGCAAAATTCGTGCCTGAGACATTTCATGCGGTTGGACGATTGGATGTTCGGTTGATTGAAGGCAGATACCACGATGTATTTCTACCATGCGCTACTTCTGCAGGATAATATATCTAAGTCGTTTGATTATCAACTGTCTCATGGGCCGTAAGTTCTCTATGAGCGGTATCAGTCAAACAACCCTCGGACGGTCACGCCTGCTCTCCCCTGACCTACCCACTCCTATTTTGTTTGCATCCCCACGATTCCTGTACAAACTCGCCTCGCGCGACCGAGTACGTGTAAAGTTTACGATACGAAAGATATCCCACACACCAGATAGCACGAAGTCATCTCATCCACACAAGTGGCGCGTCTAAAACGGCCGGCGGGAACGGCGGACTGATGGGGCACGTCTCACATCAGGGCATTCGCGCACTTGGAGATGCGTTCGGGACACCGGGAGTCTCTTAGACTAGAACGAATTGTCCTACATAGAGTATTACTCTGCAAAGGACAGAAATGGAATCAAAAAAAAAAAAAAAAGTTCTCTATGTTGTGACTTAGTCCCCCTATAGTGGCCTCTGCTTTCTCGATGAAATATGCATGGTATTTTCGCTAGCAGGATACATCTAGGTAATCCTTTTAACAGAAAATGCCCGAGAAGGAATGACCATGTATTTTCGTTCGAGTCTAAGATTTGCCTAGGGGAGACTATATAGAAATGCCCACATCGCTAGGCCCAAGGCGACCGTGACGATCAATAATGAACTTCAGCTCAGACGTCAGAAAATTAGTCTATCGTACACTTAAGACAAAAAATACGTAAAGAGACAACAGAGCTGCGTCAAAGACACGAACGAATATAATTAACATATCCTACTATTCCATCACGCTAGCTGGGCAAACTCCCCGTCATTCCGAGGCCCTGTATCTCCTTCCAATGGCATGCTGGACGATACCTCGGTCGCAATCGTTCCCTGACCCGTAGTACCTAAGTTGGTTGGAGGGATGGATGTCCGACCGTTCTTCGCCAGTTCACTCCTCACACCATCAAGCATACGCTTGAGGTTAACGCGCTCATTCACAAGGGCCATCCGGGCGCTTTCAAGACCTTTCCTTTCTTCTTCCAAAACCTCCTCCAACTCCTCGAATTGAGACGTTTTAAGTTCGAGTTTCGTGAGCGTGAGTTTGATGAGTGACGAGAGGGTCGTGCGGATATGTACGTCTTCAGCATCTGCCAGGTTCTGAGCAGCTTTTGCAGAAGACTTAAGAGCAAGCTGAGCGGCGCGCACGACGTGCGACTGGGGCAATTTGGACTGCAGTTTCGTTGGTTTTGCGGTGTCGGCGGATACGTCTTCTGCCCCTTCTGTATTTGATGGAGTGTTGGTCTCCGGTTCAGCGTTCGCTGCCATAGATGCATCGGGAGCATCCTCATCCATGGCAGTGTCACCTTCCGCATCCTTCTTGTCACCAGACTCCCCTTTCTCGTCAAGTGTATTCTCCGTGCCTTCCTTTGGGGCGCCATCTGTCAAAGCGTGCATGGCTGTCTTGGCTGCTTCAGCGGCGACCCCTGAACCAACAACACCAGCAAGGAAGGCGACCACGCTCATCACAGGATTATCTGCCTGTTCGAAAGGGATCCGCCCAAACCTCAGTGGACCCGTGTTGCCTTCCGAGGCTATGTACGGGTCTTCAATTGGTAGAGCCAGGAATTTCCTGATACACTGCTGAGACGTACGCGTCCCTACATGGTCCTCGACTGCGCTCCAGTCATCGTCGAACATCTCGATACCTTCCAGCAACAGGAGTACCTCCTGGTCTGTCCAGTCGTCGTCGGTCCCACCATGGCTTACACCGGGCGGACTAGACGTGAGCTTCACAAAGTCCCCACTAAACATTGTCGATGGGAAACGCCCATCGAGATAGCACGGACCGCACAGCTCGAAGTCTTTCACTTTCAACGAGTGATACCGCAGTGCGGTACAGTCTGTCCCACATGTGTCGCACTGGTACGACATGTTCCCTTTCGACGATACACCGTTCGCGAGCGAATTCGCCTCTGTAGAAGTTACCGCGCGTGATGCTTTGGATGTCGTCTGGTAGATCGAATTCCGCAGCTCAAGTGACGCCAAACCGGAGCCGCTGTGTTGCTGTATTGGCTTCGGGGCACCGTTCAGTGCTGTTGTTGGATGCGTGATAGTAGGGCGAGTACCAGGGTGCAATGACTGCATGCCCCGAGGCGTGTCGAGGATCACACGGAAATGGCCGGTGAAAGGTGGTGCAAGCGCGGCTGGTCGCGCTTCTGGGTCGATCTTAAGAGAGTACTTGGTCATTACAAAGTGCTCAAATGACATTTCTGCCCTGCGCACCTGATAGTTGATCAAACCCCACTGCTCCAGGAATGCATGCACGCGCATTATCGCGCACACGTCGCCTGCCAAGTTTCTCCGGCATGCGGTGACAGTCAAGTACTCCGTCGGCCGGAGACGATACGTGTTAATCATAAAGTCACGGTAATCTTTGTATATGGAGGGCGTTTTGGAGCGGTTTCTTGAGTTGAAAAACTCTGGGAGCGCGCGTCGTTCGACGGGGTGAATCTTGGACATGTCAAACCATGCAGAGTAGGACGGAATAACAACATCGTGTGTTTGCGCTGCGAGGTACTTTCTTGCCTGGTCCTCTAGTCGCAAGCGAGTAGCCTCTAGTTGTGCAGGGTCTTCATCATCATTGTCGTCTCCGGACTCCGCTTCCTCATCAGCTGCTTCCCCCATTGACACGTCTCCGGCGTCTTCATCTCCGTCTCCCTCCTTCAACACCCTAGTCACACCCGAGCCATTCTCTCCTGACGTAGGTTCGCCAGTGTCAGGTGGAAGGTTGCCAATATCTCCGCCTTGAATTGGGTCAAGTTCGCTGCGCTTTCCCGGGGCGGACTCAGGTTCTACAGACGAAGCGCCCTGATTTTGCTGAGGAACTGTGAGCTTGATTCGTTTTGCCTCTGACGTCGACGACGGCGAGCCCGTGCGTTTTGGTGAGTCCATCGCAGTCAAGTAGCCGTTCAAATGTATGGTTAGAAAGAAACCAGTGTGCCAAATAGTCACAAATAACTATGGTGGCTGAAAAATTGAACTGCACCGAGCTAACTTTGCTCAGGAAGAGCAACGTCTCCGTCGTCCGAGTCTACCAAGTTAACAAACAAGTTCATAGACCCATGTGCACGTTGGGAGCAGTATTTTTACGAGGTATCCGGGATATCTCAGAATGCTCGTGCAATCGTTTTCATGCGGATATCTGGTTCCGGACTACTTGCTCATCGTCACGGTCCGTAATGCGCATATCTTTTACTAATATTTATCTAGTAGATTTTGCTGTCACCGCGAGCCAGGCGCTTTTTGTGGTGTTTTTAACATCTTAGGAGCCTACTGCCACCGATGATCCTCAAGCAGACAAGCAGCAGGATAGGCCCATAGTCCTGAACCTCTGTACTCTTGGAAAGGTAGCCGCGGTATCAGTGGGGGGAAGCGCAAATTGTATTTTTCTGCGGATGAAAGGAATATACATGACTTACGCATTCAAGTTACTGATCAGAATCGTCTTCATCACCGTCATCATCATCAAGAAGCGGCGGGCCACCCGTCGGATCTCGCGTTAGGCATACTTTCTGCAATGCCACCGTATCTCGAGCCACGTTGGGGCGGAAATAACAGGGGCGTCATTTGGGTTATGACTGCTGAGTGAAAAGAAGAACGATCTGGATCAACTTTCTTCGTCTCACATCATTACTGTATGCTTCGGTGCCCGGAGACTGGAGTTACTTTCTTCCAAGTGACCAACGATAAAAGGATATATAACAACGCTGGCTTTTTTCTACTATCACCCGATAGACGGACCTGGAAAGATGCTGCAGGTTTTCGATTTTGTGTAGGTTGCCGTCCTATTCGCCGATATTCGCTTTTCTGGCTGGAAGTACGCAGAAGCTGGACCCAAGCTTGTGTCTCGCTGTACCTAGGTCATCTTCACTCGTATTGCCTCCAGCGACCGTCACATCTTACGCGACCTGACCGGCTCGTGCCTGACACTGATTCCGTTTAAGATCTGCGAGATTGCGACTGGGTTGATCATTACAGTGCAGTGAACTTTATAATTCCAATAGTGCCGTGGCTTTATTCACCTAGTCATTTGCCTTCCAACGACGGCACCGTCAGAAGGTTCCAGCGTTTTAGCTGACGTGGCCCGATACTCCAACTATATTTAAGTGGTAGGGTTCTGTATCATCCACGGCATCAGTGGGTATGACTTTCACCAGTAACATTCCATTGGATCCCAGCCTCTACGAGCTGGACCCCCCTGCACTCGAGTTCTTCCAGCAGCAAACAGGCATCACCGAAGAGGATAACCTGAAGCACCACATTCTTGCTGTTCAAGCAAAGGCTTTCGCGGTGAGTGGTGACTTCCATCAATGTAATTCGAGTTTTATGCGACCTGTGTAGGTAGCGCCGTACCCCTGTATTTACAGCTTCGGATTCACAAGGCAAGCCGTATTCGTGGAACTCATATTCTATATGATTGACATGTATCCCAGACTCAGAATTTCGAGACATCCGAAGTACCAAAGCGTGCTTCAACTAGGTCGTGATTGCAGAAGCCCACTGCTCTTGGATCTTGGATGTTGTTGTAAGTGCATTAGGTTTATTCAAGTAGACGATGGTCATGGACTCGCCTCGTCATAGTTGGCAATGACACACGCAAGGCAGTCGCAGATGGCTGGCCAATCACCCGAATAATCTCTACCGATCTCAGGCAAGGTGCGCCCCGCGATAGTCACCTCCCGGCGCAAACAGGGGAAAATGTACACTTAGACTGAGCCTTTATAACAGAACTTTGGGACCTCGGACATGTCCTTTTCCAGTCTACGCCGACATCTTTCCCCTCGCAGTTCATCGCGGGTGACTGTCTTGATCCAGCTTTCTTATCATCCGAGTCTGGGCCTATGTCACGGTCACCACTTGACTTGTCCTCGCTCGCCTCACTAAATGACTTGCATGGCGAACTTACTGCCATCCATGCATCATCCATATTTCACTTGTTTTCTGCAGAGCAACAGGCATCGCTCGTCCGTGCTGTAGCTGCTTTGCTGTCTCCTGTGCCAGGAAGCATTGTATTTGGATCTCACGTCGGACTTCCGAAGCAGGGTACCATACGGGAGGAACTGCTTGGTATGACAGTGGAGATGTATTGTTATGATCCTGAGAGCTGGAATAAGCTCTGGGAAGATGCAGGTCCCTTCAAGACGGAGGCCGTCCTGAAAGAGGTGATAGCTCCAAACGGTGAGATCGGGTGTGTGATGGTCTGGAGTGCGACGATGAGCACGAAATTCACTGTATGAATCCAACAGACATTTAGAATAAACTTTTGTATAGTTAGTCAATGACATGACATGGTGTCTGTGATAATAATGAATATGGATCACGTGACGAAAGTTTCCCCAGCGTGTTTGGAAGCTCCTGCTTGAAGTTGTAGACCAATGCGTCGCGCCTCAATTTGGATTTTCTTAGCTTGCCTGTGTATCCCGTCCTTTGCTCTATATCGGGGGGAAATTTACAGCGAAGATCTCCGCATACAACCTCTCAGAGATGGGCGAGTATCGACGACGTTCTCTTTTATCACTGTTCTAGAGGGTGCAGTTCCACGAAATCCGAAGGCCTTAGGACAACTAGATGAATGTGAGTCTACCATCACCATTTCTCACTTCTGAACTACACAAGCTTCGCAGCCCAGCATTACGCCCTCTTCCCACTGACTCTTGGTCAAATCCTACGCGAGTACGCGATCACCGAGCTACACCTAACTCTCAACGCTGGAAAATGGAATTATGATAACTGGGGGCATCCTCATGAAGCTGGGGTTGGCACCGGAGCTGAGCTATGGGCTTGGATGGGCGCTAGTGAGGTAACAACGTGTGTATGCTTGACGAATAGCTATGATCATGTTCACTCATTCAATCTGTCAGAGTGGATGAACGATGGTCTGGTCTTCGAAACGCACTTTCAGGATTATTTTGCGCTTCTCTTGGGTCGCTAGATTCCAGACGAACATTGTCACCGACGGTCGCCTTCCCTCTATCTGGGTCTACCCCTACATTTGCCCCACACGAACTTCGGCACGCCTCACTTCCTTCAGAGAGCGTATGCACGGAGAATCTAACACCCTTCTTGAAGCTACTTCCGTGCAAGAGCCATGCAGGACTTGCTGCACTTCTCAATCCTCAGAAGGTGTTTGATGCGGACTGGCATGGCATGGGGATTCACGTGACATGGAAGGAAGACACTGGTGTGGAATTAAAACTGACCTTACAAGCGGTATTTAATCCAGTGCGAACCAGCGCAGGGAAGAGACGAGGTGAGCCAGTAACCGATTCATGATATATCCCTCGCTAACAATATCGACAGACTGGAATCTTCAATCACTGTTTGATCGCTCCATTGAACGATCATGCCCGGTAGCGAGCTCCAGTTCTGTTACTGTTATTCTACCGGAAGAGAAGGGCTACCAAATCACCCCTGAAAATCCTGCCCATATCAATGGTTTAGTCATTTATGACTTATCCTCCTGTGCGTTGTACAGATGTTTCCCTGCAATAAATTTGAACCAACAATGTGTCAAAGCATCTAATTTCACAATTCCGTCCAACATTGCCATGTACTGGCCGAGTGAGCATAGCTTCCAGTATCGTAAGTCCCTCTCTGTTTGTACAACCAGCTCACTGATGATTTATCAACGCAGCACTGCCACCATTGACACCGGTCACCCCGCTCAGCGTGAAACGAACAATTCATGGTACAACGCAAACACGAGGCGTTCTATCTATTTCTGTGACCAATAATTCTCCTCAAGAGATATCGGCAGGCTATCTGGAGATGATGCCTGCACTCCTCACGCTGTGGATGCACACTCTGAAAGTCGAAATAAACTCACAGATACGGAGTATGACTTGCAGCCATAAGAAGATTGTCTTTGCTGATTATCTTGTATATTTAGGCGACTTACTTTCAGGGCTAAAATATCATCCACCTTCACCACAATCTAATGACCGCCTCTCTCCCTCGATGTTGCAAGCTGTCCTCACAATTCCACCAAAGACCACGCTCAAACTTTCCATGGAGGTCAACAAAGCCTTTCTGAAATACACAGAACATCCACCTGATGCGATGAGAGGCTGGGATCTACCAGGGGCCGTGTTTTTCCCGCTCCCTCAATCGTCTCATGACACCTCTTCCAGTTATGATTGGGAGAGGATTTATACCCCAACACTCCTTGTCGACCTCCCCACCCCAGATTTCAGCATGCCCTATAACGTCATCATCCTCAGCTGTACGCTCATGACATTGATTTTCGGAAGTATCTTCAATTTGCTGACGCGCAAGTGGGTCGTGGTGGAGATTCAAGAATAGTTGTGGTGACCGATGTAGTCCCATTGTACTATTTTAGTGGTCATGCAACCTGCTGTCCTTTTCTGGGTCACACAATGTCTCGACCCTTGTTATCGCACACGCCTGTCGGTGGAATTGATCCATATGTATGTTCCGGCGGCATGTGCTTGCAGTTCCCCACTGGCTGTAATATATTGCACCACCAGGGTCTATTCGGATTTCAATTCAGATTTAGTGCCCTTTGGGGTCGAAGACCCTATGTAGGACATAGCCCTTTTCGCGGGGGGCTTACTCCCGCCTAGTCCATCGTATGTTCTATTCGGACTTCCGCAGTGATCCTTGTCATCCGTCGGAAAGGAGTCCGGTCTTAGCCGCGCGGCGGTTTGCCTGCCGTACATGGGGTTTGAAATTGGCAGTGTGTGTATAATAGTCTATAGGCGTGCTCAATTCTTACGGTTCAAGCTTTCAAGTTCAAGGTGCGTCAAGGGGTCTTGCCGGTCGGCTACATTGTTTGGCTTAAGGCACGGTGGGACTTGACACACCTTGAAATTGACATCGTAAGATTGAGCACGCCTTATAGAGCTGCGAGTATGTAGTGCGTTGCGTGCTTACGACGTCTTCATTTCCAACGCCCCTGCAAGCATGATTGTTACTGGTTTGTCGTTGGGGACCCTTGCAATAATAGTGGGTTCGGTGTCTGTACTGCGCGCCTTCCAGCTCTTCTTGGATTTCCGTCGACTATTGGCAAGCATTCAGTGAGTTAACCAGCTTTATCGAATTACTTACATAGAACCGATTATCTTGCATAGTCATCTTCCAGGATACAGAACAATTCTTAGTTCCTCAAGTGTGCTCGGACATCTGTTTCCCCCGACCCCCTTGTTGACCTTAGGTCATGATTATTCTTGGCTGTCGAAGCATGCCCGTACGTCGAACATTTTTCATGTTGCTTCATTTTCCCTGGTTAACGTAAATTTCTGAAGCCTTTGCGGAGAGGGGCTTCGATATAATTTCCGCTGTAAGCTGCTTGCAACACCGTAGTGTATCAGAGGCCAATGATTTCAGGTGGCATGCTGGCCGAAAGCAACCGGATCGCTGTTGATAGCAGACGTCAATGTGATTAAGGTATATCCGTTTATTCCGGCCTTGAAAGCCTGATAAATTGCTTAATCGTATCAAAGGACATCGTTTGGTCTCGTGGACGCTTCCCGAAACCTCTTGACCAATACTCCATATTAACATTCTTTGGGGAAAACATTGTTGTTTCTGAAGGCAATGAATGGAAGCGTTACCGCAAGATCGTCGCACCTGCATTTTCAGAAGTTAGTAACTGATGTCCACGCGTACAATAGAGCTTTCTAACTTATAACTTGAAGAGGAACAATAGATTGGTCTGGGATGCAACGACACAGATCATGCTCGACCTTTTTGATACAATGTGGGCTGGACAAGAAGAAGTGGTTGTCAATCACTCCGTAGATTTGACTTTGCCAGTGAGAGCTCTTGATGCCACCTCTGCGCTTCTTTAATTTCGTTCGGATCACTAGATCGCCCTGTTCGTGATCGGGGCTGCAGGTGAGCATGATCGGTATTATCAATAAGTAGTTGTCGATATAGTGAACTTGTTATAGGCTTTGGTCGTCCTATATCCTGGAAAGAGGACGCTGTGGTCCCACTCGGACATCAACTGACTTTCAAAGATGCTCTCCACACAGTGACACAGGACCTCACCCTTAAATTTTTAGTACCGAAATGGGCCATGGGACTCACTAAACGTTTCAGACGTGCGAGACTTGCCTTCGATGAATTGCATGTCTGTGCCATAATTGTGGCTGGATACTTGACATTTATAATGACCCTCTTTTGTAGCGATACCTTACAGAGATGATTCATGAACGGCAGGGATCCCAGGACGAAGACGATAACAATGACCTATTATCTAGTTTGTTGTCAGCAAATGGTGACAAGAATTTGTCGAAGGGTGAAGTAAAGCTAAGCGACAGCGAATTAATTGGTAAGCTACAATATCAGATTCTGTAGCAGAACATGACGTGTGTTACATTGTCCAACAGGCAATATCTTCATATTTTTGGTCGCAGGACACGAGGTACTACATCCCTTCGACACTTTTGCCTCATGCTGACAACTCACAGACGACAGCCCATGCCTTTTCTTTTGCATTCGCACTATTGGCTTTACATCCCGATAAGCAAGAAGAAATGTACCAACATATCAAGCGCGTACTGCCTGATGGAAGAATTCCTGTATGGACCCCTGAATTACAGACAGCTAATAGACCCACAATATTTTTGACAGACTTACGATGATATGCCGTCACTGGCCTATTCTTCTGCGTCAGTTTGCCTCTAAATCGACCAGGTTATAGGCTGACATCGTGGCAGTGTGTTCAACGAATCACTGCGAATGTTCCCCCCAGTATGTTGGTGGAGCGAATATCTCTGAGCAATTTTGTTAACTTCAGGTGCAGGTTTGCACTGTGCCAAAGTCAAGTGCCGAAGACACGACCTTCAACCTCACAGATGTGAACGGAACGCTGAAAACAGTCGTTGTGCCTAAAGGATTGGGTCTTACACTGGACGTACCTGGGCTTCACTACAACCGTAAGATGCTTGCCAAATGCAAAGAGACGCAATAACAGCCTGGCGCATGATTACAGCTAAGTACTGGGAAGATCCATTCACGTTTAAACCCGAACGATTTTTGGGTGACTGGAACCGAGATGCATTCCTCCCCTTCAGTAGTGGTAAGTGTCTTAACATCTTGCTCAGAACAAACTTGAAGACGCCCATACCAATGAAGGTTATAGAGGGTGTGTAGGAAGAAAGTGAGCATGCATGTTGTCATTATTCTTGGTCATCATTTGAATTTTGTTCAGGTTCTCGGAAACCGAGGGAGCAGCTGTTCTCACCATTTTAATTTCGCGATATGTCATTTCGATCAAGGACGAGCCGCAATTTGCTGGCGAAACGTATGAGCAACGCAAGGCGAGAGTACTTAACGCACAAAGTGTACTCACTCTGGCGTACGTTGAACTTCTGCTCCTGTAAGATGAAATGTTGATGGCTGTTTAGACCAACCCGCCTTCCCCTGGTGTTCAGACCTCGGAGGACTTAAAGAAAAGACTTGGGTATGATAGTATACACCAATTTGGATATGCGTGCAAGTACAATATACACTTGGCTTGGCTTTGACTATATGTATCTTATGACTACATCATATGTTCAGTTTGACATCTCCAAGACAATTCTCCCCGCTACTGTGCCTTGCTTGAGTGCGTCATAGGCCCTGTGAATCATGTTAGCTATGTGTCCTTTCCATCGCGAACTACTCACTCCTTGAGCTCGGAGAGACCCTTGCACTCATACCTCACTACTGCCTTACCTCTCGATGCGATCTCCAGAGCCTCGATAGCATCCTGACGATTACCAACATATGAACCAATGATGTTAATACTCTGCGATAATTCTTGAACAAACCAAATTCAAATATTTCTTCGCAGAACCTACCTTGAATACGGTGAAAAAGATGGACGCCTCGAGCTTTGCTTCACCCGGTAGCCCTACTGCCATCAGCGTTCCTCCAGGTCGAAGGTAATCGACAGCTTGCGTATAACCAGATGCATCTGCAGTGGTGACGACAGCACAGTGTGCTCCCTCGCCATCACAGGCTTTTCGCACAGCCTGGACAATGTCTTTTGCCTCCTTGAAGTCAATCCATTTTTCGGCTCCAAGCTCCAAACACAGTTTCTTCTTCTCGAGGCCTGTGTCTGAACGCGACGATATCAGTCTCCTGTTAAGTATGGGTGGGGCCTTCAAAATACCTATCGCTACGACACGGAGGCCCATAGCCACTGCGTATTGAACCGCTAGTCAAGAAGTCAATTGTTGGATCATTGATACCAACTGCAGTAGCGGGACAGACCCAAGTGTCCGAGGCCACCGCCTGCACCAGGCAAGACAACCCATTCGCCAATCTTTGCACGGCTGTATTTGAGAGCTCTATATACGGTAAGTCCCTTGATGCAGCATGTGAGTGAATTACAGTCAATTCCAAAGACTATAACCTTACCGCACAAAGTATCGAGGCCGCGGCGTTGCTGTCTATATTTTGTGGAATAGGGGTAACATGATGTACGTAGGAAACCTAACGAAGTCAGCGACACATTTATAATACCTGGAGGTTGACATACTGTGTATTGTGCGAATGTGCCATCAGTGGTGAAACCGCTTAATTTTGCCTTCGGACAGTCTGAATGTAAATTCAGCATCATATTCAACGCTCAAACGTTCAACTCGCTTTGCTCTCGTCCATTGAGGCATTGCTCGCAGTTCAGGCAAGAGTATGCAAGCCATTTGATGCCTACGCGATCACCAATCTTCACAGGAGAGTCGCTGGTGTGTTCCCCAATGGCAACGACCTCCCCTACACCTTCATGCCCGCCAACAAGAGGTGTATTGGCGTGAAGTGGCCAATCATCGTTGCTGGCATGCAAGTCCGTATGACAGACTCCAGTGCAGAACAATTTGACGAGGCATTCGCCCGGGGCAAGCTCAGAAGGTTGCTTGACCGGATGATCCATCTTTATTTCAAGAGCAGCTCCGCGGGACGGCACGACTGCGGCGATTTGTGTCTTTGGAATATTCGACATGATGAAGGTTGTAAGATGGATGGGGCGGGAGAAGGCTGTCTTTTATAACAACATGTCGAACTGAGTTGATTATGCCAATCGTCGTCGTTATCGTCATCGCTGACATCAATTCAATCACGCCCAGACAAGCCTCGAGCGTGCTGGACCTAGTTCATTGCGGCTTCGAGCCTTCGACTGGCCTAGAATCCCTTACTTAATGTTGATCAGTGTTTGCCAGTCCTCATTTGGCAGGCAGGTCCCAATTAAACTTACCAAACCGCACGTGTCGGAACTTCTCCTGGACGTTGATTCTGTACGACTACGAGTGCCAATCGAATACCAGACCTGTTACATTCTTTCGTACCATGTCGACCGACCCATATCATGAAGTCCAGCAGGAGATCCAATCTTCGCTCCAAACAGCGTCAACATTATGCTCTTCGTTCCTGCGAATCCGCAGCCTCGCTCGGGATGGGAGTGAGGAGCTTGTGTTGGCCCAAAACGAAGTGAGATTATCCTTGACACACTCTTCGAACGCAAAGCTGACATGAGATTGCAGTTGAAAGCTACTCTTGCTGCACTGTTCACAGACTTGGAGGATTTAGAAGAGAGCGTCAAGTAAGCTGGATGATAGTCCGCATTTCAAGGAACTTATTCCTCTCAGGATGGTGGAGGACACGGGTCCTAGATATTTTGGACTGGATGATGCAGAGGTTTCTGAACGGCGTAAATATGTGGGTCACGTACGTCGTGAAATTGAGGTTCGTCACAGGTTGCTTGGAGCATGCACACCCTAACTAAGATGACCAACCTAAGGACAGGGTATGAGGGCGGACGTCGAAGGACGAAATGTCGGTATTTATTCCTGCTAGATATGCGGTTTCTGACGGTTCATTAGTTGCCGTCTGGAGGGAAATCACCGTTCACTCCCCTTCAGTCACAATCATCGTTACCCAGTGGTTCACGCTCTCCTTTACAATCAGTACCTGGCTCGCAGTCAGGAGAGCCCAGTGATGAGCAGGCAAAATGGGCTCATGAAGAACAACAAGTATGTTTTCATGCGTTCATCCCATAAGAGAGGAGACCGACAGCAAAACGTGCGCAAGTTATTACTTCAGGAGCAAGATCGTGCCATGGATTCAATATCAGGGACTTTAAATACTCTAGCTCAACAAGCAGGCCTGATGGGGCATGAGATTGCCGAGCATGTTGAGTGAGCTATGTCATTCGCTGCCGCTAGTTCGTGCTAAGATTTTTGACCAGAATGCTTGACGATCTCGAAGCAAATGTTGACCGGACGGATTCCAAGCTATCAAATGCGATGCGAAGAATGAAGAAATTTGTACGAGACACAGAAGGCAAGTTTGACTCGGCTATGTGGTCGTTATGACATACTGACACACTCAGAGTAGAAACGAAGTCGGGATGGTGTATAACTATCCTTATAATTGTGCTTGTTGCTTTATTGTTGGCGGTCATTCTCGTGTAAGAGCCGTGGAATTTCTGCACGATACCTTAGCCTTATCCATCTGATCACCGCGGTATCCTTGCCCGTGTGAGTGCAACACAAACGCTTATGCTTAGTACGAAGTCGGCTAAAAGTTCCATCAGTAAGGTGAGGTTTTGTGCAGTTTGAAAATATTTCTAGATGTGAAACCACGTTCAAGTTTGAAACAATCGAGTTGTAATTTGCCTTTACACAAATCCAAATGTCCAATTGGTCGATGCGTTCGAGTTTCGCGGGCCTATGGACAATCTATGGACGCCCCTTGTCCGTTGTGACATGCGCTCTCAGCATGGCGCACACGCTGAGGAATCTCCGCCCCAGATGACGGAGATTCTATTCTATGCCTAACGCACGAGACCACTGTCGTCATCGTCGCATTAGCCTGAGGTGCATACGCGAGTTTTCTCATGTCCTCGTCTCACGTTCACCTGAAAACTAAGTACTAACGCCGAATGAATGAATAGTTACTATGCCCACTCAGTCACTGGCACAAGACAACAAGGGTCGGGCCATGCCTGGTTGTTTGTCTCTTTCCGAATCTCGATTCCAGGGGAGTTTTACTTGTTTGCAGACACGTCCTGTACAACATCGTCGCCCACCCTGTTTCTCTCCCGTCTTACTGCCTGGCTTCTACCACACGTATTCGCGGAATTTTTCGTCCCGGTTCCCCACTTATACCGATCTGATGGTTCCTTAGTTCACCCGAACACATGAAATAGATGAAAATCATTTTGCTGGCTGATCCCCGTAGAATCTATGATTCTAAACGCTGTGAAGAACCCTCTTATTTCTATAGCTGAGAAACAAAAAAAATTGGGCCCTGACTTTATTCAATACACATGATAGGAACGAATTTGAATGCAACAGAGACCGAATCAACGGAAAAGAACTTGGGAAATTCCGTGCCGTCTTCTTAACTGCCAAGTATTGACCTCCAGCTCAAATGACGTCGACTCGATATAATGAACCCATTGAATAGATATCGAGGGTCAAAAGCGGGGCTCGGGTGAGCTCGGGACTGCCTGATTTGTTGAAACAAGTTAAAACTGGAGTTCGGGTATTTCGAAATTTTGCTCACTGCTCAAAGTGCCAATAATGGAAAAGGAGGGGATTTTCCGTTCCTCGTTTGCGAGTCTCGCTTAACCCTCTACTCATCATCTTCAGACGGAAGACCGTGACTGTATACAGAAGAACCATTAATGTCCGGTCAGCCCGCTGGATCGTATCAAGAATGTCTTTCAACTTCTTTCAAGCCGGTGTTCGCTCATACACCATAATCATGGCACAACTGTACCCGACCTCATCCACCACATCCACCCGAAGAATCCAATGATAACAACTTGTCCTATCTGAGAAAGGGATGCATTTCTCGTACGCAGAATGTATAATTGTTACGCACCTAAAGTTCATGTAGTGCCACGGGCTTCTTTAACCTCCTGGTCCACCGCATCTGCCAGATCACCTAAAGTTTCGAATCTCCATGTCCACACGCCTCGTTCCTTCAAACCGGGGTTGGTCCCGATAATGTTCTTCTCATGGCGTGAAATCCACACACTGTCAAGATTGTGCGGGCTCTATATCATGCAGAAGCTCGGAGTTTGCTACTACAAGCACCTCGCATGCCTCCACAGCCCAGGGTGGGCTGGGATGCGGTAAGAGGGAGCGAGGCGCAGGCGAGACTTGCTGGAGTGCAATTTCCAGTACCTTTAAGTCTGGTTTATACGCATTAAGTTGCTGAGCGATGAGGATGAGTGAGAAGGGGGAGTCGAGGGTCTCTGTTGGGTATCTGCTCTTGCGAGCTTCATGAGCTTTAGATTTCAGCAACTCATGTGTGCCGCCAAAACTTCTGTTGTCCACATTGGAGAGAACCACTGGCGCAAAGTGCTCCTTCAGTCTGTGGAGGGCTTGGACAGTGTCTTCAAATGACTGCCATGTGGGTATGGAAGCTCCGAAGCTCTCAGCATCACTTGTTGGTGGCGTCAAGGAAGCCAGATCTACTAAGTCTTGTTGAGTGACCGCTGAACTAAATGCTCCAATCCCTTCCCCTTCTTCCGTGACTGAAGTTGGTCCACCGCGACCAAGACTCAGGTTAGCTTGACCACTGAGCCGCACCCAAGCGAGATCGAGGATCTTCGAGTATGCTACACTCGGATCTTTCATTTGAAGATCTAGCTCCGCAGCAGCATATTTCTCCAACACCTCCACTCTCGGAGTGCCTTGGGCAAGAGCGTCTGTATATTCCGGATTCCCAGTCAACGAGGGTCCCATAAACGTCAAAGACTAAGACTTTGTGAGACGTCAATTCGAGATTAGGCATCTGAATAGGTGAATCGTGACGCAGTTGAAACTTGAAAGTGCCGTAAAATCATACGTATGACTGAGTCTAGTCTAATTTCTCACAGTTTCAGGGGCGTCAGTTTGTCAATGACAAAACTCAGACTAAACCAGCTTCCGCCACGTTTGCATGATTGGGAGGTCGTGTGCTGGAAATTGGACGTGTCAGGAGCGAGATAGGTAAGCAGTCGTTTTGAAACTGGGGTCAAGCTGGCCATACGGTTGCGGTTGTATACTTTTGCCGCAACTTCTAACATCGTAACCAGTTGCCCTGTCGCCACGACCTCGTCATCTATAGACTTCCCGCTGTCGGCCATGGCAGTTTTAGCAATGCAAATTTGCTATGTCATTTTGATCACATCCATTCTCGGCTTTTTGCCAGGGTTTCGGTCCATAAGATCCTTCAGATGAAACCTGGCACCTTGAATTCACGTTCCTGGAGCTTTTTAACGACTCGTTTACACTTGCGTGCCAGTCGAAAAGTTCCACTATCCTGTGTGGATCACACCCCATACGCGCCCCTAGTACGCAACTTATCGTTCAGCATAACCTCACCAAGTCCATCAGCTCAAAAGTTGCAGGACAGTCATGAAGTTTGCACGGCGAGTCGATATCCAGACTTTCATGTTCCTCCTTGTGCTGATTTTGTGCAATTTCTTTTGACCGCAGATACCTTAACGATACACAAGTCAGTCCGTTAATTCAGGCCAACCAACCTTATATTGATGATGCATATACTGAATGATATCTTGTCGCAGACTTCCGAGTGGAAAAAGGCATACATGTGCGTCCCAGCTCTGCACGCGCAGACGTGTTTTGCATGTACTGATTGATCACTTCCACTAACGTCATTCTCACTACGGGTTTCTTTCAGTGATTATCGTTCCCTAAAGAAGTCCATCGGCGCAATTCGTGCAGAACATATTGCCAGGCAGAACTCCACTGGAACCACTGATGTTGATCAAGTTCATAAGCAAGCCAGAGAATATGAAGAATACAACGGTATGTTGGCTATAATTCTCACCGACATTTCACTTCAACGTACTCTTTAGAGCTGTCCGTCCTTCCACAACCTGATGTTCCAATTGAAGGGACTTCAACTCTTTCCGCAACTCGAATCCAACGAAGGGATAGCCGGACGCGTGAGCAGCTTCAGCATTGTCTGCTAAGTTCTATTTGACGGAGGGTTTTGACAGGTCCATCGCTCAGAATTTCGCATAGTTTTCCGCCTCCACCTCACGTCACAGGCTCGTCTTCACAGGCTCCTTCGCAGGCGACTCCTTTTCCTCCGAAGACTGCGCACTTGCCACCCATATTTCCCTTTTTCCGTGATGCAGGTCAGTTCAGACGTTTTCAGTTTGTTGCGTAGAAACCTCACTTGATCAGCAGGTTCTTCAGCTCCTGCTGCCTTACACACGCTTCTTCCTCTACTACCACCACTTCATGCAAATTTTTTCGAGCTATTAGATTCGGAATTGGAGAAAGTCGACTCTTTTTATGCCGAGCGAGAGAAGGAAATGCGAGACCGCGGCAAGCTGCTCAAAGAGCAGCTCAATGAACTTGCGCTTCATTGCAAGAAGTACTATGTCAGTCTACCGTTCAGCATATATGCACTTCCTTCTGTTGTTTTTTGAGACATTCTAACTCCACGCGTATGCAGGAATCTAATGCAAATGCCACAGCGCCGAGCTGGGCTGCACGAGCTCACCTATGCCTGGCAGCGGCTTTGCTTGCCCTAACCCAATGTCATACAGACAAGAGCGATAATCAACCAGGGTTAGTAGTCTCAGTCGTGTCGGGGAGGTATGCATTTATCATCATTGCAGTCGAAATGGGCAACAGAGTGGATCGCTGATCCTAGTGCCTGCGGAAACAGGACATTCGATCACCACTGGAGATGGAGGAACTTCCAAACGTAAAACCATATCGCCATTTCCTGCGTCTACCGCAGGTGATTCAACTCAGGTTGCATCACTCAAGAGCAATCGTTCAATCCCATCCACAAAAGCGAATGGCAACGTCCCGCTGAGAAACAACAGTGTGCCCTTCACAAGCCCACAGGAGTATCAGAACGCGAAGAAACGTCTCAAGAAAGCTGTCGTGGAGTACTACCGGTATGTTCCGTTTGCGTCGCCGGTTTTCGGGACTACTGCTGTGTGGATCCCTCGTGCCAGCCTGTTTCTCTTTTTCAATCATAATCACATGTCGGTGGAAGCTGACTTCTCCCTTTGTCCAGTGGGCTCGAGGTACTGAATAATTACCGTGTACGTGGCTGATCCCATCATGCTGATTATCTCAATCATTCATTCTGCCGTCGGTATTTGCATGCTACATCCGTTACCGCCACTGAACTATCGCACGACTGCACGCCTCTCACTCATTCATTGCCCTGCGCATTGATCATCGATGGTATCAAATCAAACAGATACTAACCTCACTGGTTTCCGCAAAGCTGTCAAGAAGTATGAGAAGATTACACAGGTGCCTGTTCAAGCAGCTTATATGAAGGAGAGGGTAAGACTTTTCTGATACCTTTTGTAACATCTTAAAATTAGACCATGGTCAGGTTGAGCCCTCGGCTTTTGCTTCTGGCGCAATGGTCAGCTCAATGCTTAAAGAGATGGAAGAGCTGTTTGCCGCAAGATTTGGTATGTCGCTCAAAGGTCCCAGTTTTTCTCTTTCTACATGTTATCGCAGAACGTGGTGACAAGAAGAAAGCGATCACTCATCTTCGTGTTGGTGCGACCCAGAAATCCCACCATTTCAGCACGTTTCGCACGGGCGTGTGGCTTGGGTCATCTATACCAGCGACGATCATCGGTTTCATGATATGTACGTTGCGTTTTCCTGATGCTGACGACCACAAGAATTCTTATGTCACCTGCAGGTCTGCGTGATAGTACCCCTACCTCATTGCCTTCATGGGATATCATACTTTTCATCTACTCTATTTTCTTAATCCCTATGTTACTCGTGTTGCTCGTCGGTTTGAACCTCGTCGTATGGGCCAGAGAAAGGATCAACTATGTGTTCATATTTGGTGCGCCCAACTTGTCTTGTTTATCTCCCTCATGCTGATCTTCTTTCGAAGAACTTAATGTACGATCTCGACTTGACCATCGCGAGTATTTTGAGGTTTGACGCCTTGGCATTCTACGAGGTTCATTGATACAATCCCACATTAGCTTCCTGCTTTCCTATTATGTGCACTAGCACACTGCTTTATGCTTTCTTTCATTCAAGTCGGTCCTCCACTCATCTGGCCGCTTGTGTGGCTTGCCCTTGTGGTTATTGTTGTGTTCAATCCCATTCCGGCAAGATCACATTATCTATGTCTGCGATTCGAGCTGATATGTTTTTGAAAATGTATAGAACATTCTCTGGGGTCATTCGCGATGGTGGCTTATCAAGAGCATTGCAAGACTAGGCATTAGCGGTTTGTGGGGCGTTGAAGTACGTTCGTGTCATATGATGCATATGATGCAATTGACGCGATTGACAGTTCACGGATTTCTGGCTCGGGTTAGTGCCTACAACTCCGCGCGATTGTATCCTTCATCTCAGCCTTCACAGCGATCAATTTTGCAGTCTTACCTATAGTTTGTCGAATCTCTACTTTGTTGGGTGTTTCTACTCCCAATACTCTCCTTATATTCTTTCCTATGACAATGTGTCGTCTATCTCCGAGTTGTCACTGGACAAAAACACTTCCATGACAGTTGTCCCGGGCTTCTTTTCCCCTTCTCAGACGTCTAGTTTGGTGCCAAGAAACAACATCCTCTCATCTGCGTACGACCCTACGGTTCAAGAAGCGTGGACGACTTGTGGAACGAAATTACACTGGGGTCCTTACTTCGTACTTGCTATGTTACCGTTCCTACTGCGTCTCCTGCAGAGCGTCAAACGCTACAAGGATTCAAGGTTACCCACTCATCTCATCAACGTAAGTCTTCCCTATCGAATGGAAGCATTCAATTATGTCTTGGTTGAATGTGCAGGCTGGCAAGTACGGGATGGGTATAGTATACTACCTCTGTTATTACCTTTGGAGACGCGACGGTAGGCTGCCTTCTCGCGTCCCCATTCTCATCTGATCTTCTTCAGGAGAAACTGACGGCGGTTCTTCTTTCATTCTCTGGTGTTTGTCGGCTGTTATCTATTCACTATATGGGTGTGCATGGGTGAGTTGACGAACAGTCAAGGGTGGATACACTGTCAACTTGACTCAGGATTTCGCGATGGACTGGTCCATTTGCAAACCCCGCGCTAAATACCCGTTCCTCAGGCGAGAGTTGGTGTACACATCCCAGATTCCGGTGCGCTCTACCTTTCACTAAATCAAACGTTCCAAATTTTCATTCTTTTCAGCTGTACTATGTTGCTCTGGTGAGCAGAATATATACTTGTGGCTTGCTTCATTCTAGACAACCTGCTATAGGTCACGAACTTGTTCATCCGTTTTCTCTGGGTCTTCTACATACCCAGTTGGCCATACTTTACTGTCTGGTCATTTTGCCCTAATGGAAATAGTAAGAAGAATTGTGTGGAATTTCTGTCAGTGTCTTTATTTATTTTTCTGTGCAACTCGCTGATCCTCGATGCCTGACAGACCGTCTTGAGAATGAGCATCTTGGTAATATGGATCAATATCGAATTACGCGCGAGGTTCCATTGCCATATCTGTTCGACATTCCTCAACATGAGGACGATGATGACGAGGAGGACAAAGCGTAGGCTGGACCTGAAATAATATGCGAGAAAGCTGAGCGAAGACATTACTCCTTAGGCACCGATCGTACTAATTTAGATGCGCATGATCTACTGGTAATAGAGTCGGTCGCGATATGGGAAGCTGAATATGGGCTAACGTCGATACTGCTCTATGGTAGACATGTGACACTTTAAGGCGTTGGCCTATAGCCCGCAGTCGCGAGTTGTATGTGTCAGCGGTGGCAATTAGTCTTGGTCTGCGCTCTATTGGAATTTCGAAAGGTTACAATTGTTTTTATGCACAAATATATATAGCGGGGGGTTGGCGGCGGGTGCCATTGAATTACCAATCCAATGGTGCATTTCCACCGCTGCACGAACTTCGTCCCCCAGAGCACGCAGACCCACTTTCAGATAGACCGACTCCGACACCGGCGATTTCAATCCCTTCTCCGCCACCACGTGCAGTAAGTTCAGCCGAAGCTTGTTTGACCATCCATTTACTTGTTCCGATGACTGCATCCAAATTATCTGAATCAGGGAGGAGCACAAGGAGATCATCGCCTTCTTGCTTCACGTCGAACGGAATGATTGAAAAGTCTTCGTCGTTCAAACATTTACCGTCTGTAAGGCGAAAGTTCCGTTTGTGCAAAGGACCTTAGGAACGGACACTTCAGAATACTAGCAAAAGCGGATAATACGTGGCACTTGCATGAGACGTAGAGATTGCCATCCAGGTCGTCGCCAACAATTCCGTGATCGAGCACGAAAGCCCGCTTGTGTGGGCACATCTGCAAAATTAATCTCGAAATAGGTTCAGAAAGAGAGCGAGATAGATCGTACCTGTTGCGTGGCAAAGTAGCCCCGTCTGGGAATGTGAAAGATAGCCAACTGCGAGTCACCATACTTGACAGCAGCAGACCTGAGAAGGCGGAGGTCTTAGTATCAAGCGAAGCAACAGACGAATGTATGTAAGAACTCACGTGGTGGCGTCATCAGTTGGCATAAGGTCGTGGACAGTGGCCAACTTTCGCCACTCCCACTCAGATTTGGGAGTAACGAAGGCTGATTCGCCAAGCTTGGTGGGAGGCAACCGTTTAGGCCAGTCTGCTGGACGTTCCTGCCCTCGCTCTGTGATAACTTCCGTTTGAGGGCGATGTTCATCCTGTACGTGAGCCATTAGTACTATAGCATGCGCTCCCCAGACACGCGAATACACTCACAGTGTTGACGAACTGACGGAACTGACGTCTCCTTGCAGGATCATTGACCACAGCTTTCCATTCATCAGCATAAGTTCCGATAAGCTCGCTCATTTCTCTCTCCAGATCCGCACAGATGCCGAGTTCGTCATCAAGAAGAATTTTTTTGAGTCGCTGCGTAAGATAATATCAATAAGCATTAGAAAAAATTATACGATGCTCGTGTGACAGACCTCAATACCGCCATCAAATTGTTCTACCCATCTCGCAGTTCTCATGAGCTTGTCCGCAGTGTGGATATAGTACATCAGAAAACGATCAAGAATGTGGACAACCTTTGACGGAGGAACATCTTTAGCAAATAGCGTTGCATGTCTCGGATTCGATCCACCATTTCCGGCGAGGAAAACTGATGTAGACTTAGGTTCGTGGGTTTACAATGCAGTGGAGAGTACGTACTGTTCCATCCTTTGTCAGTTGCGATCAAGCCGAAGTCCTTGGACTGTGCTTCGGCACACTCCCGAACGCAACCGCTCACACCGCCCTTAAACTTGTGGGGCGACCGAATGCCTTTATACCGTTCTTCAAGTTGAATGGCCACTGTACATCTCATTCAGTCGATGAAACTCAACATAAGCAGCATTACACGAACTTCCGACAGAATCGCCAATTCCGTAGCGGCACCATGTGGTACCAACGCAAGACTTTACAGTCCGCAAGGCCTTTCCTGAATTATGAATGATCAACATGACAGACTTGAATCGACTACTAGGTTCTATCCCACCATAAGCATGTCCACTTTCGAATCCTGCAGCGACGAGTTCCTCCCAAATGTCCGGGAGATCTTGCTTATGAGCCCCAAAGAGGTCGATGCGCTGCCTGGTACCGTAAATCCCAAATTTTCACATGTAACACCTGTACAACATGATGTACTCACCCCCCTGTGATCTTAGTATACAACTTGTCTGCCAGGATGGCGTGAGTGCGTAGAAAACATGCAGCAACGACAACTCACATTTATTTGCGACTTGTCCGAGAACAATGAGTTTGTCCGGCGTGATCTAAATGTCACGAGTGAATTTCTACCCACAAACGGAAAAAAACTGTACCGACTTCTCCTCCAGGAACTCGAGGAACGACAGAAAATGTACCTGACAACAAGATTAAAGTAATTAAAAAGGACATATGAACACGAGCATATTCGTGAATAAACGAGGACTCACCATTCCTTTGAATGTTAGCGAGGTATTTATCATTGGTGTCTTGGTTGGCGTGGTGTACAGGTGCGAGCACGAGCTCGTTATACAATGACGACAAGATGGAACCTGAGTAGGCTGAGCATTGCAAGGATAAACACTATATTATTCCCCACCGATAGCCGGCTTGCATATCTCGCATCCGAGTGAATCTTTCTTCACACCAGCAGCCTCCATGATCTCTGGGAATGTTTTCAACTTGCGTATCCTAGCGGACACGATAAATTAGATTTTCGGGATACAAAGTTGTAGACACACTTCACGACGCTGAACAGCTCTTGTCGAGCCATACCAAAGTGGGCACAAAGGTGGTTCGACACAGCATGTCCTGTTTTCTTCATCTCTGCCTACAATTTCTCAGGTCAATACTGAGGATGTTTGTGATGAAGGGAAATTAATATACCTTGAATATATTTGTGGCCAAAGGCACACATCCACCACATCCAGCACCGATTTTTGTCTTTGCCTTGAGATCTGACATAGTGGTAACACCTGCTTTCACAGATTCGCTGATCGCGCCTTTTGTGACATTCTGCAATGCAAATTAGGATGCATGAACTTTATGATACAGAGGGGATACTTGCGTGGCAACTACAGATCTGGGTGTCATCATCGAGGTCAGCGCCGTCATCCGGGCCTTTGGAGCCCGATCCAATAATGAACTTGGAAGGCGGCTCCTCTAGCTCTTTCTACCTTTTAGCATCAGCGGGGTTGCCGGGGAAGAAAATCTTTGCGAAGTTCACCTTCTTCTTGACTAAGGATACGAGTTTCACATAGTCGGATGTATCACCAACCATCATGCCACCCAATAGGTACTTGCCGTCGGCAGTGAAGATGTACCTACACCTCCGTGAGCGGCATCTAACAAACCTCTGTCTTGACAACTTACTTCTTATATACAAACGAGAATGGATCACGATAAGTCAAGCACTCGATGGGACCATCCAGTGCGGCCTGGTGGCTTCCGCGCTTCATCTCCGTAGTGACAGTGTTGATTGCAACTTCGCCTTCCTTCACTCTGCTGCTGCGATTGGTTTCTGAAGGACTTATCTGCCATGCAGTAGGTTTCGCGTCGATGGCTTTCTCGGCTTTGTTTCGAGTAAGAGGCTCTGCAACTGCCACCTTACTGGTGAGGACACCCCGTGCACTGCGCTTGTCGGCAAAGTAATCACCAAAGGAGGCAACCTAATATCGAGTGATGTAGGGTATTGATAGGTGTGGAGTGTCATAACTTACATCGACTCCCATCAGTTTCAGCTTTGTTGAGAGGTCGGGCATATTCTGGCAATTTTACAGTGGTGAACAGATGGTACAAACGCAGGAATAGATACCTACCATCACCCTTGGTTTGAAGCTACCGAGGCCAGTCTCAACTTGGGTGAAATTGAATGATAGGATGTCAGCCATCTCCACTAATGATACTATCAGTAGCTATAGATAGGTGAATGCAGATACTCTCACCCCCAGGTGCAATAAGACCATAAGTGTTGCCCTTCCAGCTTGCGCACTCGCCGATTGCATAGACATCTTGAGCGCTGGTCTGCAACAGGTCGTTGACGACTATACCTCCCTTCTCAACGCATTTCAGGCCCGCCTGGCGGGCCAAGTCGTCTCGAGGGGTGATACCAATAGCATGGATGACCATCTCAGCCTTAAGATATTGATCATCTGATAGAGTGAGGCCAGTTAAGACACCATCTAAGTGATGATATCTTTGACAGACGTCCTAGTGAGGACTCGCACGCCCATGGCCTCAATCCGTCGAAGCACGATTTCTCCACCTTCATCGTCAAGTTGGCGCGACAGCGGGAAGACTTGACGGTTGATAATCACGACTTCTGATATTGTCTCACTTTCTCATGAATTTTCAGTGAGAAAAGAGTTGGCGTGGACGGAAGAGGGCGACTCACAGGTCAAACACCGCTTTCGCAGCCTCCAGTCCGATGAGACCACCTCCAACGATAACAGCCTGAGCGAAGAAAATGAGTCCACCACGCAGGCATGTTTCAGGTTGTATGATACGCACTTGGCCACCTTTCACGTGTTCTTGTTCAGAATACGACAATATTTTGTCGAGATCAGAAATATTTCGATAAACGAATATTCCTCGAGCTCGTTCAGCCCTGACTGGGGAAACATATTGCGGGAGGGTGCTTTCGGAGCCAGTAGCAAGAATGCAGTAATCATAACTAATCTTGCGCCCTTTGCTAGTCGTAACAGAATGCGCAACAGTATCTAAGGAAGTAGCCTGTTCCCCGGTGTGGAAAAGAAAGCGCTCCGGATCTTGTTGAGCATACCACTCCACTGTTGGAAGTGGACGATTTGAAAACAGTCTACAGTAAGCGAATACACATCAGGGCATGAATGTGCCATCGAATACGTCACCTTGATTCAGATATAGTTTCTCAACAGAACGGTGTTGAAAATAGTCCGTGAGTGCGACGCGATTATACGCCAAATGGGACTCTAACAGGTGACGGGTCAGTTCGTATGATTTCATCTCACTGTGAAATGATAGGTTTCCACAGTATCTAAGATAATTTTGCTTGCCTTCGCCGCATGTCACCAAGCGGTACTGTTTGGCTTCATCCAAGGTAAGCATCTTTTCGATAAACGCTTTATACAAAAGTGTCAGTACTAAAGGCCGACCTTATCTTACCTCTGATTTCAACTTACCTATCCCCACCATCCCCAGACCGACCACAAAAATCGTCCTTCGTGCGCCCTGATTCACGGGCATACTATCCTGATGCATGACTCGCTTTTCTGGGGAGGCCATCCTGGAGGTAATTTCGCAGACTGACGACACACTCGATGACAAAAGACCACGACTCGTGTTGGTGAGAATGTGACCGTGTCGGTGGGTAGCCGCTAGGTCTGGTACGCGTGATCTGAGTTAGATCATTCACCAGAAAGGACGATAGTCCTATCTTCGTTTATCTATTTGAAAGGTCTGACTAGGAGACTGCTGGGCCGATCTCATGCCGCATCGTAGTAAGCCTGTCACAATATTCGCTGCAAGAAAGCCAAATGAAAGGGACCCAAAAAGGAGCCATATATCGTATCTGAAAATCAAAATGTTCGGTAAGGTTATGCTCGGTAAGGTTATAACACAGCACTTTGAGATCTTTTTAGGCCATCTTCAACTTCAGGTGTGGTTCTAGGCAGCTCCGAGTCTCCGACAACACTAGTGCCACAGTCTTGGCCTGTGAGGACCCCGACCACCAAGTCGTGGCATCCCTGCAGGCCCACGCAGGGCGAGCACCGTGTCCTAATACAACAGCTGACAGGTAAACGGACAACTGCTCAAATAACAATTCATCAGACAGTGCAGAAATTTCAGCACGGTGTGTATTAGCGAAATGCGACAGTACAGCGGCAATGGCAGCGACTTTAGTGCGAGCGTGCGTGAACAAATTTGCATGCAGCACAAGTCAAAACTGAAGCAGACAAAGCGTGCAATTTCTCTTTCATAACAACCGTCGGCGTAATGAAACCAAAGAGGATTGACATGCAAGCTCAAGGCTGCGGAACTTCAGAAGCGGCAGTGAGAGACGCCAACTTGAAGGGCGAAAGACGGATCAATGATAGTAAGTTTCAAATTCAAAATGAGGCCAAAAAGTCTTCGTTACCGCTCAATCTCAACACAAATCGAGACATCATTGAAGATGACTGTCAGATATTTCTTGAACGAATGGAACGCAGGTGACACGATGTGCACAGTGAGAACGCAAAGCGGTCTGTAACAAAGAGCAGAAGGTTTCGGCTGAGGTAAAAATCTGACGGTGTAATTGTGGAAAACATAAGGCATCATAGTGGGGCCGCCGCCACTAGATAGGATAGGTTTCCACAGCACATGATGAATAACATCATGTGGGGGACAATCAGCAAGGTCCAAACCACGCGGTACGACCAAACGGTCTTTTGGCCAAGAACAACGGCCCATCACCCACTGTAGTAAGCAAAAGAGTTAATGAAACCTGAGGCAGAACAGCTAAGGGATACTCAGGGCACAGAGAATGGATGAGACCTGACACGCTTAAGGCTAAAGCGTGAGCGCTTGAGCAATCAGGAAGGAATAGTGAGGGCAAACGACAAAGGCAAAAATTGGTGGGGCAATAAATAAGGCCTCGTTTCACATGCAACAAGCCTAGCCTGGGGTATACTCAGTACCACATCGATGAAGCTCGAGTTGACTACGGCAGCATATCGCATAGGCAGACTCCTGGTTACGAGTCTAGCAGACATTTGGAAGGCAAATAGGTGGAGCGGTCAACGTTAACAACATTTAATTAATGCAACGCGCACGCCGCCGCAAGCATTCTCGGACTTCTCCGTAGTACTGTATCAGTAATCGTGGGAGTCGTTGGCAACTTGGCATACGAGCCTCTTAGGTCCTTTGCTCTTATCTTTCGACCCTACTATATGGCGAAATCATATTCAGGGTGCTTCCCTCACGCACCGCTGGCACTGGCAGTATCCTGATCAGCAGCTGTAATCCCCATCATCCCCCTGGCGTTTGCCGTGTCACTCAATGTCTTAGCTTGCTGCCAGTAGTTGAAATCATAAATGCATAACCGTTGAGATATACCTATATAAGAGGCTCGCACTCCGTTCAAGATTCTTGCAATTCGCCCTTCAACACTGTATTTGGTTATTACCTGCGTTCATGCCTGCTTCGACACTTTCTAGCATTAGCAGTGCTTTGTATAGCCTGCGTCACCCAGTGATCAACCCCACCAACCGCAAATGCTCCACGGTCCCTATTTTCACGTTGAACAATCAGTACTCCCGCAACTTCCATCTGTGGGTTTCTCTAGGCAGTGTATCTAGCGCCATATCTTACTAGTACTTACCATGCAGGTCCTGGCTGGGATTTTTTGTCGCCTTGTGAATGAGATTTACTATTATATGTTTCGTGCACGTTAGTCGCTGAACGTGGTTTGTTTATATGATACAGCTTGTCGTGGTTCGCGTTCTCCCCTCTCATTCCAGATGCCATCAGCACTGATTTGAAGCTAACATCTGAGGAAGTCGGTACGTTCGAACTCTGAGCCCATGCACCGTCGATCTGAAACGCTGTTCAGGGAATTCGAATATTGTTTCACTGTGCTCCACCCTCATCGTACGAGTTATATCAGGTCCGCTCGTCGATCGTGAGTGCACCTCCGAACCCTAGCATACTTCATATATCTGATCCCATTCATATTGCAGGATATGGGCCTCGCAAAGTGATGGCTAGTCTTCTCATTATCGGGGCGATTCCTTCTGGTCTTGCTGGAACCGTTTCAACTGCGAACGGTCTCTACATTGTCCGTTTCTTCATTGGAATTCTCGGCGCCACATTTGTCTCCTGTCAAGCTTGGAACACAGTTTTCTTCGACAAGAATGTCGTTGGTAGAGGTGAAATTCTGTCCAAAATTATCATGTTTTGGGTATTCTGATACAATCGAATTCACAGCTAATGCCTTAGGCGGAGGCTGGGGAAATGCGGGCGGCGGCTTCACGTTTATCATCATGATATCTCTGTTCAATCAATTGCTTGCTGACGGTATGACCCCGCACGTCGCCTGGCGGGTGGCATTTGCAATCGTTCCCGTCCCCATTCTCCTTTCTGTTGCTGCTGCCACTCTGATGTTTGGCACTGACCACCCCGCGGGCAAATGGAGTGATCGCTATAAAGCTGTTGCCACTACGTCAGACGATCAGACGAGCATCATCAATAGCAAAAATACAAAAACCAAGTCTGGTGATGATGATATCGAGACTGGAGACGAGAAGAACATCAAGGTCACTGTCACTGCTATAAGTCAGTGCTTTCGTCCTCCTTTTAGATTTTGCTTGTTTGCTTAACTGAGTGTTATAGACTTGGTTTCAGAATTGGACACTGCTGTCAACGAACCACTGTCCCTGGACATGGCGTACGAAATCATCATAAACCCACTGACCTGGCTACCCTCATTGGCCTATTTGACTACTTTCGGCTTCGAGCTCGCTATTGATGCTAACCTGGCTACCGTTCTGTATAAGCTACTCAAGTCTCCAACTTTTGGGCAAACCAAAGCTGGCTATGTAAATCTCCTTGAGCAGTCGCCGCGACCTGTGTGATGACACATTATTCAGATTGCAGGCATCTACGGTCTCCTTAACGTGTTCTCCCGGCCACTTGGTTAGTCAATGTCTTTGCAAGCTAAGCTATCTCCTCATATCAACCTCATTGCAGGCGGATATTTCGGAGACCTCATATATGTCAAATTTGGTGTAGGTGCCATTGACATTGTGCGTTAAATTGGTTTGAAGAGTCTGTAGGTTCCTGGCAAGAAGTACCTGACCATCGCTTGTGGAGTCGCTCAAGGGCTCTTATCGCTTGGTCTTGGCCTTTACATCGACAACCACCCTCATCCATCCCGTGAGTTCGGACCCTAATTTATCACTGATGGTCTGAAAGTAACAACACTAGTGGTGGTCATCATTGTGATTTTCGTCATCCTCGCAATCTTCAACGAGGTCGCCAATGGAGTCAACTTCTCCCTTGTTCCACATTGCAACCCCAGTCCGTGTCAATATACCAATTGTCAATTTTCATAACTGACTGTTATGTCACAAGACTCCAATGGATTTATGGTCAGTGTTACAGCGCTTGGTGTGTGGTGGGGCAGAAAAATTCAAATTTGTTTGTCTAGACCGGAATTGTAGGCGCCATGGGAAATCTTGGAGGGATACTCTTCGCAATTATCTTCCGCTTTCAACCATCTCCTTCTGGCAAGGCATTTTGGATTTCTGGTGTTATCGCGATTGTAAGTAAAAGGCTTATCTATCCTGTGTAATGAGTACTGAGACTGGCGCCTCAGGGCGTGAACCTTGTACTCTGTATCGTTCGTGTACCTCAGTTGTGAACAAGACTAGACTCGGATGGGGCCCTGCAGGGTGGTTTTTTGGTATCTAACTAGTTCTCTTCTGACATTACATTTCTTTGAAAAAAGTGTTTTCATCTGTTCGTATCGTCCAACCATATGAGCCTGTCACAAATTGCGTCTTGGCTGATGTAAAAATATTTCTGTGCTATATGATAGTAAGAATAATAGCTGAACACTTCCAAATTCCCATCAATCAGAGGAAGGCTTCAAGCGTCAGTATAAAGGTGGGGCTCGAGCACGAGAGTGTCGAAGTACTCACAACCTACTTGCTTTGAGTGAGACGACATGTCGGTCAGAAAAGTCATATCGGCGTCTGGCGAAAACAGGGGTAACAAGGACCCCAAGCATCTGCTCAATCAGGCAATGGTCCACTCCACGCTCGACTTCTAAATCTAATATCTTTCGTAAAGTTCCATGCGTGCTGACGGAACTAAATCGGTGTCTAGCACACCAAGATAACTAGTTTTTATTGAAAGGACCATGACAACCACGGGACAGTTTTCCCTCCTACACTTGGGAGGTGGCTAGTATTGTTGAGGTGACAATGTCAATGATGACCCAGTATCCCGCCGTCACCCAACAAATTTCAAAGACTTCAAGTTCGTCCACCGACTCAATCAACAGCTCACCTAGCGCATTCAATCACGTTGCTACCACTCCGTCTACTGCTTTCACGTCTTTAGCAAGCTCCCCAGCTCCCGCCCACCAGAAGCTTCGGGATAGTCTACCTATACCGTTCTTTCCCCCTTCTCTGGGCGGGCCCGAGAGGAATGGTCTCCAACTTCCCCAGTGCCTTCCACAGCTGCCAATCAATGCTACCCCGACGGAAGTAGCTGAGCAGGTTGTGCTTGAGATTTCAGTGCATAGTGTTAATCTGACGTTTGCATTCACCAGGATCTTGAGACGCCTGATAACTGGATCAATCGTGTAAGGACGGCAAATCAATGATAATCTGGGTGATTTTTGATGAGATCCTCCGCGCTCAGAATCCGAAGCTCGTACGATTGACGGGAAAACATCCGTTTAACTCCGAAGCGCGGCTCGGTGATTTATTTGAAGGTGTAGGTATCTTGATTCCGATGTCATACACAGGACTGAGAGCGTCTTTGCAGGGATTCTTGACTCCAGCTCACTTGCATTTTGTGCGGAATCACGGTGCAGTGCCACAGGTCAACCACGAGATGACTGCTAACTGGACAATTCGCGTACATGGTCTGGTGGAGCGAGAGGTTACATTTACTCTGCAAGAGCTTCAAGAAAAGTTCCCTGTTGTTACCCTTCCTGTAACGCTTGTATGCGCCGGTAACAGGCGGAAAGAACAGAATGTCATCCGCAAGACACTTGGTTTCAGCTGGGGAGCAGCGGGAGGTGAGGTTTCGGCTTGTGCTGATTGGAAGTCCTCACCAACATCAATATCAAGTATCAACAGCCCTTTGGACGGGCGTGTATCTGGCCGATGTATTGGATCACGTGAGACCAATTTGTAGACAAGCCAAATACGTTGTCTTCGAAGGTGGGGACAACCTTCCGAACGGGCCCTATGGAACATCACAGCGACTGTCGTGGGCTTCCAATAAGGATAAGGGCATGCTCATTTGTAATTCTGTGTGCTTACAGTGTTGCGACCCCTCCTAACCTCTTACATTAGCCTGGGCAATGAACGGTTTACCGTTAGAGCCAGACCATGGCTTTCCTGTGCGCGTCATTGTGCCGGGTCAGATTGGTGGACGGTCCGTTAAGGTAAGGTGTTGTCCGACGACAAGGAACCCGTAAACAAATAAATACCCCTTAGTGGCTGAGACGCATCGAAATAAGCGATCGTGAAAGCCAGCACCACGTATGCCAGTTCCTGTAGAACTCAAATCAGCGTCAACTAATGGTTTCACGCAGCTGCACTTTTGGGTATGCGTAGATCACTTTATGCTCGAGGATGAACCGCACTAACGTTACATAGGACAACAAAATGCTGCCAACGCAGATTATGCCTGACCAAGCCCGCGCTGAGAAGCATTGGTGGTATGACCCAAGGTTAGTCTGAGTGGTCTGACATTCCTTAGCAAGTGTACTCACCAGACCGGGGACACTCCAGATATATCATCACGTTGGTTTAATTTTGCTCTCTTACGTACCACATGTTGAACAAGAGTCTTCAGCGAACTCAACGTCAATAGCGCCATTGCGAAACCGGATCATAATGAGAAGCTTTATATCGATAAGACACCGGATGAAAATGGCGCAATCGCCTCATATCCTATCCGAGGATATGCATATGCAGGTGGAGGCCGCAGGGTGACCCGTGTCGAGGTTTCGCTTGACCAAGGGGAGACATGGACATTGGGAAACATGTATGTCTACATGCTTCAGAATCGACACCTCATTAATACCGTGTCGAAAAGTGAGTATCCCGAGGACCGATTCAGAGAAGTGCGTCACCAAGGTCCATTTTATGGAACTCTTGACGCGACGGAGCGCGATACTTCCTTGTGAGCAGCCGCATTACTGCTGCAATTAAAAATGTTCAGATCCCGTGTAGCTGTTGGTGCTTCTGGTCATTTGATGTCTCGCATGACGTTCTAGCGAGCTGTGATTCATTGATGGTTAGAGCTATGGACGAAGGCCTCGCGCTCCAACAAAGAGACATGTAAGGCAGAATCTTACCGTGTGGGGTCCATTAACATAAGCTGTCAACAGGTATTGGCATGCACTTGGCATGATGAACAACTGGTACGTCTTAATAAAACACAATATTCTGGACCCTGCTGCGAGCTGCTGGCAGGTGGTTTCGCGTTGTTGTTCATAGAACCGTCAACGATGACGGGAAAATTGTCTTGCAGTTTGAGCATCCAACGCTCGCTGGGACAGCGCATGGAGGATGGATGGAGGTGATGCTTGATGTCTGATCCCAGAAAACAAATGCTGATGGTGGCAAATCAGCGCATGAAAGCGGCCGGCGAGGATATTGCAAAACCTGTCTTTGGCGAAAAGGGATGGGATCTCGTACCACGTGCTCCAAAGCATGAATCGGATGAGGTCTGCTTGACCAAGCCTGGCATAGACCGGAAAATCACCCTGGAAGAGTTCAATGCGCAAGATCGACAGCAACCATGGTTTGTCGTCAATGGCGAGGTTTACGATGGAACTCCATTTCTAAAGGACCATCCGGGAGGCGGTGACTCTATATTGCTTGTGGCTGGCGAAGACGCGTCTGAAGACTTCTTCGCCATACATTCTGCCGAAGGCAAACATAAACTGGCTGAAGTGAGTGCTCGTGACTTGCACGCGGAACGTCGGTTTACGACCCTTCCACAGCACCATATTGGCACCCTCATAACCAGTTTAACCAAAGAAAGGCCCGTTATAACGCAGTCGGATGAAACCTTTCTAGAGCGCAGCCGGTGGAAGGACGTCAAATTGTGTACCATCAAACAGATCAACCACGATTCTTACCTGTATCGTTTCGCCTTGCCAAAAGGAGACCAGCTGCTCGGTCTGCCAGTTGGACAACATGTTTTCGTCCGCTTACGCCGGCAGGATACCGGGGAAATGGTACAGAGAGCATACACTCCGGTATCGCAACAAGGCACATTAGGCTTCATCGACTTTCTCATCAAGTGCATATTCTCCATCAAGACATGCTCTTCACAGCTTGACTGACGTCTTCATTAGATTGTATCTTCCTTCCACATCAATCCCTACTGGAGGGAAGATGACCACCGGCTTACATCAACTACGTATCGGAGATATCGTGGAAATCAAAGGGCCGTTAGGGTCCTTCATTTGGGAAGGGCCAAGCACTGCATCGTGGAAGGGGATAAGGAAGACTATCAAAGAAGTCGGCATGATTTGCGGTGGAAGCGGTACGACTTCAAATGTGACATCGTCAGAGTGCAATACTAAATAAAAATGTGCAGGGATTACGCCGATCCTCCAGGTGCTTCGCAGTATCCTTCAAAACGCGGAAAGCGAGACCCGGGTGTGGGTGATAAGTGCGAACAAAACAGAGCAGGATATCCTCTGTAGAGAAGAACTTGACACACTCTTCACATCGCACGGCAGAGAGCGTTTCAAGCTGCACTACACACTTAGCGTCGCCCCTGAGGAGTGGCCGTACAGCATTGGGCGAATTAATGATGTGTTGCTGTCGGAGCACATGCCTCGGAACTCTGAGCATGGGCTCATCCTAGCGTGTGGTCCTGATGCCATGATAACGCATGCCGTCAAGCCCGGACTGCAGAATATGGGATGGGATATAGAGAAGTCCCTGGTAGTGTTCTGAAAACAGTTGTAACAAATCGCCTGGACAATGGATTATCGTGGTATGATATAAACCACCTGCAAAGTGTTCGTTTATACGGCATGTATGAATGGCGAGAGTCGGCCCCGGTCATTTTTCGTTGGCTTGCATAGGGCAATGACGAGGTCGATGTACGAAAGAGTGTTGACAGTTGCGCATAGCTATGACAGAGAATTTGAAGCAGCAGATCGTACCGGCGTTCTTGGGAGTCCCTGGAAGTCCACATCGCAACTGTCCGCAAAGGTTGCGAACTTGAAAGAAGAGTCTTTGAAAAGTTGATCGTCATCGCGTTCATGAGACTATGCATTCACGCTGAACTAGTGAAGTTCTGAGTCGGCGTCACTGCGGTGACCTCCAAAAACGTGTCACTTACTTTGGGGTTCTTTTCACTAGCGGGAGTTAAAACTTGAAACCGAACTAGCTCGAGCATGACAATGCGAGCGAAGGGTGTAACGAGGGATTTTGGACATGGTAGGATGTGATTTTTTGGTGTCACTGTCGTGGAACGTGGTGGGCCAGACCAGTGAACTAAGTGACAGAGTTTTTGAGAGAAGAGAAGGAAAGACTTGTTGAAGGTTAAAAAATATGGGCCACGGCGGGCTCTTCGGCACCTCCAAGCGGAGTATGGAAGTCAAGTACTTGCGTATGCTTAGCTGCTAGCTGTGGCAACAGTGCCGAGCACATTACATACTATATATGGACATCAATGGACATGTACACCAACCTCAGTCTACACACCATCTGCATCATGGCAGCCCCCGATGCTAGTGCCCCATCTGCATCAATAACAGACTTCCTCTCTGACATGATCGCTATCTCGCCTCAGTACTTGTTGAGTTGACACTCTGCGGGGTATTGTCAAGGACCTAGCATGATAACTACCCACTACTGAGGAGGACAGAGTTGACGAAGCAAAGGCATTCGAACTTTATGGACACAAGCCAGAAATTAGTGAGTCGTTATAATGCAGTAATGTAGAGTTGAGGCGGAGCATGAATACAACAGTATTCCAACAATGGCGGGCGGCGGGGGGATCGCCAGCGATGGGCATGGTCGTTGTGAATGTTGTGCAAGATTTAAGCTCATACTTGTCCCAGACTTTGGCCCAGACTTTGGCCCAGACTTTGGCCCAGACCTTGTCCCATACCGGCCAAATCCCTGACTTTCTTTAAACATACGGCCTCGGGAACAGCGAGTTACCTCAAGTTTATTTCCATTTCAAGTTGCTCGACACTGGGACTCCTACTACTAGCACTGGTGACCTTGATAGCTGTATGTGCTATCGGAGCTGTGCGTTGAATTACCTGTCTGTGCTTTCACTCTGAGCAACTTGCTGTCACTTCTGAGCAACTTGCTTTCACTCTGAGAAACTTGCTGTCACTCTGAGCAACTTGATCTGGGGAGAAATTTGTGGTTTACTGATGTGGCGTGAGGTGCGTTAATTGGTTCAGGCTGCCAGATGTATCTATCAGGAAAAAGTGATAATAGTGCACGTTCAGTGCTAGCAGACATGGCAGCATAATGTTCCACAGCAGACCGTGACGGAGCTCCAGGTATCTTGCTCTTTGATGTACCACACTGGAATCCGTCAGTCAATCTCTACGTATGGTATGTCCGTATCCTTCCAACCCCCAGCTCATGGCACTCCCGTCATAGATGTCTACAACTTAGCCGTCTGTGCCTCCATTCCGCATTTATGAATCTGTATTCTCTACTGCAGACGTCCCACTTGCCTGTCCAAAAAAGCGGTCGCTGCCAGTGGGATTTTACATGTGGGTGAGTCAGTGCTTGATTTTTTTTTTGGCTCGCTATCTTGATATTTCAAGGGCAACGGAAATAAAGCAGACACCCAAAAAATCAATATAAAGACTGACGATCTTGTACCTATAGGTTCCTCATCTCGACGTTCACAATACAAATCCGACGACCTCTATTATGTTTCCCACTGTCACCCACACGACCACTCCTGACTGCGAGCCCTCACAATTCATTTTACCTGACCTCGTCAATGATTGTCACTATCCCTTGCGACAGAACCCTCACTGCCATGCGGTATCCCGTGCATCTGATCAATGGCTTGTTGACGTAGCGCAACTTGTAGAGCCTGAGATCAGAGGGTATATTGATATGGATATAGGTGCATTCGTTGCCACTTGCTATCCTGATGCAGATGCTTTCCATCTCCAAGTCTGCTCTGACTTTACTGCCTGGTTGTTCATTATAGACGACTGGATGGAGTATGGTGTCGTCGATGTACAGGGAGTGCGTGAATCCTGTAATTTCGCATTCCGCGATCCCATCAATTTTGACACGGAACAGCTTGGTGCAAAGATGTGCAAATTGTATGACTATTTTTTCTGCCGCATACACTCTTCTAAAAGTTGTTATGCGGTTAGGTTTTTCAGCCGCTTTAGGGAGACTGCTGGCCCTGGCTGCACAGAGCGGTTTATTCACGGGGGCGAATTGTTCTTCGCTGCTGTGGCTAAGCAGGTGGACGACCATCCCAAAGGACATATCTATGATCTGGAATCTTACATCGCCCTGAGGCGAGATCTAAGCGCGATGAAGATCTGCTTCCCCCTCATCCAATGCGTAGCTCGAATTGATCTTCCCGACGAAGTTCTGTCGCATCCAGTCGTCATGGCCTTGGAGGACGCGATCAACGATCATGTTGCTTGGTCTAATGTAAGTTTGTTCTGTTATTGAACAATGGGGCGCCGCTGACATAACCGCCGACAGGATATTTTGTCATATAACAAGGAGCAATCTTATGGTGACGCACATTTGGAAAATATCGTTGCCGTCCTCATGAACGAACGAGGATTAGACCTGCAAGGCGCCATGGACTACGCTGGCCAGATGTGCAAAGATGCTATCCAGCGCTTCGATTCCAACCGTGCTAGACTCCCCTCGTGGGAAGAAGAGGTTGACAGGCAGGTGGCTATCTATGTCGAAGGGATGCAGAACTGGATGGTTGGCTCACTTCACTGGCACTTTAATTCCGCCCGCTATGCTATCAAGCAAGACCGAGTCGTCAAGCTGCTTCCCAAAAAGCACTTGTAGAGCTTAACACCTAGTGCACGGCTTCTGGAGGTGAGATCGGTTTCACTTCTTTCTCGCACTGCGCAATTCTTATGACTAGCTTAGTAGGATGCTAGCACATGATTCACGTCTCACACAGACCTGAAGGTTTTGCTTCGGTTGCATAATACGTGACATCCTGCCTTTGCTTTTGGTATGTACATAGAATAGTCTCATATCCTTGTATGAATCAAAGTTGCTTGTGATCACTGACTGGGTGTTTCAGGCAATATTATGAACGCCACAACAAATTGGATGAATGGGGCCATAGCTGCCCTTCTATCACTATATGGCCTGTTGCAGGAGCTGGATCAGGATAAGGTTTAATGGGTGCAGGTCAATCTCAGTTCTCTGCAGAGTCAATTCGGGAGGGAGGTCGAGTTATTTGGCAAGTCCTCTGTAGGTTACATCATGATGTGCGATGTACTTGACACTTGTCAAAGCACTGCTGGTGGAGATCAAGCGCCCAACCTTCAGCTCTCATTAAAAGATTTCTCGCGATATAAGCATACTTCCGCCATCAAACTCCGGACCGAGCGCTGAGTGGCGCCCGGACGATAATTTAACTATCACCGGGTACAATACCGTCTCTTGATCTACGACTGAGAAATATTTGGGGTCTACGGTACAATTATTTTCTCCTTATTGAAAACGGCTACTGTAATTCGCACTTTTCGTAGCCCATCGCAACGACCGCAGGTAACCAATTGTATCCCGCAATTCTGCAATTGCAAAATGAGATTTGACAGAGATCTAATCACGAGCTCCCATTATGTTCGTTATCCAACACCCGTTTACTTGTAGATCTGGTCCCGCACCTGCCACGTATTGTCATACCAACCCACTTTCTCGAGCACGAGATATTCCACGACAGGATGGGGCTCTGCAGAATTAGCATCTACTCGCTGGCCCTGCTTGGTGAACACCTTGAGTTCCTGGAGCAGTGTCAGTGCGTATACAATTTACGCATGCTGGAAGAACACTCACCTGCGTAGTCTCAAACTTGACGAGTGCATGTATGACCAGCCGGTTGCCGCGTTTCGGAGGTTCCTTCGCAATATAAACCTCACCGGAACGGATAGATACTATGGTAGCTCCCGGTGATGTTGCAAGTGGACGAAATACTAGATTATCGTGAATCTAAAAACAATAATTCGGAGAGTGACGTCGATACTTACAGCTTTTCTTTTGGAATAGGGCTTTGTCTGAGACGTCGCTTATAACCTTCCATTGCCAAACCTGGCCAGGTTTACGAGTGCGAAGAATCTTGTTCACCTTAGTGGCATGGTCGGATGTTGTCAGTGCCTTCAGCGTGGCTTCATCCTTGCTATTGATATAATTAAATATAATGGGGGTCAGCAAAAAATGCACACACTCAGCTATAGCACGGCCTATGGCCAGATAATTATCCATTGCAGTGCGTCGCATTGGTGCTAGCCAGGATGTTGAAGAATGTGAGGTTACGTTGCCCAGTTGACGCCATGTACGTGGTAGGAATAAGTGACTAAATCGAAAGTCACAATCTACTTCCGTAAAAGCTCGAGCTTTGGCGATGGTATACATGCTGCATAAGGCTTAGAGGGGCAAAAAAATTGCATGAGACCATTGGACGCGAACCTGAACGTGTTTTTCAACCAATTGGAGAAGTTGTGCTGT
This sequence comes from Suillus placidus, assembly GCA_016628565.1. Taxonomy (NCBI): domain Eukaryota; kingdom Fungi; phylum Basidiomycota; class Agaricomycetes; order Boletales; family Suillaceae; genus Suillus; species Suillus placidus. The sequence continues at coordinate 211,838 of JABBWD010000027.1, read as the reverse complement.
TTAGCATGCCAAAACGCGCCTGGATTTGAGAAAAGCATGCGCAGTGGAGCGTCGCGTGGTATTTCTACGTCTGAATGGGTGATGAACTGAGCTTGAGTAATACTTCTAAAGGGGATATACACACCGAGAGTCACTAACTTAGTACCCCACATGTCCATGGTTGGAAACAGGTTCGACGTATTTGCCATGCTCATCATGCCTTCTATTTGTTTGAGCTGTGTCTCTGTGCTGTCTGGAGCAGGGAGAGCCTTTTTCGCTTTCTTCTCATTCTTTATCGCAGATTTCCTTGGGACACCGGACGAGGTTGTAGCAGACGCTTGCCCACTCGTGGTGGAAGCCTTGGACGTTGAAGGGGGAGGAGCTGTTCTGGTAGCGGATTTCAAGGCCGAGAACGAGCGTTGTGGAGAAAGCAAGCAGCTCTTCTTCAGTTGAGACCCAAAGGAGACACGCGCCACCTTCACCGTCGCCATCACCATTGCCTCTGTAGCTGGAACTTGTCGTGCAACACAGCGAGCTCGAGCAAAGACTTTAAATTTGAAGCTTTGAAGTCCATGTCAATTTCTCAAAAAGGATGTCACCGGAATATATGCGTGAGAATAAACTCGGCAGCCGGGGACGCGTGTGCTAAGTCGGATATAAAAGGTTCGCTTCGCCGGTCAAAAATTCCATCCAGTTCTACCCGACGCACCTTTGCTCTGAACCGCCATCTCAATCATCATGCCTGTAAGACATCTCAACTAATTGTCTTTTGCCGTGAGCTTAGTTGTTTTCTCTTCATAGCGTTCTTCACGTTCCTCTCGTCCAGCTGCTAAGCCTGCAGCTCCCCAGCAGTCTCGCGGTGCTCATACGGCCGCGATGCCTCCTGCTGCAGCTCACGGTAACCCAGCACACGCCCCCGCACCACCTGTCCCCGCTCAGACATCTAGCGGTCCCGGGTTGATGGCGCAGATGGCTGCAACTGCCGGTTCCGTTGCTGTTGGATCTACCATTGGTCATGGTATCTCATCTATGCTGTTTGGTTCCAGCTCATCTGCAGCACCCGCGGAGCCAGCAGCTCCTGTACAACAACAACAAGCATACCAGACAACTGGCGCTGCTTGTGAAGTTCAAGCTAAGGAGTTCACCAAGTGCTTGGACAAGGCAGACCTGCAAAGTTGCTCATGGTACCTTGACCAGTTAAAGGCTGTACGCATCCGTTTAATTAAATGCAATTCTGTGACTGATTGTGTTTTCAGTGCCAAGCTGCCGCTGCTCCCTATTAATTTAGCGGAATTTGACGGTACATACTGTTGACAAATACTGTCACATGTTACTTGCCCTTCGTCTCATCCCACGCAATCAGATATCACTGCGAACGAAATGACATTCAATTTATCAGAACGACATACAATTCGGCACTGAGATAATTCGAGATGCGAGGGTATCGTCCACTGAATCATATCAGTACTCAAATCGTCAGGTCACCGTCGGTGCCTTCCTTCTGTCAATCCCCTGGATGCATCTATTCAAAACATATATAAAATAAGTACACTCTAATGTCTATCGACCAAGATGTCATTTTTTGGTATCGTGCGGTATAGATAACGCCTAGTGGTTCACCTTTTTAATCATACCCCAGCCAGATTCTTCAACATCGTAAATTCATTCTCGCCCGTTGCCTCACACAACCCGTAGAATTGCGATGAGGGGTCAGAAAGCAAGACAGCAGGACTGGAGGTCTTAGTTAACTTTCTACACCATATACTTCGCGATGACTTACCGGTCAAACTCGACGATTTTGCCTTGGTCGAGGAGCATCACCTAGTAGTCCGTGAGTAATGCACAAACCACATACGCTGGATTTATTTACCCTATCATAATCGATGACAGTGCGCAGTCGGTGCGCGATGGTAAGAATGGTGCTGTTTGCAAATTCTCTGTTAGGCGTGGTCAATTGTTGGTGAGAGGGTTATCAATGTCGCAAAACGAACTCTCTGATCGTCTTTCCAATGAGCTCGTCAGTCGCGTAGTCAACGCTGAAGTTATGTTACTTGAAATCCCAGCTTCCACCATACGATCGACATTACCTTGCTGTTGCCTGCGACGCAGCATTGAGGAATGAAACGCAAGTCAAAGACAAGAAAACGTACCTCGTCCATGACCAAAACTTTCGATCGCTTCAGGATTGCTCGAGCCATGCATAGAAGCTGTTTCTCGCTAGAAAACTCGTGAGCAAGATTATTTGGTGGCGTCGACAGTGTGCTAACCCCGTAGAGAAGTTCTCCCCTCCTTCCGATACTGGCGACTCTAGGTTTCGGAAAACATTAACATTGACCTCGACACCATCAACTTCGACAACATCATCATCGGCAGCATCAGACGGAATCAAATGCACGCGTCGAAGAGCCTCGAACTAAATAACAGTCAGTATACCTTTGTAGTCAAGCAATGTGAATGTAAACCGACAATTTCCGCGTCTTCGTACTCGTCGAATACATCCAACGTGGATCGCAAAGTGCCGCTAAGGATGGTAGGGTCCTCTGTTTGGTGTAAGTGTGATAATCATTACTTGGCAGGACACGCACGAGGAATGATGGTGAGCTTGCTGCGAAGGTCCGAAAGTCCCATTTTGGAGATGTCCAGATCGTCGATGGTGATGCAACCTTCTGTTGCCTCCACGAAGCGAAAGAACGAGAGTGCAAGGGTGCTCTTTCCGGAACCCGTGCGGCCTAGGATGCCGACCTAAAAACAAAACTCAATTGCTGACGAAGGAGTCCTCGAATATCTAGTACCTTCTCTCCAGGGTGGACCTCGAAGTTCAAGTTGTGAAGAACATCGGGCAACTCAGGCTATGGGAAAGATTATGAGCTGACGAGGTTCCCACTGAAACCGGCTTACTGCATAACGGATGATCAAGTTTTCGCATTTGATAGTACCTCGGTCTGGCCAAGAAGCTGGTGGACGTGGCTCGACGTATTCAGGAGGCTCGCGCTTAAGCTCTGAATACTCCTTGACACGCTCCAGGGCGACCTGTTAAAGGTCCATCAATAACACCGCACGTCACACAGTATGCTAAGGTACTAGCCATGGATTGTTCAAGGCCGACGAACCGTCGCACCTGAGTTCGAAATTAATAAAAAATCTAGACAGACGCCAGTTACACCTACCAGGAATAACAACTGCAGGCAGTGTCAGCATATCGTTCCGTAGTCCACGATAAGCAAGCACATACTGTCCACGTCATGCCTCCAGCAAATGAAAGAGCGAATCCAGCGAGCGCAGCTGAGATGGTCGGGGTGGAAACGGCGATAAGACCTGCCACACCGACGGTCACAGCGGACAACAGGTCGAACCGGGCGGAGAGCCAGCGATTGACTGAAGACATCAGCCAATGTCAACTACTCTCAACAATCAAACGACCGCTCGACGTACCAGCCCATTGCCAATAGTTCGGATTTGTATTCTGGTAGGCATCGATCAGATTAAGTGAAAGCGAGTTCGGTTTGACTCACCGTATCAACGCAGCGAAGCATGTCTCGCAAAAACTTTGATGAAGCACCGAAAGCTCGAAGGATAGGCGCTCCGGCAATGGTTTCACCATAGATCGAATAAAGGGGAGACCGTGCCACGGAGTCTTAAGGTAACTGAAGTCAATCGGCCGCTCGTGAATACGAAGAACACTTACCCAGTCGCCGCATATCTCTAGCAGCTTGTCCGTAGTTCTAGGCACTTGAGCATCTCCTCGTATATGAACATGACAGAAAAGTACCTTTGAAACTAAACACAAGTTAAGCAATCAGCACTGATGTGATTGATCGAGAAAAAATAGCAGACCATCGTAGTAAATGAAGCCCAGGAGAATGATAGCAATGAGGAATGGAACACCGCCTGCCAAAGTAACAGACACAACCATAACGAAGAAAGACAGTGCGAAGATGATACTTCGACCAAAGCTATCCGCGAGTCGACTGTCAATGCCTATGTTGTCATGTGTCATTGCATAGGCGAAGAAAGCGTTGTCTCAGAAAACGGACCTTCAAAGTCTTTCCCGAATCGATTCAGGAGTCTCCCCCGCGACACAGTATCATGGAACCGAATGTGCGCAAACAACACAGTTTCCAGAAGTTCTATCACGAGTGATGTAAGTAAGTGGTCAAAAGTAACGTCTCGACCTCGACCCACGTTGGTATAAAACGCTCGACGCGTGAATAGAGCCGTTATCTGAATGAGAAATAGTTCAGTAGTGGTTCAGGAGAGTGAGTGTAGTTTGCATACATAGTACGAAGTATCTGTAGGTCGAAATAAAGACACCTGAACAATGATTAGCACCATGTGGTACGAGTCAACAGATACGAACCTGTGAGAGTGACCTGCAAGGATATGAGCTATCATGAGATAATACTGTAGATCCGTACTTACTGCAGCATAAATGACAATGTAATACACCGGTCCTTTAGCCTCGGCCTCTTCTGTGCTCGATCCCGACCATGTCCTATGGATACCAATGTCAATCATGCGACAGTAAACTGCTAAATTATGAACATACTTAAGCCACCAGTTCTCTGCAACAGGACATAGAGCACCCAACACGAGAATGGACAAGAACCATACCCAGTACCTGTAGGCGCCGCACGACTTCACATAAAGCTCCCAGACATCACGACTAACGCGCCCTACAGCGCGTTTCTCATCTTCCACAAGTTTCCTAGGTGCTTTCCGCTCTACATTTGCTTGCGGCTCATTGACCACGGTAGAGCTCGTCTCGGATATTGGGTCAGGTTCCACATCATCTTGCACGGGCGTGGCAACAGTAGAATGGCCAGCAGACACTGATGGATTCTTCGAAGTGCTTGCCGCGCCTTGCCTCTTGCCAGCGCTACCCATGGTCTGCACCAATGTCGCCTTCACAGGAGATGCTTCAAAGGCTTCACGTTCACCAGCGAATAAAAGATGGCCGTTATCAAGAGCGACGACATATGAAGCACCAGTCAAGCAAAGTTGGACATGGTGTGACACAAGGATCACTGTCCGTCCATGCATCAGCTCTCCTTTAATGCACTTGAAGTAGATGTGATGAGCCGTGTGAGCATCAACTGCACTCAAGGTTAGCATTCAGAAGCGCGGCGATTGGAACGGACGCACCAGCAGACAGAACGTCGTCGAGCAACAGTATGGATGCTCGCGAGTAAACAGCCCGAGCCAAGGAAACTTATGAGAAATTCAGTATGTGTGGCAAGTCAAATTTCAGTTCACTGACCTCGAGCTTTTTGTCCACCTGACAAGTTCACCTGCCAGTGCAACCTCGATCAGTATGTGTGATGCTGAGTGGCAAAACGTAACATACGCCACGCTCGCCAATTTCGGACTGGTCTCCGTCCTCAAGGATCTTGAGATCGCTGATGAGCGCACAGATCTAAGGATGCAGTCAGTCGAGCTTTTATTGACCATGAAGTGCGGCCGACCTCTAAAGTCTTATGATAGCGCTCTTCGTCAAATGGTAGACCGAACAAGATGTTGTCTGAAGATTGCGATAAGCGTACTTGGAATAGTTCAACGTCAGTGGCTCACCTTGAATAGAAGCATTTCGCAGCCAGGCAGCCTTGAAGTGCCAAGTTCTTCAATTCATGACATAACCCACCACATTTGCTGCTTACCTGTGGTACGTAGGCGCAAACGCCAGGCACTATCCACTCTTCCTGTGTGACCTTCTGATCGGCGAAGGAAGCAAGCGCGTCTGGTGGTGAACGCGGACAAATGACCTGACCAGTGAGGACGTCCGCCTCGCCGAGTAAAGCTGCATCGTCGTGACATTGAGCAGTACTCCAGAATTCGCTCCATAAGACGCACCCAATAATAGCAGGGTCTTTCCACTGCCCAGCTTACCACAAACGAGTGAAAGTTGTCCTTCAGGGAATTTCAGAGCAAGATCAACAAGCATGAACTTGTGCCGGGGCGTGGAAGCTGCCGATGAGTCCGCAGAACGATCGTGGGGCCATGTGATATTAGCAGACTGAACAGCGATGGTGTTAATGGCTGGTGCTGCCGAGAGCGGAGGTACAGGCGCCACCTCGGTTAGTTGGAGGTACTTCCCAATCCGCTTGAGGGAAACCTGAACCTGAAGCAGATTAATGAAAGTTTCTGGAAGTGCGTTCATCGCGAAACGCATTTCGTTGAAAACTACGCCAGGTTTTTTTTAGCTCAAGTAGCGTGCAGATCACAAGTACCTACCCATCATCTATGCATATGCATTCAGTCTGTGAATATAAAGTGAACTGATGAGGGAAGGCTTACGGATGTGAAGGCGATAGATGGAGTCAATGTCTGCTGACGCCAGACTGCGAAGTGCCAGAAAGAAACCAAAGTGACAATGAGCGGAGATGCCTCCCTGAGCCTTCCGTTAGACGAGGCACGGAAACCTGCATGAAAACACACCAGATAGCAGCGAACACGACCTAAAGGGTGGACACATTAGGAACCGGATGATACGAGAAGGAAATTACGTGCCTCAATCCTGTAGTTCAACTTTTGGTATTTCAGTTCTCTCTCACGGATTTTCATCACGCGCTTTTCGAAGCTGCGCTCCCATGCCATGAACTGCAAATCGATGAGGGAGAGTTTCAAAACAAAACAAAAATGCCAAGGATTATTACCTTCAGCATGCGGATGCCACCCAGTATCTGTCAGAGGTGTCATTGAAGCCAGGCCAAGTGGTGTTTCACAAAGTAATTACCTCGTTCATGAGCGAGACCCGTTCGTCCCTGGCTTTCATCAAGTTGTCCTGTGTAGTGATCACTACTTTACCTGCCAGGTGATTCAATGGCAAAAAGAGACAGATGACTGCAAGCCCAATGAAGCACGAGACACCAAGCATGCTGTAGAGTAACGTCGTCCCTACAACAATTTCGATCGGAGAATCTGAAAGAAATGAGGACTAGAACGATGACGTGATCGAAGAATCTCACCCGCAATGGCGAAAACATGGTAAGGAAACTCAGCGACCCGATCAACATCGGTGGTCATCAAAGTCATGACCTGGGCTTTGCTTGAAAATTCGTTCTCTTCCTCACCCTTCTCTTTGTTTTCTCCGTCGGCAGTTTTCGATTTTTTATCATTTTTCTCGTCGGATGCAGAGGCAGCAGACGACACAACATCCTTCCGAACTAGTGTTTTCGCGAAAAGCATGGTATTGAGCTGCATCCGCAAACGAATTTGAATAACGGAAGTTGCAAGGTACCACATTTGAGAGTTGACTACAGCATGTTAATATCGAATTAGATGGCGTTGCACTAATAAAACTAAAACTTACGCTGCGTGACAATAACAAGGGATGCAAACTGTCCAAAAGCGTATACCCATCCCCATCCTTTATTGAGGCGGTCAGGATCTTCCTCCAGGTATGCAATGAGCTTGCGAACGAAGAACGGGGACCCAAACCACATCGGAGCAGCTGCGGCGGCCAAGATTATCTCTACAACAAACGCAAGTTTGTTGACACTGATAAGGCGCCAAGCGAGGTCCCATCCTGGCTTGAGAGGATTTGCACGAAGATTCATGCGCATCCTGAAGAACTGGTAAGTCGCTCGCATCTTAGCCGGAAGGATTGGCAAGTCGCCAATTTCGACCGAAACGGAACTTCCAAGATGAATGACGCGAGTCACGTAACGGAAAAACAGATAATCTATCATAGAGGCGCCCGGAATGCCACAGACGTTCTCATATGATTCATTGGTCGTGTCATCGATGGTTTTTTTAGAGTAGATAAGTGAAGGAGAAAAGTGCAACGGTGGTCCACGGGGTGTTGTCGCAATTATCGCAAAAGTCAAGGTATACAATGCGGTGATGCTATACCAGAAAGTGAGTGAGGAAGGAAAAGCTTGTAGATTGCGTGCTGAGATAGAGTCAGATGAGGGGAGGATTGCTGCGCAGAAGTGAAGGACCGAGGAGAAGAAGGTCAAGGCAGTGATATGTATCACCGACTCGGAATGACGATCGGTGGTGCACTGGCCAACGGAAAGAAGAACTAGAACGGCGACGTAGAGTCCAAAGGTAGTCCGAAAAATATGCTCTGCAAGCATATTCTGACCATCTGAGTAGGCCGACCAGCCAAGGGAAACGCCCTCGAGGGCAAGAATCACGGCTGAAAGCAAGACAAGCAGTAGTTTCCTATTGCGCATCTGAAAAAAAGATAAGACCCATACGCGACCATAACTATTATGATGCTCACTTTGAACCAGAACGCGTCTTCGTCAATTGGTTCTCCATTGATAAACTCTTCTGGTTTTGACATATTGAAAGGATCATCCTGGTTCACATCGCCAGCCAAACTAGCGTCTTGGGTAATCGTCAAGCGTATCTTCCGCTGTTGAGACTTTGCCAGAAAAAGCGCGAAGCTACTGATTGCTGCTGCTCCGACGAGTGCTTCTGCTAAAAGCAACTGGTATGGAGGCATGATTTAGCGCGTCTTCGAGAATAGCACCACTTCCGACTTGGTGGTAAAGGGAAATGAAAAATTTGGACAGGCAAGTGAAGTACTAGCTATACGGGTCAAGAAGACATACGCACCCGTAAGATAAGAGCGTGACTCACTTGACTGCAACCACATGGTCAGCCTGAGAGTATTAACAAAAACCGGACATGCCGCGACCGAGCTTGCTGGCACTGGCAAGAGGTTATCCGCACCATTCGGAATCGTATGCGATCGTTCCGGAGGCTAATGATAACCTAAAATTCTGAGAGACTCGTGTATGACATTAATGTACTTGTTGAATCTTCGACTTCCTTTTCCGGGCCTACCTCTGACCATTCCTTTGAAAATGCATACTGTCAATTCATCGTCCAGAAAGAAAACAAAACTCAAAACTGTGAAACTCGACGCGTCTTCTGAGCCTCCGAACAAGAAATTGAGAACTGTAAGTTTGTCATAATTTGGGCACGCGTCTTTGCCCGGTCTTATACTGCGCGTCGAAAACAAGCTAAATCATCCTTGCACTCACTGTCATGTCAGTCTGCAAAGCCACCCGTTTTTGATCTGATAGAGTCTGTACCTCAACTGCGACCACAAGGACCACCGGTGTTGTCGCAACGTCCCTCACTTCTGCAGCCGCAGACCCAAAGGAAGGACGTGAAGGGGAAGGGAAAGCTGGGTTTACCTCCAGTCCATCGGGACGATGATAGGCTCTGGGTAGACAAGTATGAGCCAACGATCGAGGTCTGCATCAGTTTATCTCTGGTCGTGCTCAGCTGAACGTCGGTGCGACTGGGTATCACCCATAGGCCGATTTGGCAGTGCATAAGCGCAAAGTTGAGGATGTGCGGCGATGGCTCTCCGAGGCCTTTGAAGGAGGACCGACTGGGAAGCTGCGGAAATATCGCGTATGTCTTGTTCTGTTGATTGATTCACAGCTCAGTCATATCCCGCGTATCTCCTAACAGCGGATTCTGGTCCTCACTGGGCCTGCTGGTACCGCAAAGACTACTACACTGCGTGTGTTAGCTCGAGAGATGGGCTTCGAAATCGTCGAGTGGCGCAACAGCATGAGTGAACGCGGCCCCATTACTTTCATCGACGATTCCAGTGACCTTGGCGGTGAGGACCATCACCATTAATGTGCTATTTGTAGGAAATCATTCACTCCTCTCCAGATGACTCCTGGATAGATACGGAAGCATTGTTCGACAAGTTTCAGGCATTCCTCACGAGGGCTTCCTCATGTTATAATATTTTCGTGGCAAGTTTTGCAATTGCATCAACCTCACGGCCAGTTAAAGTCCCTATCATAGCCATCCACGCAATCCCTCCCCTCCACTTCCTCGAGCCACCCTTCTAACCGCCACTTGATCCTTCTGGAGGATCTGCCTAATATTCTGCACCTTCCTACCCAAGCGCGATTTCACGATGCCTTGCAGTCGCTCTGCGGCTCTTCTGAGTCCGCCCCCCCGGTTGTGATCATCATATCCGACTCGGGTCTCCGCGGCGAGAATGCTTATAATGATGATTCGTGGGACGGCGCGGGCGGTGCGCGCTGGTCCAAGAAAGAGACTATAGACATAAGAAATCTTCTCGGAGCCGATCTTTCCATCAGCCCATATGTCACGCGCATCGCTTTCAACCCTATTGCACCGACGCTGATGATCAAAGCCCTGCAGGCAATGCTCACTAACCACTTCGCGTCTACTTCTGGAAAGCCACCAGCCAAAGATGTTGTAGAGATGATCGTCGAGTCGTCGAATGGAGATATCAGGAGCGCGGTGATGGCACTGGAGTTTGCGTGTGTAGTAACGTTGACCAAGGGCGGAGGGAAGGGAAAGACTCGGCGGAATACCGCCGGAAGTGGGGGTGCACGGGCTATCCTGGAGGCTGTTACGCGGAGAGAGCAGAGTCTAGTGCTATTTCATCTGATGGGAAAGATATTATATAACAAACGTGGGTGCTCGTGCTGCCGTCATTTTTATCAAGCCTGATGAGATGCAGGCAAGGGAGACCCTCCGGCAACACATCTCTCCGCCAGAGATGCCGCAAAGGAACGTGAGCTAGACGAAACGCTCTTAGACCCGTCACCTCTGCCAGACTGGCTTTCGGAGCATGATCGGAAGGCGAGCCGAGTTTGCCTAGAGGTACGACTTTCCATTGAGTGTGATGCTAATGTTTGCTGAGGCAATTTTACTCGGCTGGCAGACGATTGCATCGGAATCGCCCATTGACTCGTCGCTCCTGGGATTGTACATCCACCAAAATTATACCATGTTCTGTACGGATGTCGATCAATGTGACGGGGTCTGTGAGGGGCTTAGTTGGGTTGACTGTGTCGGTGGCGTGAGTACAAACATCATTCATATCTCTCCCCTTGTAATCTCTCCCCAATACAGCACCTCCCGTCCACCACCCCACACGCCTTTCCAACACTTGCATTGTCCACGCTTCATGCTCTCCCGACTCCAGTTCCACGAAACGGGCAGAAGGTGTGCAAGCCCTCATGGTTTGATGTGCGTAACAAGGAGCAGGATGCACTAGAAGGCGTAGGCGATGTCGCGACCTGGTTGGGACACGGTGGGGCAAGTGACGAGCATGCACCGGGAAGATGGACGCATGCGGACGTTGCGGTTGAGCTGGGTGGCTGGCTGCGTGCGGTTGATCGCACTGGTATTGCTCAACTGCAGGTACCGCGAGCACACAGACTTTTCTCGTGCCTTCCGTGGGGTGTGGGAGGTGTTGGTGGGGATGCCCTCGGAGAAGATGAGTACTGGGAGGCAGATGACGTTGATGGTGAGGGTGATATCAGGGTTTTGGGAACGTTGGGAGATCAAAAAGAGGGAAATGGCTGGTGGTTGGAGAGCGACGATATAGAGGAGGCAGAGTAGCACAGAAATGGAGGCCTTCAATATAGCGTACACCACATGTATAACAATCTCGGCTGTCTTCACATTGATGTTAATTACCAAACGCATACTATTGCTGTTGTGACTTCACTGTCAACCACAATGTCCGCAATTAGGGATGGCCAATGTAGACTAGTTCGACGTCTCAACGTTAACTCTCGACCAGCGTGGCGCCAAGTTATTACCCGTCCAGCAGCATGTAGGGGTTTCTCTTCAACTGCGTCACCACAAAGTACAACCGGCGGGGTACGCGTTTCCAAACTTTTCACAGCGCTACTAGCGCTTGGGGTCGGAGCGACTGGCCTTGGACTGTGAGTTCTGCCCTCAAACCTTTCGTTCAACCGTAATAATCTTCAAGTTGCTCTCCTCTGAAGATACGAGTTCTACACATCCTTTACCCTCTGGCCAGAGCAGGTTCGCGGAGACCTCCGCGCAGGAATAAAAGCGAGGAACCAAGGAGATTTATCTCTGAGCGAGAGATACGTCACCCGGTTTGCATTAATATTATTGCATTCCTTGCATTGATGGAGTTCTGACCCTTGATTATAGCGCATTCCAAACAGCACTGTCTCTTCCTCATCAGACATTCGCGCCAGATTCGTATCTGAAGCTATCAGGCATAGCATCTCTCCTCTCTGAAGTCGCCTCAGACCGTCGCTCCCGAGAGGCCCTGCAGATTGCTTGGGAGCTGGGTGCCGGTCCGAGCGAACAGCATTCTCCCTTGCCAGACGTTGAGAAGACGTCGAGGGTTGTGGTAGAAGGAGCGCCTGGATGGTCAAGCTACATATTGAGCGACGAGGAACGCCTTCGACGCGTGGCTCTTGCGTATAAATTGGGCCAATTGGCAAGTGAGCGGGACCTGGATGAAGAGGAGAAATGGCTCATATGGGCTGTAGAGGAGGTTTTGAGGCTGTCTGGACTTGGAATGACAAACGTCAACTCAGATACAAACACAAAAGTACATCAAAATTCAGGGTCTAGTGCACTCGAAGATCTCGAACTTCCGCCATGGATGTCAAAGACAGATCTTGGTGCTCCACTGGAGGCCCTTGGTGCCCTTTACGCGAAGAAAGGTAGAATTGAGTGAGTAGCACTCATCTAATTAGGGATGCGGATCTCCTTCCCATATTAACATTAGCCTTTCATTTAAAGCTAACCCTTCTACCGACAGGTATGCGATGCCACTGTACCTTCAAGCGATCTCCTTACTCTTGCCACCCAAAGTAAATAACGTATCCATTGAAGATCGATGTCGAGGTGAGCAATAGCACTGCGGCTGGTACCACTTTCTCTCATGCACAAACCGCCGACAAGCCGCTCAACTCATGAATAATCTTTCTGAATTGATAATGCGTCGTCCTCCCACACCGGAAGTACGTGCGCAAGCTGAGGCGTGGGCGCGTCAAGCATTGGGAATTATCGAGCGAGCACAAGCACAGCCGAGAAGCTCACAATGGTTCGGATGGGGACAGCCTGCTGATGATGGAAGGGAGGTTTGTGAGCAGGCGCTTGGCGTGGTACTCTTCAATTTGGGGAGCTTAAGAGAAGTAAGTCCTTATCGAGACATTAAAATGCTTATTTGTGATCCTTGCAGATGACATCCGACTTGGATGGTGCAAAAAAGCTGTTCGAGAAGAGCGCTGAGCAATGTAGCAAGGTGGGCATTAGGGAGGGCGTTGTTGAAGCGCAGGAAGCATTACGGAGGGTTGAGAAGATGAAGAAGGTGGGCTGATGGAAGCACTTGTGCTATGTTTCCATTAGGAACATGTTTGCATGGACGTTGTCTGAGCTTAATGGACATTTTACATGCGCTAGAGCATAGGTGGCGATGAAGAATTCAACTGGGTCCGGGACAGCCTCGGAACGTTGCCGCACATCACACACTCAGGCTCAAGTCTTCTACTGAAGCTTGCTTCACAGTAATACTGGAAGACACAGGCCACTCGCCCCACAATGGTTTGATCGCGCTATGCATATCCGGCAAGTAGTTCCGGATACTGCGCAGCTAACCTTTCTGGGGTTTAAACACTCAATACAGTTACGTCGTTGAATAAACCTTGGACCGATGTGTGTTACGAACAAACACGAGATGACTTGGACGGACAAAGGGGGCCTATGTACAGGGGAGTGATTCACCATCGGATGCAATCTTCGTTCAGACAAGCTCGCTTACAGTCTGACGCATGGTTAACGAAGCGCTTAGACTTCTAATGGCAGAACTCTGGAATTTGGGGCATGAATTCTTCAAGTCGGCTCCAGAGATCTTTTTGTAGCTGGTGACACCTTCGACCCAGAAGTTCTCGCGGTGGCTTCGCCTGCGTCCATGCAGATAGCAGGATCTCCAATTCCCAACCTCAGCAATCTCACTTCGTTGAATCTTGTATACGGATGTGTTTCCGCAATTCATGCAACAGCATTCTCCTGCCTGTTAAGAAGATAAGCAGTGATGAACCCTACCCAATTTTGTTCTGATCTGTGACTAGACTGTGACATAGAATGCTCAGGTGCCCTTCGAGCCAGGCGATAAATTGACTTTTAAATTAGTGTCGCTGGGAAAGACGACGGTCTGACCTTTGACACCTGGTGACCACCGTGTCATTCGTGTATACGTCCACCAACCAAAAATTGATGGTTAACATGGTGGTCGCCATCCGCTGGCCTTGCCAATGTTACTTTCTAACCTGCTGGTGAGGCAAGTGTTCGAATCTTAATCAGAGAAAGAACACTGTATGCTTGACTTCCCAACACCACTAGTGCACAAGCTAGGCCAGAAATCCGGGTAGAGCGGACCAACAAAAGCAAAAGCACCCCGTTTCACAAACTCGCGCATTCCTTAGAATAGATTGCGGATCGGCTGCCAAGGACCTGTTTTCTGATCGCAATACTGAAGATCGCGGGCGCTACGCTCTTCCTGTGCTGCATCTATATGAGCGGCTTCAAGATCCCCAATTCGGAGTAGGAGGCTAACTAAATGTTAGCTCTTCGTGCAGTGTTGTTGACTACTAGTACGTTTGGTAATTGATTGCCCTAAACCCAGCAAGTAGTCCTGGTTTTGAACTAATATTGCGCAGCCAACTTTTCTGGGGTTTAAGTACAGTCACGTCGTCGAATCATCCTCCAGCTACTTGGATCCTGGTGTCGATAAGGAACGCAACATGACGATCAGAGAACCTCCAAAGATTGAGGCTCAGCGCACTTTCCCTCCTCTTGACGAAAATCTTTATGACTTGCGCCCCAAAGACGCTGCATTTTACAAGGAGCTGACTGGAATTGAAGACGATGCAGCTCTGAAGCGGCATATATTGGATGTTCAAGCAAAAGCATACAAGGTGAGTGTCTAGACCCTTGAACACGTCGTTCTGCTGTAGCAAAACTTACTTGTTCACGGTTAGGTTGCCCCTTACGGGTGCATCTATCTTTTCCTTTTTACTAGGTATTTTGTTTGTACGTTTGTGCTGAGTAAATACACAAACATCGAGCTCTTCAGACGCAAGCTGTCGGGGTTACCTGCTTATCAGCAAGTTGTGCGCATCGGACGCGAATGCAAGAATCCAATTTTCCTTGACGTCGGCTGCTGCTGTATGTGCCCCCTCCATCATCTCCCGGTCCATAGGGTATTGATGAACAGTTTATAGTTGGCAATGATATCAGGGAATTGATTCTTGATGGGTTTCCTGCAGCTCGGGCGATTGGAGCTGACCTTCATCAAGGTGAGCATAGTATATGACATCGTACATGACTGACGAAGCATTTCAGAACTTTGGGATCTGGGGCATGAACTCTTCAAGTCGACTCCAGAGACCTGCCCAGCTCACTTCGTAGGCGGGGACGCTTTCAATCCAGAAATCCTTGCTGTGGCTCCGCCTGCGACCATGCAAACAGCAGGAGTTCTGACTCCCGACCTCAACAACCTCACTTCGTTGAATTCTTTACGTGGATGTGTTTCCGCAATTCACGCAACAGCATTCTTCCACCTGTTCAAAGAGGATAAGCAGCTGCACATGGCACGTGCTCTCGCTGGACTACTCTCCGCTGAGCCAGGCTCCATCATTCTCGGAGCACACACGGGTGCTCAAGAGAAGGGTGTCGTGAACCAAGTATATAGGGGCGTCGAGATCGACATGTTCGCTCACAGCGCCGAGAGCTGGACTGCCATGTGGGATGGTGAAGTATTTGAGAAGGGAACGGTCAAGGTGGATGCACAGTTCAGAGAGGTATCCGAAGGTATGGGAGGCGATGAACGTTACCCCATGTTGTTCTGGTCTGTGACTAGACTGTGAGTATGTTCATTCTGCCTCGCCATTGGTAGAGTCTAGACTAGGCTGTGAAATAGAATTCTTGGATGATCCGATCAGGTGTCAGGAAATATCCCTGAGCGAGACCAGTTTGGCATTTATCGCCTGGTGACGAAACTAATAACCGGTATTGATCATGCAAGGATCTAAGATCACTAGGGCAGAGAACAGTAGAGGACTGTGGGTCACAGGGAATGGTACGTTTGTAAGTTACTTGAAGAAGGTGCCCTGACGGAGGGTCTTACCACATCGTAGCAGCACTCGACGTGCCAGTCCCCAACTCGTCGGACAAACGCCAGCAGGTTTGATGTCCGCGTACAGCCTTGGCAAGAGCTACCCTGTTGTAGCGAACACAACAACCAGTGGTGCTGCGACGACGAACGGACGCCCGTTCTCATTGTTCTGGTCTGTGACCAGGCGGTGATCCCCTTGCCACTAGTAGAGACCACGGCATTAGCCTAAGATGTGTAGAAGTCTCGTAATCTGTTCTGGTTAGGTGAAGATCTGATCTTCTAAGCGTAAGCATCTATAATGCGTGGATCTACGGATTTACCTTGTGAAGAACACCCTGGTTCCTGTAGGCCTGAGAGGAAGATACACTTCTGCAAGTATCTGTTTCGATTTTGTAATGACTAGGAATCTCTGGAGGGGTCGTTCAATTAAAGTATAACGTTGCTAGAAAGATCACAAACGGCAAGCATCATGACGTTTGTCCCACTATTAATTAGATTCGCATGCCAGTGGTGAGGCTACTAGACAACTTGGTCAGTTACGATTCGATGGTATTCTTGGATGGAACGCAGCAACCATCGAACCTTATCAAAATTACTGTTCGAAGTGGGGGTATTTAGAGAGGACTCACTTCTGGTGAAAGATGGGCAACGCGGCCGCCGATTAAAATATATTATACCTTTTGAATCCAGTCCTCCCGCTTTGCGAGTAGTAACCCATACTATTGCGATATGGATGTCACAGACAAAATTGAGGCTGAGCTTTCGAGTCCAGGACAAGGAAATGATTCATGAGAGCGCAGTTACAGAGCTTCGTGAACCAAGGAGCTCCCACAGGTGACGATGCTATGGTAAGGCTAAAGTTGGGTTACGCAACCCTGCGTCACCATAGCACATCGCACTGTAAGTCACTAGTACCGAAATTAATGCTGCACTGGTCGATGTAGTAATGCCAGGATATTAAACCACTGCGGGGATATCGATGTGCTGTATCTTTCAATTTGAAAGCAAATGCAGGGACAAGCCTAGAAGAACTTGTGGCAGAGGTCTTTAAGAATGTTGAGTTGATGCTGATCAAGGCTTTTCAAGCTTCAACCCAAAGTTTTGACTGACTTTATTGCTGACATAAGCACGCCTATCCTTTGTTGGACTCACTCCAAACTCACTCATCTATTCGCTGTTCTTATACCGCCTCCCTCGATCCCAGACATCACCACTGAATTCTTGGTTGTCATCCGTCGCAAATGGCTTCGAAGGATGATACGCAGGCAAAAGCGCCTCCAGAAACTCGCAATGTCGTCCAATTCCTTCGCAGCAGTAAATCTGGCATGAAAATACGTGTCGGTGCGCTGAATGGGAAACGCGTCGATTACTTCAAAGGTATCTCATTGCTTTGGATCTATTTTTTTCTGCCACTGCTCTAACCACGACCATCATCGCCACTACTACCAGGCAAATCCGCAGTGAAAGCCCTCCTATCGCCCGCATATGCAAAAGTAAAAAACGTACCCAAAGTCACTACGGAAGCCGAAGCCGAGGCCCTCCTCCAATTATCCATACAATACGCTTTCTACCTCCGCGTAGACCGCGGTGCAGCCACAGGTTCATCTACATCCCCGCGCCACGTCACAGTCGTTCCGCTACAACAATTTGCCCAAGACGCGTACTTTGTATGGCTCTACGAAGGTTCTCAATGGACTACGTATGCTGGCGGACTTTTGATGGTCGCGCTTATGCTTGCTGCCGTGATGTTCCCGTTGTGGCCCCCAGTGATGCGTTTGGGTGTGTGGTACCTGAGCATTGCCATGTTGGGTTTACTCGGCGCATTCTTTGGGCTCGCGATCATACGGTTGATATTCTACATAATCACCGTAGTCGTAGCAAGCCCTGGAATTTGGATCTTCCCTCAATTATTTGCGGACGTTGGTGTTGTGAGTCGTTTTTGTGTTTTGCATTTTGGTTCTTAAGCATTTGGTGTAGATCGAGTCGTTTGTTCCGTTTTGGGAGTGGGATGTTCCAAAGAAGAAAGCTGGGAAGAAGAAGAAGGCAAAGGCTCCCGCTGGTGCGAATCCTGAGGAGCAGCTTGCTAATAATGGTGGAGCTTTTATTGAGGAGGTTGGTGATGAGTCCCCAGAGCAATCGCGCCCAGGGACTCGCTCAGCACGAGTCGAGGAGGTTCCAGATGTGGATTCATAACAGGATCGTTGCATGGTTATATGCTATGTTTATTATGCCTTCAGTGGAGCAAATGGGATGAAGGGACTAAAATTTCCTTTATGCTCATCAGGAGTTGTCTAGACTACGTAGTACCTCACACTCATTCCCCAGTCCCGGTTCATCCACTCACTATACATAATTCACCCATACAGGCAGCTCTTTGAGTGCAGTCACAGTCATTGCTCAACGTTGCAACTTTCGAAATTTCAGCGCTCAGGTGCTCCATCAAGCATCTGGATTCCATATTGGTTCTGTAGTTTTCGAAGCAGACTCTCAAACAGCGACTCGAAGACAAGCATGCAGCAATGTTATAGCTGATGGCGCAACATGCATCAGAGTATACGACCTGTGACATACCCTGGCCTCCACACAGAAGTAACTTGGGATAACCCATGCGTACGATGCATACCATACTCATAACAGGCATGACATATAAAGTGACAACGATGAACGACAAGGACTAAAACCCGTGGTATGATCGCGAACTAGCACAAAGCTTACAGCTTGCCAAGAGCAGCAGCCTTGGAGTCTAGACCAGCAGCCTTTGCGCGCTTGCGCATCATTTGAGTGGACTTGTATCCACGGAGACCACCACCCCAGTGACGGCGCTGATCCTCGTACTTGTCAGTGCTATAAATTCCCATTAGCACTGAAGGGTGGGTACGACATGAAAATGGAAAACTCACAAGTTGGCCTTGGCGGCGCTGACGAGGGTTGCAAGCTCACGCTGATCCTCGCTGTTGACATCTTGGAGAGTGAGGACGGCGGCGGTCTTCTTGTGAACGACGGTGCCGAGACGGGCTTTGCCTTTGACGATGACATAGGGGACACCCATCTTGCGGCATAGAGCGGGAAGGAAGATGACCAACTCAATGGGGTCGACGTCATGGGCAATAATGACGAGGGACGCCTTCTTTGCCTCAATGAGGGCGACACAGTGGTTCAAGCCGTACTTGGCGAAAAGAGGCTTCTTGTCCTGTAGGATCATCTGGATCAATAACCTGCGTTTACGATGCGTCGAACACAAACCTTGGCAGGCTCCTTTTCCTCAGTGGCAGCTTTGGCTAGAGCCTCGAGACGCTCCTTTTTCTCGACCTTGCTCTCTGGGCGGTACTTGTTGAGGAGCTTGAAAAGCTGTGTAGCAGTGTTCTTGTCCAAAGTGTGGGAGAACTGGGCAATAGCTGGAGGAACCTTCAAGCGCTGAGAAAGGATGACTTTCTGGCGTTGAAGGCGGATGTACTCGGGCCACTTGACGAAGCGAGTGAGATCGGTCTTGGGACGAATGTGTTGACCTAATAAAATATATTAGTCGATGATTTCGCCAAGCAGATATGAGGCGAACCAATGCCAAAGTTCTTGGGCTTGGCCTCGAAGAGAGGGTTTTTTGTGATTTTTGCGGCTTTGCCAGCAGCACCTGGTGCGGGTGCGGGCTTCTTGCGGGAACCGGCCTTGGCTTTGGGGGGCTGGTCATTGAGACGAGAATGAATTAGCATGCGAGGCATAGCACAAAAGTGCCAGCAACGTAAGCTGCATGTCTCGGAGCTCTAGCGCTCGTGGATGACTGCGCATCCAACAAGCCCAGCAATATAAAGTATCATCATCGTACGTGACGACTCCACTTGACTTGATAACAAGGATCAAGATTTGCGCTGAACCGATTCTATATGAATATGAGGATGATATCCCATGATGTTATCTGGAATCAAGGACTTGCCATCCATTGTGTTGAGAGATAGAGAGCATGGATTGAACAGTGCTAGGGTGCTCCGATGCACGCAGATAACGATGCTTGCTGGTAACTCACCATTTTTGACGGTCTTGAGGAGTAGATCTTGAGGTTAAAGTCGTCGATGGTCGAATTCTGTAGGGTATTTGAACGTTTACACTCCGCTTCGGCACCGCCCGGCAATGATTGACTCAAACAGTCGTCAGTAACGGGACCGACGGTATAATATTTCTATGTCTTCTAATATTTTGAGACGCATCCTCAGAAATGCACGAGTTTTCTCGACCGGACCTCCGCCCGCTGCTCGTTCACCATACCGCCACCTCCGAACACTAGCCCTCGGCAGTTCCGTCGCCGTCACCGGCTACGCCCTTGGCGCCTTCTACCCGCACCCTTACATTACCTTCATCTCCCCCCGGCCAGCCCCAGCACCCCCCGACCCCGATTCCCCTCAATCAATCATATACACCGCAGCTCTCGAACAAACCCTACAGACCCTCCCACTCCTCACGTCCCACCGCGCTCAACCCGACGCCCACGAGTGGTACGAGACCCGCCCTTATGTTAATTATGCGGAGCAGCTCCGCGTAAACAGCCTCACTGCAGGCGCACTTCGTGGCCCCGGAAAATTAGCGCTTCCACCCCTCGTACGCGCTAGGAAGGACGAGAGTGAGGCTGTCGTCATCGTGCATGTAGGTCGGGGCGTGTGTGGCCACGATGGAATTATTCACGGTGGGCTATTGGCTACTATTTTGGATGAGAGTCTGGCGCGAACTGTGAGTTGTTTGTCCCGAGCATTGAGCGTGTCTTGACGTATCGTAAAAGGCGATTATCAATTTACCAGAAAAGATTGGCGTCACTGCTAACTTGTCCATAAATTATCGCGCCCCGACCTTTGCAGATCAGGCAAGTACCTCTTCCTTTCACATACTTACGTGCTTGACCGGGCACTAGTTCATCGTCGTCCGAATCAGTTTAGTCGACAAGGCAGGTCGCAAATCCAAGGTCACCGGCAAAGTAGAGGACCTCAAAGGCAATGTACTCGTCGAAGCTCAGTCAGTCTTTGATCTTTCGAACTCAACTCTCCTTACCCATCCGGCATTTTACAGCGCAACTTTCGTTCAACCTAAATATGCTCACCTGCTCAAGAGCAAAGCCGTCCAACAAATGATGGGCGACCCCGAACCTGCTAAATCAACTCCAGTGCTCCTCAGCGAGGGCATGCCGCCTCCCCTGTCCAAGGCATAGAGCAATTTATACCATTTATAGCATACCGTTAGAGGCATCATAGACCACCGCGCTGCAACGTAGATGCAACTTACCGCAAACTTACCGCGGCCATCGCTCGGGATGTTACAAATCCACTTCCATTCCTCAAGGCACAATCTTCATAGCCTCTTTCACCACTCACGTTCCAAATGCCGCGTCAGGCTACCCGCGCTCCTTCCAACAGAGTTCCACTACATTTACCTTCAACAAACCAGTGTATTCAGGCATTTAGAATTCGAATGAGCCTTGCCAACGCTGGAGCAGTTAACAGTGGATGTGTGCAATTTGACGATGTGATCTGGACTGATCTGGGCCGCATGACAGCCAGCTAGTACTTAACAGAGCGAGGTAAGTGCTTTAACTTGGAAACTGGGCCAGGAAACGTCTGCCCTTCGGATCTGCGAAATCTGAGAACAAGGTCCTACGTGCTATATTATCGGAGGGTGGAATGTCCAAATCAGCCGTAAATGTCATGTGACTGAGCACCAGTCCTCCGCTTTTTATACGTAGATATTTTTTGTGATGCGCAGGGGTGGTGAAGTCTTGTTGACGAAGTAGTGCAAAAACTAAATGATCGTTGAAGCGAAAAGGGGCTTGGGGTTCAGAAACGCCTGATAATTGTGCGGCGATTCTCCGCCGTATGCCCTGTTTTTTTTTAACCAGGAGGAGTTGCTCCACAAGAGCCTAAAACGCCTTGGAGTCCATCACGTGTGTTAACGCACTGTCACTTCCATGCTAACTGTCAGCATGATCCGAGGCGCAGTTACCCTGCTCAGAAGCACGGTGTTCACTAACTTGACCGCACACACCCCCGAATTACAATACATCACGGCAAGACCCTGCATGCTGCGATCTGTGCTAGCCGGCCCGCTGATGTGTTCTTGAGCAAAACCTTTGCCAGTCTTCTAATTCGTTTCCATTAGCGGGATAACCCGGCCAATGTTCCATTTGCAAAAGGGTACCTGTGAGAACCAAATGATTGGGTGTACTTGGTACTTACTAGATTATGGCACAGAACCGGTTATCGATTATCCGCAGTACCGGAAACGTCAACCATGGAAACAGAAGCGACGCCAAAGCGATCAAACCCTGGAATTCGATAAGAATAGCAGTCATTCGACCTTCGTACTATCATATGTCCAAACCGAAGAAAGCTGGCGGACGACTGCGTTCGAATAAAACGTTGACTTCTGTATGCCAAATATATCCTATGCGAGTGCTTGAACTGCACGGAAGTTCATCGTCGACTCGTATTATCGGGCGTTGCTGTTTTGTTGATTGAAGTAATGAACAAATATGTGAAACGCACCGGATACTTGACTTTGCACCTCTGGAACACGGTGCTGAAGCACCGGTTCGTCGCTCTAATTAAACTCCACCCTCGAAATATTTCGTGGATTCATGAAGCGATGTAGGTCGCGGCCGTTGTAGCGGTTGGCATATGTGGTCTGTCTGAAACTGAACCTCGCACCAACTTGAAGTGGTCGATGGCGAAGAAATGTAGTCTCCCCTAGGCAAGACCAAAAGGAAAGACAGTCGTTCAAGTTCTTCAAGTTTATTATGATACAAGCAATCCGTTCACCTTCGGACGCTTACCATGAATTACAATAAGAGAAGTTCGTACGCTACATTTGCTGTTGTGCTTTTCTTCTTCTCTCCCAAATAGTGTTCGAATGTCGCGCCGACATCGTACTCTCGACAGTGCGGTGTGTTCGGCTTTTTGCAGAACAAGTCCCTTTAAAGGTCCAGAGACGGAGATGAGAGCAAATTTGACACGGAGGCACGCAATGAGTTGCATATCCTGGAGGGTAAGGGTTGCTTGCCAGTGAACTCAGAGAAGGATAGATAGATTCATCTACCACTAAAGTCTGTTTAACTGGAGAAGTTTGAGTCACAGTGACATGTTAGATGTTACACTGGTAGTAGAGAGCATCACGGTCAATCCTATTACTCACCAAATGCGCATACTATAATTTCGCGGAGCCTTTACCGACTTTTGGGCTCTCAGAGGGTGTGTTCATATTTGCAGTCTGGGACTCTGGGCAAAGCCCCGGGGTGGGTCTGCAGATTTGAGAAATTGTGTCTGTTGAACTCGAGATGGAGAAAACAAACTGAGGCATGGTCACAAGAACGTCGTCCCAAACTGAGTATCCTCGGACCAGCGTGGGAGTCGACGCTGGGCATCGCCGTCTCGAAGTTAACACAGTACTAGTAGCCTTGCGTTGCATAAAAACGTATCCACACCTCAAGGCCTCACGGAATATTGTTGTCAGCAACAGAAGACAGTTGCTGAAATAGCTCAACTCTCTGGGTGCAGTTAACGAAATGTCTACAAATTTTTGGAATTCAAACACGTTGCATCCAAATCAAGGACTGAACGTTTTTATCCGTAACTACCGGGACCGTTCCACTGTCTTAAAGTTTCAACAGTCTTAGATCTATGGCTAGTGGCTGATGCGGCAGGACATCGACTTGAACCCCTTTGGAAGGCCCATATGTACGGTAAGTTCAATCATCCGTTTGTCGCTCGGTGGCGCGACCCCAGTTAATAACTATATTCATTTACTTGATCGATGGCGGGGTTTTCTTCTGTGAAGTTCACGTTGTAGCCTATAGTAAATGCCAGCGGCCTCGGGGACCGAGGTGGCGTTGTCATGTTCTCATCCACTACTTCTTGGCTCAATCTTGGTTCTTTGCAGGGGTGGCCAATCCAAACGACACTTTCAACAATGATGCTTACCCTAATCCACATGGGACTCACCACCTGGACTCGGAGAGTGCCAGTGGCATCCAGATGGCTACGGTGTCAATATCGGCGGACTTCTTGTCCTGGAACACCTTCATCACATTCGCCTGCTACCAGATGTATCCGGCGCAGTTGACGAGTGGACCCTGAGCCGCACACACGTAGCTTATGGCGGCTCGCTCGAGCAGCTAGAGACCTATTACAGTGCCATTATTGCAAGCGACTTGTATTTTTAAATTTTTGACGGCGCCTGCTTGTAGGTTATTGCGGAAATTGCTAGAGCTCCGACGAATGGGGTCCGAGTCTGTTTACCTGTTACATTCTGGGAAGTTTCCTCGAGAAAATCTGTTAGCCGTGAGTACTGCGAGGTGCCTCTGATCATTTTTCCACCTGTTGCTGATGAATGACGTCAGCTATATCATGCGTGTTGTTCGATGGGCACGGATGTCTAGGATTGGAGTGAACCTCGATCTCCATATCTTCTGGATCTCAGAACGGTACGTGACAGGGTATGCGATATTATTCGTGTTTGTGCAAACTCAAAATCAGCATTATAATCACTTAGGCAAACTTGGCTCGGTTAATTTTTTGGGAGTCATGGGGCTCGCCAATGCTCAGCCTGCGCTTGATTTATCACCGAGTCCATTTCCAAGACTGTCGTCCCTGTTACCGCATTTGTCAATAAGGCCCTAGTCTCTTCTGCCTGCGGAACTGTTTGGTAACAATGTACGTCCTGATCTGCCTGCATGCGCTAGTGTGTCCTGATAGCCATCTTGTCGGTAAAGTTATCTCCTTGAGCATGATATGATCCGCAATATCACCGGTTACAGAGAAGGGTGTGCGCCATCATGGCAATCCTAGCACGAATACCAGGTATGCATGTTACCTACTGAGTGTCGGCGTCCTCACTTTACCATGGTCAGATTGTATTCAGTGTGACCATCACGAGCGAATTTAGCAGTGATGGTCGTAATGATCGCGGGCTGTACCTTGCAGATGTTGGGCGATGGAGGGAACGTTGTGTCCTCTTCTAAACAGTGAAAGGTTTCATGAAGTCGCATCTTCGATCTCATCTTACGGCTAGTATCCATCTGGCATCAACACCTATTGACGGTCTAACACCTGGAGCAATGTAGTCTCTGGGATGGCTTGTGCCAAAAGTACGTATAGCAGCACGCACCACAACGCAGCGCGACCTGAAGCTTAGCGCTTGAGTTCGAAGTTAGAAGATGTTCAATTCCAAGGTTCAACTTGTTGTACTTGAACACAGCGGCCTATTCTAGGGATGAACCCTTTTTTTAATTGTTCCTTGTTGCAAAATGGGAGATTCTGTGATTCTGTTCTGATGTTACAGTCCCTGCGGCCGGTATGTAAGCCATCGCTATCAAACACTATCGCTCAGTTGTCTCGGGTTAAACCTTACAAAGCCGGTGCGCAAGATTTGGGGCTCGTTGAGCTGTCTACCAGCTTGTTCATGAGAGTCTTCTCGAACTACCGAGTAAATTAAAACTTGAGTCTGCCGTCGAAGCTTCAACTGA
Organism: Suillus placidus; assembly: GCA_016628565.1. Taxonomy (NCBI): domain Eukaryota; kingdom Fungi; phylum Basidiomycota; class Agaricomycetes; order Boletales; family Suillaceae; genus Suillus; species Suillus placidus. The sequence continues at coordinate 186,462 of JABBWD010000027.1, read as the reverse complement.
GCAACTTTTCTATGAATCTGACCTCGACGTGGCCGAGGCCTGAGGCGAACGGTACTTATCCTTATCCCACATGTTCTGATGCCGATCCATATTCGGTCGATCACACAGTGGAGTTGCCGGAATAAATAGGTGTATTAATTACGTGGGTCTCTTTGTACGTAGGGCGCTCCTCCGGCAGTGGGTATTCACTTAGCCGGAAAAAAACCCAGCACTTCTGGCGCCAGTCAGATCCATAGTCGGTACATGTAGAACAAAGAATCGGAGCTGCAGCGACAGCGAAGCATGAGGCTGACGCCCAGAGAGCCGCGGAGAAAGGGTAGTAGTCAATCTCCTCCGGTGTCATTATGGACACATGGTACTTGCAAAGGCACTTAATCTCATTTGAAATATTCATGTCACCTGTTCTTGTAGACAGCTGTAGCCATTGATTTAGAAGACAATTGAGATGACCCTGGTCTAACGTCATACGTGGTTTGGCACAGGGGTGATTGGACGTCGCAGATAATCTTTGCCTATGTGATTATGAGAAGATGTTGACAATGGATCCAACGTCAAACCCAAGTTCAACGTTGAACGGGAAGGTAGGGACATGAAAGAAATTCTCCGTGTTCGGGTCAATCACATCGCCGGAGGGTGAAGGAGATCTATGACTAACCAATGCTGTCACTGATCTCCCTCGTGAAATCAGCGCGAGCAACAATGCGCCACATCGCTGGAACACTGCTACGCAATTACCCTCATCAACAGCTTCTTGCGTGGCGCATGTTTTGTGGCATGGTTCCGTTCGTGGTTAGAACGCTCCAATGGGTTGCCAACTGGGGGTACTTATTTGTGCGGTGTGACCGCCGTCTCGTATTTCTCAAGAGTATGTCACTGCGAATTTCGGAACCTTGCGTACACGTAGCAAGTCTTGAAGCTTGATCAACGGGGTTCTAGATTGCCTCCGCCTGTTAGACCGATACTATTTTTTTGTTAATCGTACAACTGTTCTGCCATCCGGGAAACTTACTGCCATGTATGCCGTTACCTACCTACTATACCCCACACCTTCAGTGGGGTACCCTTAAGTGTTATATTAGCCAGCCTCCGATTGGTATGCTTTACAAGTTTACCTGCTTTGATCCATAATCAGATCACTCTCGGGTTGTATCCTCCTACACCCACCATTTGATCGCCCACACTTTGTCGCGCTCCACGCTCAGCAAGCGCATTTTGAACGCTGCTCATTGTCATTAACTGGCAGCATGACAAGCCCACGTAGTTCCGATCCTCCGCGGCGGCCAATGTCACCGAGCCAAAGTACAGAGGACATTTTTCAGACGATCATGAGGGTCAGAAAAAGCTGGAAAACTCTGAAGGGCAATACCGAGCCTGTATGGCCACCTCGTCTCGAGGCCATAATGCTGAAAGGTGCGGCTCATATTCACTGACTAATCAGGTCACGTGACTCCGAGTCCTCAGGCCTTCAAGAATATGAACCCGTTCACCGTGACTCCCGGGTAGCAAGTCGATTTCCTCAGCGTAATCAGTTCATCTCGGACTACATTTACCGTGAGACGGGAAAGTACAGAACATCAAAACAAATTGGCAGTCGCCTACAACAGTTGAAGGACACATTAGAGGGTCGGGAATGTAAGTAACCGTCGTCCCGTGCAGGGCGTTGTTAGTTTACCATTTTTGGAAGTGATTGATTCCTTGCAATATTGTCATGGCGCGCGGAGTGAAGTCGGCTCGTCGCGGATATTGTCTCCTCATAGCCAAGATGAATCCAACCCTTCTCCTTCCTCTTTATATTCCAACTCTTCGACATCAACCAACGACAGCTCGTCCACCGGCTCGTCCATATCTTCTGGACAATCCATGTCATCGTCTAAACGAAACCACCTTCCTGACACGCGTACCCCAGTATACATCGACATTTTGCCAGAGTCTAGCTCATTCTCGAGCTCATCCTCATCACGTTCGCGTGCACCATTTTATAAGCCCCCTCAAAGTGTCGCTGCACACACCTCCTCGGACACACCGCGTCCCATATGGGACATTGAGTCAACCGTAACCTTCGTCTCGCCCTCTACCATCATTGGCAAGTCATCCTATATAGTATTATTGGATGGCGCACCCATACACAGCGAGGACACAAAACTCGATTGCGTCGGACCATATTTTACCGGTTCTTCCGGTGATGGTCCATTGCTGTACAGCACAGCTTTAGTTCCCAAGTACTGGGAGACCCTGTGCAAATCTGCAGGTCCGTACTTTCTGATCTTGATGTGTAACAGGCATTTGATTGATTTCTCGTTCAAGATCCTACCGTATACACCATCATTCAGGATGTGTACCGTACTCTGGACTCAGGAACTCCCGCAAGATCCTCAGGTCGCCCACGCCCAGTTCCTATCTTCTCTGCTACATACCACTTCCGATATTCTGTCTCTGTACGCACACCCACATCTTCCATGTCACCACACTTCGCATATCAAGCCAATTCACAACTTCTCGCAAACACTACTCAGGCTTCTCCCAATTTACTTGACCCTATTGGTCCACTCTCTTTTCAAAATTACCCTGTGTCCCCGAGCTTCTCCGAACAATGGAGGCTTCCGTCGCATGAGTACAGCACGGAAAACAGGCTGGACGAGCCATTCATATTGGATGGCAGCCTCGATAACTTTTGTCTAGATGACTTCATGACCAATATTCATGACTCGCCTGAGACAACGCACAATGTGATGATGGCACAGTCGTCGTCGTCAAGCTTCCCGAAAGACATCCGCAATTATGTGAGTAATCTACCCAATGAGGGTGACCTCCTCCTTACACCTCCATCAGATCATGTAGAAAAGTAGTGCACAGATGATCATAATAATATGACATGTACTGTATACTTGTAATTGTATCGGAGGACCAGATACTTCTAGACTGAGTTTTTTTCCCTTTAGTCCCTCGACATTCGCCCCTTGCTGGCTTCTGCGGGGAATTCATTGCACGCTTATTGTCATGATGGTCATCTGGTGTGATCATTATAAGCATTACAGGGAGATATGAATATCTGCGCAAACGGCGGGTCGTCGACTTGAAGCCTGTACTAACCATTCTCGTTCCTCTTCTGATTGATGTCGTGATTCCATAACGATCCCTTTATTGTTGAGGGACGCTGAAGTTCCAAGTCGGGTGTAAGCCTATGTAACCGCTGTACGGAAACCAATGATCCTCTACTAGTGCGTATTTCAGTGAAATAAATACAAGATGAAGCATTCTGACAAGACAATTTTCAAGTCGCTTAGAAGTGGGATTACATTTCGTTCCGCTTTCAGCAGATGAACTTTGTGTTCCACGGCGGCCTCTCCCAGTCTCGCCTCAATCAGTCCAACTCACCGCCCTTTACCAGCGAGATGATTTATATCCCCGCTACAAACTCTATCGTTACCAAGGCGAGGTCAGTCAACTGATTGATGGGCCCCTGGACTTCCTTGGCCAATTTAGTCCTTCTCAGGGACCACCTTTTGCGCCAGTAGACGCACTGCTTAATAGTGTTGGAGACATGACCTTCTTGATGTCTTCTTTGACTCCCCTGGCGCTTGCTGCTGCTGCGAGGGAGCTGGAAAGGCTGCTGAACATGACAAGATTGTGATGTTTGACTGATTGGCGCTGCTAATTCTTGTGATAGCGTTTTCTACAGCATGCGAGACATTAATTGAAAAGGTGTTCCTGCGCCCAATGTCGAGGGAAATTAAAATAATTATGTACATGAACGGAGATGCTTGTGCATGTGCCTCATTTGCTTGTAAAATGGGAAACACGAGGTGATGGAGGTTAGATACGCTATATAGAGTATTATTTTAGACCATTAAGTTTTTTTAAAGTGACAAGTACCTATGTATGTGATTGAATGCGCGGCTTATTACCGGAAAAGTCCCTCGAGGTGAGGTCTTGACATTAGATAGCGTTGACCTAATCGTAATCACGGGAGCATACAACAAGTATGCACTCTTGATGAGTACCAAGATCAGGGCGCTTCTACATTGGACACGCTGATCCGGTCACGGTTATGAAGAACAGCCTAGTAGTAACCGTCCTTCTGGGCCTCGACCTGTTGCTGTGGCTATCTCATTTACGCCCATCCATACCATGGGATCACCGTATCACTGATCAGTGGCCTCGTACCTTGCATCTTTGGCAGACGTAATATTAATATGGGAGGTGCACTGGTGAGGGCTGGTGAGGGCATCCATACCGAGCACACTGCTTTACAGGATGTCTGGGTGGGGATTCTGCAAGTTAGGTGAAGCCCAAGTCTTGCCATATAGATCGTTAATAGCAGTACTCGCCATGGCTAATAAATTCCTACTCGGCGGGGGCGAAACTTTCAATGGTATTGGTGAACCGGGAGCGCTTGGACTTGTAGTTACGAACTACGAGTGCGATAGTAGCGTTGCCGCGAAGAAATAAACTGTGGCACTCAACCCACATCCCCCCCTCGTTTACTCTTTGAAAGGGAGCGCCTGCAAGTTGTTCAGGATTTCGTCCTGTGACTGCCGCTGTGGCGGTTCGTCCAAATAACTGTAAACAAACGCGTCGCGTCGCGTCTGCCATTTAAATACCTCATACCGTAATATAGTAGACGGCGGGCTGGTTAAGGCTGGCACCTGTCTATGTACGCACTCTAGGCCTGTCACCAATAATTACTATACTGTTACCAATAAATTTTATTGGTTTGTACGTATAGCTATGTTCTGCGCGGTAATTATCTCCCCCCGGTTTAATCATTTTGACTCGATGCACCGGGCTCCCGCCACGCCACCACCTTCGGACACTAGTACACCAGGACCTCATGATCAGGCTATACACCGCACCCGTACATTATGATTACTATCAGCATGTATCCCCCCGACCCACCCGAACCTAGATTCCTAATCAATTGCATATGGCACTGCAGCCCTCGAGCAATATTAGCCCCTAAAGACCAAAGCATTCATATTGGATGTAGGATGAGTCTTGACGTGTCGTACGAGGCGGATTAATTTATAAGAGTTTTAAAGATTCACAACCTGTACACAAATTAATTAACCATCGCCTCGACGTTGGCAGCTCAGCAAAATTGGCATCTCGACTTTTCACGTACTGCTAAAGGACTAATACTAGTTCATTGCTGTCCGAGTCAAGTTCGGTAGGAAACCAAAGTGACCGGCGAAGTCGAGGACCTCGAAAGCAAGTACTTTTTGAGGCACACGCGTCTGTGTTCTATCTTTTCATCTTTTTTCGCCACCTTGCATTTTACAGCGCAACTTTCATTCAACATAATTACGCTCACCTGCATAGACAGAGCAAACAAAGCAATTTATACATTCACTAGCTTGTTGTATACCATATCATACTGTTAGAGATATCATATACTACTCCGCCGCGAACCCAGACGCAATCGATCCAAAACATACGCTCGCAATGCGACAGACCTACTTCCGCTCCCCAAGAATCGTCTCCATGGTCTCTTCCACAGCCCACGCCCCAATCCGCGCCCAGCGCGCATCCTCTCTTCTCAAACACCTGGTAATCTCATCCGCTCCAATTTTGGCGCTCTTGCCCCGCATCCCCTTCGCACGCATGATCTCTCGAACAGGTTCAGCAAGCAACGCCGGGGTCACAGAAACATAAGCCTCGTCCTCCTCATACATCGGTGGATCTGAGAGATAGGCATCTTCTTCAGACATGACGAACTTGGACGAAGAAGAACCAGTAGAGGAAAACATCGTGGTATTGGCGGTTGAAAACACAGAGTTATCCCCACTTGAGAAACTAGCAGTGTTTGTTGCAGCCTTCCACAACCCGCTTGTGTCGCCAGACCCAGGAGGATGCGGCACGGAGACAGTAACGGGCATCAGGGGTTTGTCCCAGAGCACGATGCTACCCTCTTCATATAGCTTTAACACTGCCCATGAAAACAGGCGCTTCATCTTCACGCGCGGCACATCTGTGGGCTTGGTCCTCGTTTGGGAATGTGCAAGGGCTTTCGATGAGGGCCCACGGGTATGTTTCGAGGAGGTCTTCTGTGTCTGCAAAGCCTTATCTTTCTCTGCATCCCTCTCTGCTCGAGCACGCCTCTTCGTCTCGGTATGAACCACCCGGCCAGCTAGAAGTGCGAGTTCTGGGACGCGACGTAGGTGCGAGAGCGTGAATGCAGGGCGACGGGAAGCACTATCATTCAGAACAGACGCGCGAGGCGTCCTGTCATGCGTTGTGTACACCGTCCGTGCCTTGGGAGTCTGGTCCAATGGAACGCGCGGCCGCTTGGTCGGCGTCGAGAACGAATCATCATCTGCTTCCCAATCAAGCGCCACAGTAGCATGATCCATGTAATGCTTGAGGTACAATCGAAATGTGTTCTCAGTCAGGTCTCGCCCATGTAATCGGGAAGGGTGACGAAGTTTCGGTAGGTCCTGAAAAATGAAGGGTTGGATGATGGTTGTATACAGTGCAGAACACTCACTGTAGATCCATGCTTGATTGGACTGGATGGGGCGGAGGCTGTGCTATCCGTAAGTGGTGAGGATGGGGCATGGTCGTGTAATGGGCGCTTCAAGGGCGTACGGGGCACGGGGATACCCGTCCCCGATGCCAACGCACAAGTTTGCCTGTTAGAAGAAGATGCAATATTTGATGCCGCAGCTGGTAGTTTCCTCTCATGCCAGTTTCCAAGCTCTTCCGAACCAGTCTCACATGAAGAAACAGCAAGAGGCGCTGGTATCTCAAACGGTTTCGGCACGGAATATCTCGACTTGTGAAGCTCCGCGACGGTTTTCCAGTGTTTCCATTGGTCATTAGTCGACTGGCAGGGCTCTTCAGGTCCATTCCCGTGTTGCGTTCGTAAAGAGCAGCCATGGGGACATGCTCAGCTTGTAGTAAGAGATACGTGGCGCAGCACTTACCAATAGATTCAACTACTATTTGCCTCGTATCGTAGAACCGAACGACTTTGCCAATTACTTGTACTGGGTAGCCGATAGCAGTGACAGGAGTGGGTGGTGGAGGAGGAGGAATAGGTGGCGTCGCCTCCCATTTTGATTTCTGAACCGAGCGACTTGCATCAACATTCATTGGAGCTTTTGGTAGCGAGCGATGACGAAGCACACATTCTATGACAGCCGTAGAATCGTCGACTGTTGATCAAGCTCGGTAACAACTCAAAAGCTTAGCCACAAAAATTTATGCACTCACTAGTGTACAACGTCCGTTTCTCATAGTCCTGGATTCCAACCACTATGCCAACAATGATCACTGTTCGACAGGGGATGTGTCCCAGCCAGTAAAAGTCGGTATCTAGATCCACGGTTGGTTAGGTAGGTGTTGCGGTCAAGGAAAGGAGGCAGACCTCTGGCGTTGCTTTCCTTCATCGAGAGAGCGTCTCTGATGAAGCATGGAGCGGTCGCTTCCTTGGTGAATGTCCACTTCCAGATGTCTTGTGCGGATGGAGATGTGCTGGAAGAACTCATCTCGTTGGACTTGAAGTTGTCAGCAATCTCAATATTCGCAGTCACTGAGTGAGTCGTGAATCGGACCTTGATAGGGTCGTGACGCCACTGACGCGTAACTGACCATGATGTCCACGTGATGTCCAGTGTGAGTGACTTTACTACTGATCACTTTTTTTTGATGTCCATTGAGAAATAATCCTATGTAGAACAGTACTTTCTAACCCTCGGTGTCCCTACTGATCACTTAGTATGCAACTACGTGTCTCTACAGTAAGGTACGTAGCTACATAATTGCGCAAACCTAATGGAAACCAGGTCACCGTCTAATGTCCAAAACATTTCGGCGCCAATCGTCATTGCGACCTCTAGAAGGTTGATTGAATGCATCGAGGGCTATATCGTCAACAACCAACCCCTGTACACGATCCGACTTCCAGAGCTCGAGATGCATCCGTGTGACGAGCAGGGCATGTACCGTGACCTGGAGGCTTTGGTACCATCCTGGTGAGCATCTTATTCCCCGCAGACACAAACACAAACAACGTACTTTGAAACCATATCGCCGTATACAAACTGTCATGCCTACCAGTAAGCACAGGAAGCATAAAGCCTAGCTTTGAGAGATGCGCACGTACAGGAAGAAGGCCTATGGTCAGGATGAGAAGGACCGAAAAGACTGGTCAAAAGGCCTCAGCCGCAAGCGCGAATTGCCAAGACTGATTTACCACTCACAAAGTCCGCAAATGAAGTAGAATATGTTGTGCTGAATAATAATATTGAGCAAGCGATTGCCATGTGCAAGACTTTTGTAATGTTTGATTGAGCGGTATACCGTGAAAGATATTATTTCTGTGAAGAACCTGGTCAAACCTGATATATATTATTATTCAACGCTCACTTACCAAACTCGCCGACTACCAGCAAAATATAGGCTACAACAATGATGCGACTTTCGCCGACATTATAACAGCTGGTAATGTTGGGGATTGGAGGTTGAGATACTTGTAAATGTATCAATTGGTGCCACTCTTTGGTAGCGACGGGAACACATACTTGTTATTGAGTTGCCAAAGCTAGTCAAGATATAACCGACTGGGATCAAAATTGCCTGTGAAATGACTGTCATCTCAAGGAGGACGTTCGGGAAAAATCTAAGCGTACGCCGAAACAACTCATGAGAATGATCAATATCCTCCTGCTTCTTCCCCAGATGGCGTACGTTCTTAATATGAACATACCTACAAGTATGATGTTTCACCATGAGAATAGCCCGGAATGAAGGTGAAAACCCACATTCTGCAGCTACCAACGTGACTCCCTCAAGCCCTGTACATAAATGAGATAATTGTTAGTATTAGACGCTTGTAACGCACTGACATGAGTTTATCTCGAAGTATGTCTGACATTGCTGTTTGGGACATCAGACATCGTACAACACACTCTGAGGAAAGTACATTACACTCAGTGGCAAGGCAGGTTGCAATACCTCTAGAGCATTTTCAGTCATGCGAATAGTAATACGAACTGGGGCTCACGGTAGGTATCGGCCGCCAACAGCACAAATGGCAGATAGCGACACACTAAATACAGTATCTTGACTTTCCCCCACTTTGACTTGCGAATAAATGCCAGCTTCGAAACAAATTGGGCTTAGAAACCCAAATAGAGCAATAATCGGAGATGGTGCACCTCATCATCAAATGTGATAATATAGTCATAGACCTTTTGTAAATGTCAATCGAGAGGCACAGAGAAGCTCCGGTAACAAAACGGACCCAAATCACAGTTGTAGATACTGAGTTGATTCAGAGAGGTCGTATCATGTCTGGTAGTTGACAAATGTTTCTCTCACCATAAGCGTACTAAGTAAACCCGAAGTCAAAAATTGTGAGGTCACCATTCGCATGACTCGGACTCACGTTTAGATTTAAAAGAGTGCGCCCTATGACGAAGTCGGCTGGTGCATAAAGAGTCATGGGGTTGGAGGAAGAATATCAAAAGCGTACCGTGGGCGTGCTACTCCTGTTGCTATCTACTATCTTTAAGTAGCCAGTAGGTTCAGGCACAGATATTCGACGGCAGTGCTGGAGAGGCCGGGCGTGTGCGAGTGACGAGCGCTGAGGCTGTTGTGCTTGATATGATCGAGCGCAGTGATTGTAATTAGTAAGCAATGTACAAACGTTAGTAATACGGGCAGTTTAATTATAGGTGTGGGGTCCGCCAAAAGTATTAAAATTAAGACTGGTCAAGATGGTACTACGAATCGAAGAACATCAATTCTGTCACTGGCGCTCGTGCCTCACCTAGCCATGGCGTCGGCCTAGTCCCCATCGTACGATTTTCGACTTGTACGAGTTCGAGCACAGTCGCCATTTTCAAGTTGTCATCATTAACAAAATCAACTCCATTGGTTCATCAACTCCATTGGATTGGATTTGAATAATGTACTCCTGGATGCCATGACATCTAGCTAGTACCTGATGAGATGTCATAGGAGTTTGAGTCGGTAACGTCGGTGAGCTTCATGGCATGAGCTAATATTGGAACATAGTAGTATACGCATAGCAGTCTCGGGCGAGTACTGAGAACGTCTTTTGATCCGGCAGACACTGATACACGAGTTCCTCTCCTACTAGTACAATATACTGCTATGCGTAATCAAGCAGCATGATTTTCCAAAGAATCCATGCTTTCGACCTCAAAAGGCTCTGGAGCTCAAACGGGTGTCCTCTCCGTCCTCGGGCCAAAACATCTCCTCAAGTTCCACAACTCTCGCCCAAATACTTTCCATCGCACGTACAGCCGAGTGCGAATGCCCATGGTGACGTCTCGCAAAATGCCTGTTGGCCTGAATCTCCACCTTCTGGACAAATTCTTCGAACTCCGGTGTTGTCCAGTTGTTTGTTAGTTGGCGGATCGCTTTCGCAGTATCGTCTTCCGAGTCGCTTTGAGGGGGGAGCAGGGATTTCACATACTTCCATGCGTCGAGGTATACCTAGGGAGCCTGTGTCAAGCAGCATAATGTCGATTGCGAGGCGCACACACCTGTTCCATTGCCCACAGAAACACCAGCCCCTCTTCCAACGAACCAACAGAAGCTACCCTTGCCATCTCAGCTGTGTAATCCCGCGTAGCCTTCCGTTCTGTCCAACCATTGATATCCAATCTCCATTCATCTGCGACCCCTTCAAAGAAAGCAACCTCGCGAATAACTCCCTCCAAGCATGTTATCAGCAGGGCGAGAGTCTCTCTGTTCAATTCCTCCTCAACAGCAGGTCCATCGAAGGGAATTTTTGATATGAGCAGACCAATAAAACGTGGATATGCGTGTGCCGCATAAATGCGATCCTGACAGAGCCACAGCGCAAGACGGGTTCGAGATAGGGTCAATGTACCAGCAGCTGTAAGGAATTCATGCCGAGTGGCTGCGCTGTAGTGTGACCTCAGATTAGACCGGTCTTTTAGATGATGCGTGATATGACCATGCATGTCTGGCATCATGGAGGTGCGTGTTGGAGGTGCGTGGTAATGCATATGACATGTCTTGACATGTCGTCACACAATCATCTTATCTTATCTTATCTAGTGTCTAGTTCTTCACTTCCCTGGCAACTCAACTTCCCATACGCGCGCACATCCATCCGCGCCAGCACTCAAAATACGTCCCGTCTTTTTACCATCGGTGACACGTGCATCACCGAGCCAAATGACACAGTTAATGCCCCCTGGACCCGCCCCTTTAATGAGAACGCGTTTCGAGATGTTTTCCAAGCTCCAGACGTAGAGGTTGGTGTCAAGAGATCCCGATACAACATGGGTTGGAGGCGATGACGTGGCCGGAAAGAACGCCAAAGAAGATATGCGCGCAGCGTGCCAGTCCCAGCGAGTCGGAATAGCCTGGTGGTCCATCACCATCACATCATTTCAGTGTACCCGACACGGTGATTAGCAGAACTTACCTCACCACTCTGTGAGTGATACAATGCGATCTTTCCAGCAGACTGTAGACGCGATGTCGGTAACGGGAACCTGAATCAGAACTGGTGCTTAAATACTCACATTTCCTTGCACTATCAATGCTCCATCACTTGAAACCGCCAGCGCAGTTATTGTGCCCTCACTTTCTGGAAGTACCAGTTTCTCCGTCAACGTATTGCCGTTCCAAGTATGGACGTGCACGCGCTTATCCTTGAGCACGACAAATGAATAAAAAATCACAGTTTATACAACGGAGATGCTCACCTCTCCACCGACTGCAACCACAATTCCCCCAGCGCCCACTACACTTGGTGCATATGATGGTTTCAGTTCGAAAACCCGTTGATTGTTACGGATTGCTTCAACAGATGTGATGCCAGCGACAAACACGGTTTCGTCTGATGCCACTGCAACAGACTTGGGCTGCGACAATGACGGGATGGAAGCAGGCCTGTCACACCCAATGGATTTCAATAAGACAACGACGCGGCATGCAAAACAAACAGACGTGTATGCGTATCCCTCAATCTCCCGGACGTGGTCATCATAACCCGTGGTGAATACCTTCCCAGAGCTTGCGGTCGCCATGCCAGATACAAGACTGGTGTGTAGCGTGCCCCCCACCAGCTGAACAGCATCTGAAGGTGATGTCGAGTTCACGTCGTACGATAACACTCGCCCATCAGCTGATCCGGCAAAGAACGTGCTCGAAGACGTTGACGAGGCTGCGGTGATCGCCTTTTGTGGAGCCTGTACGGAGATTGTTATGGGAAGCACCATGAACTCGGGAAGGGATTGCATACTTGGAGGATGCGAGTTGGCTTATCTCCCGTGCGCGTGTCAAAGATATTCAAATCACCAGACATAGAGAGTGACACAAGGTCGCTTATGCCACTCCAGACACCGCCGACTTGCTGGTTGGGCACCCCACTGCCGACCGTCCAAGCCTGCAACGACTTGCGGGCCTCGATATCCCCTGGATATGACGAGTTCAGTCTAATTAGTAAAGCGCAGTACCTTGGAGTGCGCACATAATCTAACAGTGCAATCCAGAGAAGTCGTGAAGAATGACTTGCTATCTGGGCTCCAAGAGCAGGACATCTAGAAACAATATGAGTCTCCCAACTCGAACCATGCTTCCATCACAACTCACAATGGTCCCTTTGTGTGGGTTGTCAGTAAGCTCTGCGACCGTCTCACCAGTCTTCCCATCATAGAGGAAGATTTTCGAGTCTGAGCCCACGCTGGCGAAGTGGTCGCCTGAAGGTCCGAATTGAACGTCTTGCACGAATTTGGTGTGCGTTCTGATGGTCTTCACACAGTTTATAGTCAAGACTCGGATACCGTAGAGAAGTTTCAGACCTTATCGTATTTAAAAGGGACGCCTGTAGGATGCCGAGAATTCAGTATTCAATCGATGACAGTAAAGGCTAATCACCTTGATGAAAAACGATAGAATTATCATCAGAGGCGGTAGCCGCCCTGAAGGGGCGCTGATACCTAATAGAAACAGCATTGATTACCTATCCGAGATGAGCTTGCTGGTTCACGAAAATGGTGACGACAAACCTTTGAGTGTCCACTGATTTGACCCGTCGACGAGCCGGAATCGGCAAGAAAAGCATGACCAAATCTTCAAAACCACTGTCAGTCTCTGTCCGCTCTGCATAAACATTCTGCGCACTTCTCTCTGCCATCGCCAACCGCTACTATCCGCTTGCTTTCGCCATCCCAAGCCAGGTCGTTGCTACCGATTGCAAACAGATGTCACCCAGATAAACGCCCAATGATCAGAGTATACTACTTACACTTTCCCGGAGAGAACTTTGTATTCCCCCTTCACAGATTGATCCTCGCCTATGGTATCCCATATCTTGACTGAAGGATCAGACTTGATCAGCGACTATGGTCAAACATATAGGATACTGGTAGATGCATACCTGTTCCAGTAATGTCTGCAGATGCGCAGTAGAAGCCAGATGGCGAGAAACGTGCAACAGTCGCGTTGTATGCGTGACCAGAGAAAGCCGTCGATAGAGCGGCATTCTAGGTGGATCGGCATTGAATAAACACGAGCATCAAGAACAATCCTCACCTTGAGGTCACGGATCTGGAGGTGGATAGCACATGAGCGAACAATGAGGTTGCATGAAGGGTGACGACGCACGATCACAGTTTTGCCATTGGCATATACAACCTTATCTTTGCTAGCTGAGATCTTTGTCGATGTTCCACGCACGGTATTGGGAGAGCAAGGATATAAAGCGATTCGCTTAGATGTCATTGCAGGGATCACTGTAACTTAGTAAGTGCCTCTAGCAAGGTCGGATGTGTAGACTGATCGATGAAACAGAAGTCTGGGCTGCGGATGGTCGTGTCAGGGGAAAGACAGATTAGGAAACCAGCAACCGTTACTTAGTTGACGACGAGAGCAACCAGTCTTTAGCCAGCCTGGCGGCTAGGTCTGGGGTAGAGACAATCTTTGTTCTACAGATGTTAGCAGGGTCATTGATCTGCTAAGAGTATACTTTTACAAAACTCAAGACAAAACCTCAAGGTGTTGAAGCAGGAGGGGAAAATAAAAATGTAGCTCAACAATGTAGTATAACCGACAATAGCTTAGAAGAAAAGAGGGATCAAACAAGGGGGAAAAGTCAGTCATCTCGTGGACATTCTTCGGTAGAATAGTTCTTCAGAGGATCTTTCCTCAGCGCTTCTGCCTCAGATTCAATCACAGGTCCTCCTCCAACAGTTTTTGGTTTCATCACTGCCTCAGGTGCAATCGTTGCGGCCGACGTGTTTATTTCAGGCTAAATCGATTAAGCAGCCGTCAGCAACTTTTGTGCGGCCATACAGCAAAGTTTACTCACCTCATCTCGAAAGGGTGTGAATTGAGGAGTGGACGGAATGCCGCCACCGTCGGGGACGTCGTGGAATGGTATGATGGCACTGGTCCTCGTGGGAGTCTTCGGTACTGCGCCCTTCTGCCTCGACATGGGAACGGGAGGTGGGGCCATCACAACCTTCGCTTCTATGTCCATGTCTGGTCCGGGGTCTCTGAAAGGCACAATTTTTGGTGCAATTGCTCCCGAATTCAACCCAGACGCAATTCGTCGAGTGCGACCTGCCTGCTTTAAGGTGCTGCCTGCTGCTTTGCTAACCTCAGGTATATTTTCTTTGACCCGAGATTTACGTGTTCCGATATCAGGATAAGGTGTGACTGAATCTGTTCCGTCGGCAGATTCTGCTCCAGAAGGATCAACGAAAATCTGGAGGCGAGCGTTTGTGCCTAGCCGTGGCCCAGGTCGAGACCCATGGGCATCGGATTGCGATGACGACGAAGGTGCTTGAGAATTAGATACGAATAAAGGTACTGCAGCAGAGGATGAGGAGGTCACACCCAACGCTGTTCTACGTGGGGGAGCATTTGGAGCGCGTTGCAGAGGCATTGTAGCTGCGGTCATCATTCGTTTCTGGAATTCACCGTGCTTGGCTACAAGTCTATCAAGGGGGAAAGCCTGACGTGCAATTCCAAGTAGATATGCAGCATCTGCCTCACTGCGCCTGCGACGAAAACCCTGCTTCAAAACGAGCCTTGCGCGAAATCAGGCTGAAGCTTACCGTCCGGCTCTCTCAAGTGCAGCCGCGTATTCCTCATACAGCAGAGCATGATCGGTTCCAATATCATTTGCAAGCAAAAATTTGTAGATGATAGTCGGTTTCTCCACATAGCTCGCGTAAAGTACCCAAAGTTTGAGGTACATCGACGTCCCTTTCCATCGTCCTTCTCGGTTGTCCTTTAATACCCTTGTCGCCTCTTCCAGAAGCTCTAAGAGTCCAGACTCTGCGCTTTGTCCTTGGGGGTAATTTTCGAGAGTCCATTGAACAAAACGCGAGTATGCTTCCAGTGGATCATCATCCTCATCTTCGAGTGCAATTTGGATGTTCGTACGGAAGCGCTTACGCGCTGCGAGTAGTTGTACATCCCGCTGTGCGTGAGGAGTTTGCAGGATAGCTGAAAGTGTGGTAACTCGACGACCTGATGCAAGTGGCTGGATATTCTCTTTGGCAGCCTCTAGGACGTCACAGTCCACGATCACAGGAGCTTGTTTAAACACGTCGTCTTCCGTATTCTCCATATTGTGTCAGAGAGAGAAAGCTTTGGTTTAAGAGTGAATTTTGGTCAGTGAAATGATGGTTGTAAATGCATTAACATAGTGGCAACAGAACAACACGCTACATGGTCACGTGAAATACGCGTGACTGTCGAGGAGAGGAAAATTCGAACGAGGGAGCAATAAAAAAAACACAAACTGGATGTAATCATTGCAATGGTGCATGATGGAATGGCCCCACCACAGCGGCCCCGCAGCCCGCGGCGCTGGCACACACAGGACTTGTTTGGCGGTGACCGGTGACCACCCAACTTGAAGTTCGCATGTACTCAAGTCGCACTTGAGCTTGAACACCAGTACTCGTGAATGCGGAACGACTATCTTCCTTCTTCTACAATGATCTGGCTAGGGGAGACTACTACGTGATGCATATGTGGAGCTTCTGAAGTCTGGGTGTCCGAACTGGCTTACTATCCTGATCGCAAGTTATAACCTTAACCGTATACTGGTATGCAGTCACATATCTCAGGAAGTCCGAGGTGGCATTAAAACAACTTCAACAGATAGCACACCAGAACAACCAATCACGCTACCAGAAATGCGTCCACCGACTCATTTGTTTGCCACCAAATCTTTCGCCAAACGCGGACACCGTGCACAACCAGCGGAACTGCATCAACCAAATGGCAGAAAGTCTGGTTGCCCTGCTCAGAGTCCTCCCTAGTAATGCCAGGAGGTCCAAAAAGTTGTGGCCTCCTAATGAACTCAGTGCCATGTGTCCAGCTGCTGATTGGTTGCTTCCCAGGCTGTCAGTGCATTGTTGTCTGGCCCATCATCTCACAGATCTCACGATGCCTATCCGAGGATGCTATAATATAGCTCTTGATACTGAGCGTCAAGCGCCCATTCTCATGGCTCATGCGTCACCATGAGATCTGGTGAGATCCTTTCAGCACCATGGCAGTCACAGCAGCGTAGTGCCTATGCTAATAGTAATGTCATTATGTGGTCATATGTTTTGCCGCATCTTGGACCGTCTGTTAGTGCTAAGCACACCCAGAAAGTTATCCACGCAATGCTCGGCTATGAATTATTTATTTATTCTCTTGTTTCGATGCTTGTTGGAAAGTATGGACTATATGGACAATATGGGCGAACCTGTTGATATTTTCAGTCGCATTGCCTTCGTCCAGATGTGATCCGCTCTGATTTCTGTCATTTTCTTTTGTGTTTATATTCAAGTTGGAGGCCTAGTCTCCAATAGCTACTCAATAATGTAAGACATGACAATCTCGATCATTCACAGTCATTGATCTAGATGAGCGCTGTGCGCTCCTGGTCAGTTCCATTTTTCTCTTGAACAGAGGTATCATTAGTACTAATTACGTACTGCTCATCGTTATCTTGAGCTGGCGGAGCCGCAATGGCCAATCACTAACTAAGTCACACGCGCTCTTTGAATAAACTTCAGAACGATGATACTGAAACACGAGGGGAATTGGTACCGCCCCCCTACTAGTAGTACATGGAATAGTCCCTTGCTATTTGAAACCCAAAAAAAACTTCACTTCGCATTTAGTTCAAGTGCGGTATATGTTAAGAATTGTTGCCGTTAAGTTCGAACGGGCGCAACTCTTACGTTTCTGAATATACATATCTCATAGAAACTACTGCCCAAAAATGGATTTCTCCTGAGACTTTCGACCCGAGCAAATGAGGACAAGAGCATAGTAGTTTTCATCACCATCTGATTTCATGCCTAGCTTGCCGTAGGGTTCTACTCACAATTAAGTTTAGGTTCATTAGATATTCACATGCACAAGGCGGCTGGTATCATATCACATAGTAAGCGCGGCGACAACTCTCCCAGAACAAATTGAAGTCAAGTTGCATACTTACTAGTTATTAGTCAGCCTGAAACCCTGAAAGCGCCCCATGATATTCAGTTACATATAACTGGACGTGGCTTCAGAAGTTCCGACCTAAACTCGGACCGATCACGCCAAGGCTTCAGAAGCTTCAAGTGAAGTGGAATCAGTCAACTCGATAAATATTGGCTACAAGTATGACTTGGAAGTCAAAATAAGTACCAATGATCATAAGGATCATAAATATCTAAATGATAAGGAATAAAAAAATTTCAGTACGATCACAAAATTCACAGGTCGTGCTAACGCTCAAAAACTCGTACAGGTACGTGACAAATTATTTGTGTTATCGTTGAGATAAATAATCCAGAGTGTGAGCACCGCGGAAGCTGATTAATGGGCGGGGCCGACGACCTCCTGCTTGACCCTTGAAAGACTGGCAATGGTAGCATCATCGAGACCGAGATGTGCTTTGACAAGCTCAGGTGGCGTCAGTGCAAGCCACTGAGTGAGAGAAATATCCTGGAACAAGCCTGTAGGATAATGAGTTTGACACGCGGCATACAGTTTGAGACACAGAACCTGATCTGAAAATTTCGAGAAACACTAAAGTGGAATTGCCAGTATTCTCAACGTAATGACCTAAAAGATATTTAGAAGAAATGTCGAACACAATCACGTTAAACCATACCAAACGATGGTGGGATATATGCGATATCGCCAGCCTAAAAGCAGCGCTGTTTGTAACTGCCGATTCACAGGAATTCGCATAGACTTACTTGGAAGTTCATTGTAGTTGCCTGAGCGGAGGATGCATAAACAGTAATGCGAGCCTGGCCCGAACTGGGAAGGGTTTAGTTGGACTAAATCTCAGGTAAACCCGATACGCACATGAAGTAAGTCCACTCAGGTTCCGTGGGGTGCCACTTCACAAACAAAGCTTAGGAATGCTGTATTCTCAAGACAGAAGGATTTCCTCACGTGAAGCTCCCTAACAACACAGTGAGCCCAGGTTCTGACAAGGACAAGTAAGAATCACAAACCTCATACCGCCCACCTCGACGGTTATTTCAGCGCTGCAGACCGTTGTAGACACAGGGAAGGTACGCTGGTCTACGACCTTGTATGAACCTCCAGATGTCTGCGTTGCGTTCACCTTTGACATGGCGAAGGTGAAAGGCATCGGGGTGTCATTCGGAACTACCATGTCCGACTGTGGATTCACCGGAGGAGGTGCAGCTTATGGAGACGTGAATTCATGCGATGATCAGAAATGGGAAAAACCTACATGGGAAGATGTATAATTCCCTGGATGGGATGTGATCAAATGCTGAAATATTTACCTGGAAGTTCTTTGCGATAACTTCTTTGGGCACATGGGCCAACCAATCCTATTGATCATATTCAGGCAAGGACTCACACCAGACAAACAACCGACCGTAAGAAGGAAAGTGGAATCTTCACTGAATGAGCCAGAGTCGAAGACTAACAAAAACTCCGCGCCGCCAGCCGTGGTGTTTTTGGCCTGAATACTGAATCACAGTTCAGCTCGTTGCCTCAGTGCAAAAGAAAACACATACCTGTGGGGATAACCTGCAGGGAAGTACCATATATCTCCTTGTGACTGAATCGCAGTTTAGGCAAAGCATATGAGCGGGTGCAATGTACTTACAACATCACCGATGTAAACTTGACCCTCCGGAGTCACAGTGCTGATACGAAGATCGCCCTGGATAATATAGGCCCACTGTAAAGGGACTATTAGTACCGCAAACAGCAGTTTAAGAAGTTGTATACCTCGCCATCAATGTGCCAGTGCATCTCACGGATGGCACCTACTTCCAGGCGCATATTGACGCCTGCTAAAGCAGTAGCGATACCCATGGCATTTACTGGCAAGTCGTAGGTTTCATCGATGGTAAACGAAGCCATGTCATGAAACACATACCATTCTGCTGCCTTGCCCAACCACCAGTCTGAAGGCGGTTGTGGCTTAAGGAAAAAGGCCACTTGTAGTTCGGCCTGGTATGCAGTTTAAGAAACAAGAAAACACCGTGAAGTATATGCCTTACACAGCGCCGCTATCGGTCGAAGGAGGAGCAAAGAGGTCGGGATTTTGCAGCTCTATTGGAATATTTTGGGGTCCAAGGACGGAAGCCCCAAGCCCAAGGGAGCTACGAATAGGTTCGGGGACTATGTTTTCACTTTCATTCCACAGAGGAAGGTTGGGGTCATCACTGGCATACGGAACAGTCGGACTAGCTGCCGGGGCTGATGTCACTGCTGAAGAGGCTGGCACAGCAACCGCAGATGACAGAAGGGCCAAAGTCGAGAGAATTTGGCGCCACGAGTGCATTTTTTGGAGTATGCAGAAGATGAACCAAGAAACTTAAAAAATTACACTGAAGAACTGCACATTGCAAGCCGATCCTTTTATATAATTTAGTGAACCTCGGTTCCGTCATTATTAACGTACCAGGAAAGGGTCGCCGCACCAGACGACATTGATTACGAACACGATGATCCCGGGAGTATTAACAGCAACACCGTTACACAAAACGGTATCTGTTCAAGTGGAGAGTACCTGCAATTCCAAGGACATTACCGGCTGGCTACATGATAAAACTTCGCATGAGGACAATCTCATGGCGTGGCGTCGTTTGGGAATGTATTTTTACAATATCCCAAAATGGAGATTTGGTCACGTTGCCGACCCTGTTTGCCGCCCAGAGAAAGAAGTTCGTGGGCCCAAGTTGGCGGTATTCTATTAACGCTTTCCTGCTTCTCCTATGTGACTGACTGGCCCATCCCTATGTATGGAGGAGCTATGGACTATTTTAGGCCCCAGACCACGCGCGGAAGTCATCAACAATCTGCTCACTGATCTTCTGAAGTCGGGGAGCTTGTCGATCATCATCAACAGCTGCCAGGCTCTCTCTATAGACGACTTTGATTGGTGCTGAGCCTCAACGCCACCCGACGGACGAGTTGTCTAAGAAAAGCTCAGAAAGCACTTGGAAGCGCTTTTCTACCGCCTGGACCTTTTGGGTCGGCGGCGTTGTTCGAAAGCCGCGGTATTCAATTCATGGGATAGTCCGACCATTGAATCATGAGAGCCAGACTCGACGGAACAGTGGATGAGGTAACTTATGGTCTCAACCATGTGTTGATCTTTCCTAGAAACCTCAGCCGCTGCCAGGAAAATGTTCACACTGCCAGGAGACCTTGAACTCACTCTCGGCAAATCCGGGTGTCGGAGCGAGCATGATCTTGGTCAGTACCAAGAGGTGTTCTCACTGATCGCTTTCACGAACTTGACCGTTCCTGACGGATCGAACACCGGATACGAAAATAACACCTGTGCGACAGGTCAAGCTAAGTTTGGTTCAGCTGTGCCATGCTCAACATATGTTATCAATTCTATTGTTGCTCGTGCTTTTAATTGCCGCAATTCCATACGAGCGAACCTATCAACGAGCGGGAAAATCGGGATTCAACAAATTTTCAGGAACACGCGATTCTAATTCGACGCAGTGTCCCAAGCTTTCAACTAGTATGATGAATTGTGCTAGCCCGGACCTCCCATCTCTGTATGATACTATCCCGGATAAGACTAAACCCAATCGCCTCATTGATAGGCTCCTGACCACCAAGTTATATTTTCTGCGCACTTTTACCCTGGCATATCCAATTTCACTTGTGAGTCCACGAGTTTTGCACACTTTACATTAATCCATCAGCTGCGCCATCTCTTCCAAATCTGGAAATAAAATACTGTTCTTGTGACCAGAATCAGGACCTGCTAGATGAGTCCTACGGAGCCCGTACTCCCTGCTTTGGTACGTACAATTCTACGGGTATCGCGCTGACCGATACATTCTGCCGTTTTTACTTACATTATTATTCATTCTGTCATCTTATAATTGGTGCGCCTACTTTGATTCACCCCTTGTTCTTCCCAATTAAATGAAGGACTTCCTTTAATATAATACAACCGTCGCCTGGAGACTCGTTAACGTTTAATGGTGGTTAGTCTCGTCGAAGGGCACTTGAGAAGGCGAGCACCCAGTATGATGTGACACATGGCTAAACACACAAAGTTGCACATAGCTCAAATGAACCTGTACTGTGCAAAGGACATACTAGATTTTATGAACATTTCAGCCAAATTTCAGCTGCTCCGAGTCCGCGGCCTCACCTCATTTAGGATCCTGACATTAATCATATCGTAAGTACCTTGTCAAAGGCCCATCCACCCGGCACCACGCTTTGTTATCCGGGATGGGACATTCTTGACATATTACAGTGTGCCAGCAATTGACATACCACGCTTGCTCCCCCAATAAACTCCAGTGATGTGTATTGTCCTCAAAAGCATTGGAGGAAGAAGGGCCGACCACCTTAGTGAGGACTCGTGTTTACATCCATTAATGAATCATCACACTGTCCTGCAATGCCAATTATTAAACTCTCGTGTATCATGGATCCTCGAATTGTACTAGGTACTCCCACGAGTTCGAGCGTTGGCTCTAGCACACGCAATTCTGCACGGAATCCTTCTGTATGTTACATATAGGTTCTTCCCGACATAATACATATGTCCATGTATCAAAATCGAAGTGGACCTCGTGCCATAGCGGCAGAGTTGTGGGTGTTCGAGGCTGGTTTTGTGCATAAATGACTCCTTTCATAGATCAGAATCGTCAGATCACCACAGAAAATTCTGGAATGCGATACGATAGTTTAACATACATGATCATAGAATGCTAAAATAATTTCTCTGTGCACATGCTTGTCAGGACTCAGAATGACATTTGCTGTGAACGACCCAGTCTGACGCTGACAGTCCACCCAAAGCGGCATATTGAAATTATACAAATTGAAATCGCAATGCTGATTTTATGTGCGGTGTCGTTATCCATGCCCTCCAACTACTTTTGACAGTCTTGTTACAGAGCGGATATATATATCGTCTTCCAGAAACCAAGGGTTCCGTGCGGAACTTCCAGGAGCTGATAGAAGACGCCGTGGAGTAAGGTATCATAGAGATAATCCAATCTCTAAATTTTGACTGATGAGCAATCCGGCGAACGAGGGTGATCCGAGAAGAAGTTCGCACAACCTCCTAGACCTTTCGTGAATTTCAAAATAGTACACTCAACAGCAGCTATTTTTGTGCCAATCTCGATGTGGGGACCGTCGGGGTACCGAGCTGGGCCTGATCAGTTGGATGTCGCTTTTTATAGAGTAGAAGGGGATATCCAAGGATACCCAGTAGCAGGTGGTGGTACGCGATAAATACCAAACAAGGAACGCGGATTAAATCCCCGGAAAATTGAAATGCCGCATTTGCAGCGGCCGAGAATTCTGCACTGATCCAAACGGCTTTGCAGTAATTAAGGACTGAGCTTCTAAGTACAGGAAATTAGTCACCATTATGAATGACTCGTCGCCAGGCCACTAGTATGCAAGTAAGTGAGTGAGAGCTTAGGGAGGCCAATCAAAAATTCCACAAATAATGAGCAGCACTTGGAGTATAGAGAACCGCGATGTTCCTAGACACTCCGTCCCGACACGCGTGAGACCACGAAGTGATAGTAAACAGTAGCAAACATACCAGGGCCCAGACTTCAATCCAGCCTCAGGCGCTAGAGTGGGTGGCGAGTGAGAGAATGGATATATCACAGACAGACCAAAAATAGAAGATCAAGATGCGGGGATTGGGATGGATGAGAGAAATTGGTGTGAGAACAACGATTCAGTTGTGGTGAGAATTACAATCTAGCATACCAGAATGGGGGGAGGCTACGGAAACATCTTATCGAACGTATGATAATGTGTCGCTTGAAACGCAGGCAAAAGGGATTCTGCGCCTTACAAGACGGACAACCTTGATTGATAAGGATGTGTGCTCACAGTTCTGAACAATTTGTGCGACAGAATTTTGTATATCAGAGTAACCTGTAGACTCTAGTGCCAGTGGGAGACATATCTGAAAGAGCATTGTGAAAGATTCATCAAGGAACAGCACAGAACTGGCCGGGCATTCTGGGCTGTCGGCCAGGGGTGCCCACTGCATAGCTATCGCCAAATAGAAATTGTCTCGGAAAAAATGCAGCTGCAGAAAGTGGGCGGAACACCTTGACAGATGACGAAGATCCCCGCATTGATGCGATCGCGGAATAATTTGACGGATGACGAGGATCCCCGCACGGATGTGATCGGGGTGGGGCCCACTCGCAAACGAATGGCGCCATTTTGTGCGCGCCACTGTGGAGTATATTCGTAGAAAAGCGGAACCACATGCGTGCCGTGACCTACTCAAGGTCAGCGGTCGAGCTCGAATGGGACAAAGGATTCGCAAGCTGCGCTGCTTGGGCGATCGGACAGGAGGAATGTTATCCTTTGTGTCAACCGGTAAAGCCATGACCCGCCAACATAACTTTTTCAGGTAAGAATCTATGACAAACACGTGCGTAAGTCCAAGGGGGATCTGCATAACTACGTTGAACGTGAGCTTATCAAGTAGAAAAGATCCAGCTCATAAGACCATACAAAGGACCCTCATGGTGATATCACGGAGACATGGTACGTCACGCGAGTACTGACTAGTATTTTGGGCACAGGGATGCGAGGGTCCGTAGCTTGTCCTAAACTGTTGATAGTGAATCGAGAGGGTCCGTGACGTGAGAGAGGGCGGAACGCACCATTAAGATGTTAAGTACTTTTGCTAGCCACGAGAACCGCCCCAATGGTATGTCGAACGCACCCGCTAGCGGTTATCATGCTTCATGCTGCTACTCGTTGCTAGACAGTTGCTTAGAGCAACTTTGTCTGAGTCAATTGGGTCGCGACCATGATTTGAAAAGTAGTCAAAGATTAAAGCTAAAGGATCATCGATCATCATCGATTGACTCAACGGTGCCAACCACGCGTCGCTGATATAAGCTTTCCACGCCCCGATTTTTCACTTGGTGGCTCAGGCATTGCAGTGACCACTTCGAGTTGGCCCGTGACCCCAAGGTCGTTGATTTGCCCATTGACTGCGTAAGTTTCTCCTATTAGATCAAAATAGACTGATGGAAAAATCATCTGTTGAACATAGAATTGACTTGGAGTAGTCATCTTATACCGATAATCAAGATGGCTACTGGATATTCTTCTCCGACTCTGCAGGATACCGAGGTTCCCCAGCCCCATCCATATCTTCACGAACCTCTGCTTTATATCTCCAATCTTCCCCCTTATGTCACTGATGAAAATCTTGCCATGACCTTCCAGCCATGTGCTCCATTCAGACCCAACATTGTGCGTGATGGCAGCAATCGCCCTCTCTCAGGAACCATAGAATTCAAGTACCTCGAGAAAGGTTGTGCCTGATTTGCGCGTTCATTTTAACCTTTCTGATTGAATTGTTAATTCGCATAGCGGAGAAGGCTCTTGCTACCTTGCAGTCGCGTCCGATTCAGGGTTTGCAACCCTCTGTGTTTTTGGTCCTATCTCCATATCCACCAACTACACCGCCGACACCACTCCCTCCTCCATCTGCTCTGCCACGTCTTGTCAAGCACCTTCCAGTTGGCTTTACTGATTTCCAGCTTTATGATTTATTCCGACCATTTGGCGCTCTTGCATCTACTCGGACACAGACTGGATTTGGAAGCGATACCGGAGTTGTCGAGTTCTGGCGTGAAGAGGATGCACAAGTTGCTGAAGAAGCTATGCACTGTGCTGACGTTGAAGGACAAAACATTGCTGTGACAGTATACCAGACGAGACGTACCAGTGGTACTGTCTCTGAGTTCAGCGCCCATGCCCCAACATTTGTCCCATCAGGATCTGTATTCCCCTATCCTCAAGTTTGTATCCTAATATCATCGTTGTTGATCGGGCCCACTAACCAAACATCAGTACTCACCTCCCCGAGTGAGTCCATACCCTGCTGCAAGGGCCGCCATATTTGTTCATGGCCCGGGACAGCAAGTACAACTTGCTCCATTATCGGGACCCGGATCCAGTAGTCACAGTGGTTTGATAGATCCTTGCAATCTATTCTGCAAGGTTAGCATTTTATTACACCACTCTTCTGAAGGTACTTATCCGCGGGTGCAGAATTTAGATCCTGAGATAAACTCCAACGGTCTTTTCGCCCATTTCCGCCAGGTATTGATATTTTACTTTTGTGCCAAATTATTCATCTCATGCTACCATGAAATCATAGTTTGGTCAGATTGTCAGGTATGCAACATCTCTTTCCTGCCGAATGACGTCCTAATGATCGGAACAGTGCTCGCGTGATGCGGAACGAGAACGGCGAGAGCCGTGGCTTTGGATTCGTTTCCTTCCAGACTCCCGACGCAGGTATAATATTTCTGTTTGCTCGACATCTGTAATTGTTAATTGCACGCCAATCTAGCTTCTGCTGCTATGCATGCTATGAATGGTGTCGTTCTAGGCACAAAACAGCTAGTTGTTAGACTTCACGAACCAAAACAGTTACGGCAGGAGAAGCTCGCCCAGCGTTTTGGCCATAACGGACATCCTAGAAGTGCAAGCGGAGCAACAAGTCCAACTGCCAGTGAAGCTGGCGAGAGCTACATCGGCTTCTCCAGTCCGCGCCGTGCTCCTTCTGTTCTTGGCTCGCCCGTTATGGGTCATATCGACCGTCCGGACAGAGGTAGACGAGGCTCAGGCAGCTATTATAATGTAATACCTCTGTCCTTTCTCAGCACCTAAATAAATACTGATACGTTCACAGGCTGCTCTTTCCGGCACTCTTAATTTGCCTATGCGCTACGATGATCTTGCCGCGCTTTCACCTGTGGTGAGGAAGGAAGTTCTCACCGGTGAACTTAGCCGGCGAGTGAAGGCGAGTGACACTGTACCTGCCAATGAGGTCGAAGCGATCGTTGAATCTTTGGTATCATTGTCTCTGAGCGAAGCCGTCTCTGGTATTCAAGATCCTGCCAAATTCGCCGAACAGGTTGCTACTGCCCGTAATTCGCTCAAGCCTGCCAGCACACCCTCGCCTATGAAGTCACCCTCACCCTCGAACTCTCAAGATTCGCGTGTGCTCGACCCCAGCGCTCTGAATGCCACTGCCTCGGCGCCGGAGCATCCATCTACCCCCATTTCGATCTCCGCGTCCCTTTCCACACCTCCACGCACTTCCTCTCCTTCTGGCTCGGTGCCACCTATTTCTGAACAAGACCGCATGGCTGTGGCTGTAAGCAAACTCGAGTCATCCAGGCAGGCCGACCTCGTCGAACTTCTCATGAGTCTCCCAAAGCGCGAGCGTGCCCTGTGTCTGTTCAACACTGATGTTCTGCGAGCAAAGATAGCAGACGCGAAAACGGTCCTGGATAGTGATGATGGAGATGAGGAACAGCAGAAACCGGATACTCAGTCTATCCAATCTGCTCCTGCACAGCCCGTCCCAGCGACGCCTCAGGCGAAGAAGGTCGTTGCAAACATTGAGAACTCTCCCAAGACTCCTGCATTGTCATCCAAGGGTCCTTCCGCCGCATCGTCTCCCGCGCCAGTCACACCTGGATCATCTTCTTCACATACGATTGCATCTCTCGCACGTTTACCTGCTGCCGAGATCATTCAGCTCGCAAATTCAACGTCGGCAACTGGCCTCCCTCTGCCGAAAGTAGATCCGTTAGTTGTCAAAACTACAGATGAGTTTATCGATAGCCTTATGGATAAGCCAATCCAAGCGCAGAAGCAACAGCTTGGCGATAAGCTGTACGTCGGTAGTAGCACTGTTCAGCTTTACGGAAATCTAACTTTGCGACCAATTTAGGTATCGAGCTATCAAGGCGTTTGGTATTAAAGGCGCAGTAAGTTTTGGTTTCATCGGTGCTACTTGCGCGACTGAACGGTTCTTTCAGCCTAAACTTACCATTGGCCTGCTTGATCAAGACGATCTCCGGGCTCTGGCTCATCTCATGAATAGCTACCCTTCTGTTCTCAAGGAAAAGGCTCTCCTGCTTCAGGCTGGCGGCAAGTAATGAACAATCTGCTTGATCTCTAGCACATCAGCTTCTATTCTCATCTTCATTCCAAATTTCCCCATTCGCATCTGCACTCTACCGTGCGCTACACACTTCTAGGAATGCATTCGGAGCAATCACACCTTCCATCATTACTTGTGCTTCACTTTTACTGTCCAGATCTTTTTGTCTACGATTAATCTAGCCATCCAATACGCTTGTTACCTGACACCACATTCTTCTCGCGTTTGTGACCTGGATTTACGACTTTACGAACCTTACTCGCCCCCTATACGTTTGAATTCTGCTTCTCATTACCGTCGGCTTCAAAATTCTCCACACTCCTCAATGTTACGTGTTGCGTCTCACTACTGAATATTCAGTTTGTTGCAGAACATGATATAGGATTAGAATCAATATTGAACATCCCGACTTCATAGAAGTGGGGGATACTTAATATCTGTTGGAGAGAAATTTGGGCAGGGTGTAGGCGCCAGCGACGTTATATCTCAGATCTCAAGTTCCCTACCTTTTTGGAAGGAATTTTAAATGTTATTATCAGGTTGGAGGGGGATTCCCTGGAACGGGTGCGTGCCGCTATGATCCATGGACATATGGATATTTAAGGTATGCAACGAAATTAATTAGGGGGCCTGCAAGATCCTGCAGATGGGGAGAACAGGAAGAATCAACTTGCTCTGACGTATCAACCTTGGCATCTAAATCGATGGTCTGGCTGCCAACTTCTGCTTGTCTCGTTACTTGTTGTCCCAACGGTAATATAACTGGAAATGGTGGTTTTAGCGCTCAATCATGGGGGACTGCATGATGATGATCCCACTTACAGTCAATATTAAAGCATGCGGCAGTGCAGAAACTAGGGGCAAAGCGCCTGAAACTTGGAGACCATAAGGCCAGCGGCCGCATATATCTCAGTGAAAAGGAATTGTGCTAGACAGTTAATCCTCGTCTGAAAGAATTTATTAGTAAGAATTCGGCTGAAGAGTATATGACTTGCCTGTACTCAGGCTGTTCGGTGAGCGGGTATAAGTACGAATCCATGATACTCTCTCCCTGTCCAATCGCTTCATGCAATAAAATCACGGTAGTTCTTTTTGATTCAGAGCCAAGATTGCGAGTAACTGATGAATCGTCGTCGTATTTTAATTCAAAACAAGTGACTGGAACGCTTACACCGCAGAGTAACGGATGCGCTGACTGAGGAAAACATAATAACACGCCTTTTTTTTGACAAGGGTGTCCATAAATGATACTTTTTCACTAGGTCTCGCTCACGTACACGTTGTCTACTACGCCCAAGACGCAGGCAGCGAAACCGAACAACCCCTTGCTTTGCAGTCTATCCGACGCATATGCCATTGAGACAATAACGACAAATGTCACCACTATATTATAACAGCGGTACGGTTGGCAACTGTGCCGAAGCATTCTGAAATTTGAGTTAGCTCCCGATAGCATGATCTCCGGTGACGCAAGTGCATATGTTGACTCACAAATGTGAAAAAAAGCAGAATTGACCAAATAGAATTGTAAGCTTGTCGGGTCCCCTTCAAGTGTGCCCCATGCTAGACCCATAGGTCGAGCATTGCCCACATTGGTACGATCTAAGTCTGATGCTTGTGTCAGTGACGTTGGCTTCTTGAGCAGCTCATGTAAAAGGTCGTGCATGCGAGGAGATATGTATAGGAAGCAAATCAGCGGTAAGAGCTTCCGATTGAGCTCCCGAAGTAGCCTCTTCTCATTTTCCAGTGTTGCAGGGTCTATTGACGCGGTGGTTTGAAGTTACTCAAATATTCTCCAACTTAATGAGTGCCCATGTCAGTGATATATGGCTGGTACGTAGTGGGTATGAAGTAAGTGGGCAAGCGATACAAAATATTATCAGAAGGACTTGAGAAAGAAGAAGCAACGACACATGTGCATTTCATCGATTAGTACGTACATTAATCTTCTCTACAGGTGCCGTAATGAATCAGGGTACTTAACGGCATGATGATATTTGACTGATAATTCCTACTCTACGGAACGTATCGGAATCCAGGAGCCTGTTGATTGGTCGGAAAAAAACATTTGTCTTTCATTTCAACAACTTACTTTGTCTGCGAGCTCCGACGTATCTACCATATCGTCTGGATCTGGCTTGCCGTGCTCCTTATCTCGCTGCATGTTGTCCAAGCGGAAGGAAACCTTTGGAGGACATGAGAATGATGCATTCAGGATATCACAAAAGGAGATCTAGGCTTACGCTCAACAAGAGTGCACATAGTGCGGCCAAAAAGAGTAGGGACGCAGAAACTGAGGTCAGTTCGTCAATGTGGCGAGACGTTGCAGTATGATGGTTACATTACCAATGAATCCACTCCTAAAATGCCCTGAGTTAGGTTAGGGATATTCGTATAGAAAGATCGAAGGACGAACGTGTAAGCGGGGCCCTCAGTCAAGGGGTAGAGATGGGATCCCAAGATGCCTCCGATTTGCCCAATAGCACCATAGAGAGGAATCCCAGCTGCTCTCTTTGTTTCAGAGCCAAGATTATGGCTAACTGTTGAAAGAAAGAATTAATTAAGCAGTAGACATATGGAAAAACAAGCATACACCAAGCGTTCATTAAGCCGATGCTCGAATAGGTTCCGCTAGTGATAAGAAATGTTGCGCCGTAGCGCACGTCTTGCTGACGAGTAGCGCCAAGCAGTATTCTAGAGCAAAATCCAAATCAGCATTTGCATTCTGTCCATGAATAACAGCCTCATTCACAAATAACCCAGGCCACCAATTGTGCTGGTACAGACTAGTAAGGGTCCCCTAATCTGTAGCCTGTCGGATGAGTAGGACGTAACGATGAGCACGAGACCGGCCATAGCGTATGGCGGCACTGTCAGCAGTTGAGCCATCGCATCTTCTAATGTGAATTTGAGTCAAAAGATAGTTTGATGATATACATGATGGTCTTACCATGCTCCATGGTACCAATGATAGTTGGCAAGAAGGCCGACAACGATGCCAAGGCACAGTTGAGGCCAAAGTAAATCACCCCACCTACGTAGATCTACAGTTTATATCAGATACTGGGTCACAGAGACGCAGATGGGAGGCTTGCCCTCCAGTCCTGGAAAGCTGCAATGACGTGACCTGTCCGACATCAGTCAGAACCTTATACTTGCATTAATTTTATGGGCATTACTTCGACGGACAACTGCACCAAAGTCACCACTTGTTCCTCTGTTCATGCGGCTAATCGCGATTTTACGCTCTGCTGCAGTAAGGAACTGCGTGGACTCCGGACGGTCTGGAAGTATGAATAGACAGAGTAAACCTAAGAGTACTGTCGGTGTGCCCTGGATGGCATATCATCAGTGCATGACTTGCATTCTGTCTGACGAACATACCTCCAACAGAAAAAGCAACCTCCAGTTCGCAATCGACACATTGATATGTTCAATCCCGTAAGCGATGAGGCCCCCAAATGCCCCTGCGACGGCTGCAAACCCGAACCAGTATGCAATGCGAGTACCGCACTCGGCCTTGGTATAGTAGAAAGCTATTGAAAAACATCAAATCCAGCAATCGCAAGCTGAAATTTCCACAACTCACAAAAGTATAATACAACAGCACCTCCAAAGGCTGCTTCGAAAGTTCCTAGCCCAAGCCGAGCAATTATCAGGCTAGTAAAAGTATGCGCTCCTGCCTGAGTGGGTCATGTCTCATGAAAACGATGAAGGAAATATGGATTATAGAGTTCTCAGACCATTGATAAGGAACATATCCCCCAGAGTATAGCAGAGCAGCCAATCCATATGCGTGGATTGTAATACTTCGAGAGGACCGTGAACGGAATTTGCAAAAGTATCTGTGAGCCGCGTTGTCGGTAGTTGGCACGCGACCCAAATAGAATAAAAAATGAAAACTCACGTAGGTGAAAAAGAAGGCAGAGTTGACCCAATCAAATAGTACCCCAGTTGGATCTCCACCAAGAACATCTCCGGGCAAACCCTGTAATCGAGCATTGCCCAAGTTTGACCGATCAAGGTCTGCGGAGTTCAAGGGTCAGACTCAGACTGCTTGATTGGTTTCCTGCTAACATCACCGAGGTGATGCAGAGGGTTGAACTCACAAGCAAATAGGTAAAGCAGGCATAGTATTGGCAGAATCCTCTTGTCTAATTTCTTCAGAAGCCTTCGCTCTTGAGCTTCCGAGTCCGATTCCAGGTCCAGGTCCAGCGGAATAAGCGGATCTACTTCGCTAGCGCCTTCTATGCTGGGACCGTCTTGTCTTGTGTCGCAGTGTTCATAATGATCCATGTACATTCTGTCAACTGGCAGAAAATAAAGAGAGAAATAGAAAGGGAGAGGTATGGATGGATGACTGGTAGGGTCGTCAGGGACTTGGAACCGTAATATTAATAGTCGGACTCCCGCTACAACAACAGAACTGACCGACTTTGGTGCCGAGCATGATCCGTCTGAATCTATTTACCGGATCCGATCCGCTTCGCGTTGACCAGCAACCCGTTTTCACCGTGACTGGTGGAGCATTGCAGGCTGGGGGCATGTATTTATGTAGCACGCGCTACGGCTCGACCGGGTATACAACAGTCTTCCCTAGTCAGACCATATAGAAGGAAGACAGTTAACCGTTGTTCCTTCTTGATTAGGTATGTAACTAAGTAAATATTGGCAAGGCAGGTGGGCTGATCAGCATTAGATCGCTTCTTAAGGTGCAGCGGGTTGTTCCAGCTCATATGTACTATAAGCTGGGGTAAGACAAACAACTCTAATGGCCGGCAAATAGCAAACAAATCTAGAACGGAAGTTTCGCGTTCTTAGCGGTGCGGGGAGGTTTGAGAGGGTGTGGACGTCGCCTCTTGTAATACTGAAGCACCATGTCAATCATCGCAGTGAAAGTGACTGCATAAACCATACCTGCTTAAACTCTTTGATACGCTTGGGCATACTGCGCATGAGTAACGCTCTCCGTTTCTCTCTCTTCTCTGCAATGCGCTGCCACTTGTGTCCCTTAAACATCCGCTTCTTCCCTGCATACAATCTGTTCCCAACCTCCGCACCAAGAACTTTCTTCTCCTTCACTTCACCTGTCCATTCTATTGGGCGCGTCCACGGTGCGACAGCGTTTTGAACTTGTAATTTCTCTGAAGCCGAGGGAGCTAGAACGATAGCTTGCCCAGAAGCAGCAGCAGCAGCAATTTCTACTACCGAAATTTTAGGACCAGGAGGCAGAAGCGCAAGCGTGCCAGATTCGCGAGCTTTCTTGACAAGCAAAGCTTGCTGACGCAGGGAGTACTTTGGCGGTGCCCATCTGCCTGTCTTTGGGTTGAGCTTCGGGATAAATGGATTCTCTATGCTAGCAACTGGAACCTTGTTGCGCGACGAGGATGCCGAGCTAGGACGTAATTTGCTTTTGGGAGTTGATTTCACGAGAGTGGAACTTGGTAGAGCAGCAGCACCCAGTTCCCGTATTCGAAACCGTTTAACGGCTTGCAGAGCAGACATTGGAAGTGAAGTTGTCCGTCCGACAAACAAAATCAAAAGGACAAACTCAATTAGTTCAAGCCATTTCTGCTTTCCAAAAATGGACATGTCCAACTTCACAAGTGCTTCTCATGCTGCTGAACAACTGCTGAAACCTTTTTTGTATATTTTATCAAAACGTATACGTATGATCTCAAGATTCAATTACTCCTTTGCATGAAAGTACTCGTCAAGCTTGAAGCTTGAAACTCAGGCAGTTCTGGCAGGCACAATCGGTATCGGAAGTTTCCGGTTCTGGTTCGTCAGGTTCTGTGCCCCAGAACCAACCCTGGCAGAACTATTAGAATCTAAAGAGCGCAAGGAGTAAAACGGGGAAGGGTCGCGCTGAAAGGGGCTTTAGCCGCGTATCACGCAGCGGTGTGTATTGAACAGTATATGAAACGAGCTGATGTCATGCGCCCAATGTTGGGTTTAGTGATTGCAAAAATCAGTAGTGCCAGCAACCCATCATGGTTCAAGATTCGCTGCGTGGCAGGCTTGGGTAGGTTGGACCCTCCATGATCGATTGATCACCGCGACAGGCGGACAGTACTTCCATCACTCAATTACATAGTCATCTCCGCCGCCGTACTAGTTCCATAGTTCCATCACCTTTCTGCGCGCGAGATTCCTTGAACATCGCAGAATGTTAACCGATGTTAACGGATCTGGGATCTGATGATATCTGAATGGAAAAATAATAAAATCAATTCAGGTACAAGACCAAAATGCGACACTCGGAGAATGCAACCACCGGTTTGAATTTTCTGCGTCAGTAAAGCGACCAGGAGGCTGTGGCTTGGGGCCCGGGGAGCTTGAGATAGAAGCAATCAATCGAAGTATATTGTCCTGAAGGAACGGGAACTCGCAGAATATGAATTAGGTATGAAATAATTGGACGACAGAGATGCGCATACATGCTTAGTCATGATTATGTAATGGACTCTCGCACGTGAAAGTCATTGAGTCTGTCGCGTGCAAACAACGCGTACATTTGTTTGTGTCAGTTTGATCCTTGCAGCGCGTTTAGCTGATCTCATATTGTCATCCTACCACGTTAACGATGCTTAGCCCATCTACCAGTCGCCCATAATCTTCTTTTCTCTTGTTAATGGCCGGAGCTTTCAGTGGCCACCTCTTGGATTCATACAATACGACAATGCAGCGGCCACTGGCAGCACCAGTATTCGGTCAGCCTCAGTCGAGGGTTGTTACCAGCGGCGCGATGTCGTTCGATGCCTCGATGCATGGGAGCTTTAGATCAACCAACTCCTTCGCCGATCACCCATTCTCTATGGATATGTCCGACGATACCGCCATCAAGATCGCTACGCTTCAGGCTAAGCTAAATAAGAAGCTTGGGCCGGAGTACATCTCACAAAGACCTGGTCCTGGAGGTGGACCCAAGCTCACGTATGCGGAAGGGTGGAAAATCATTAACATTGCAAACGAGGTGTTTGGGTTCAATGGATGGAGTTCCCAAATTGTCAACATGACTACCGACTACATGGACTACAATGAGGAGTCCAAGAGATGTAACGTTGGTGTTTCTTGTATTGTCCGTGTCACCCTTAGCTGCGGTGTGTTTCATGAAGATGTGGGATATGGGGCGGCAGAGAATGCGAAGGGCAAAGCTCAGGCTATCGACAAGGTAATATTTATGTATTTGGCAGTTCTGCTCGTTCATTTTGTTTTGTTAGAGTAAGAAGGAAGCTGTGACTGATGCAGTGAAGCGAGCGCTCCGCAACTTCGGATCACTGCTTGGAAATTGTTTATATGATAAGTCATATACCCAAGAGATCACGAAGATTAAAGTTCCACCTGTAAGTACTCCTCGCAGTGCCGGGAACGAACTAGAACTCATTTGAGAATTCTGGTAAGGCAAAATTTGACAAGTCCGAACTATATCGCCGTCCAGAGTTCGACGACACAAAACCTAACCTGACACGCAGTACCTCCTCAATGGTTGCACCTGCTTCAGTACAGACAGTTTCACAAACTCCTGCGATTGCTCCAGTTGTGAAAACGAACACGGTTGTGGTGAAGTCTGAGCCGGCTCAGGGAGCAGAGGCCCCGATCACATATATCCCCCGACACCTACGACAGGAGATGGCTTTGGGTGCAAGTGGTTCCACAAACGCTACCCCGATTCGGAATGACCAAGCATCGGGGAATGGTCACGGTACTACCAACGGCCTGAATACTCCTATCCATACACCAGTCCAACGAGCGGGGAATGCGAATCGCGGACAGTATAGGCAAACCGTCCCGTCACCACTTGTTCAGCCTGAGCAACGGCACGTGTCTTTTGCAGAACCTGCTGCAGAACCACCGCCAGCGGACGAGGTTGACCTACCAGTTGCTGACGAGACGTCATACAGTATTGACTCAGAAGACGACGAATTCTACGCCAACGTTGACCTCGGGGATGGTGATCTGGGGAGACCTATCGACTTCGAAGAGGGCATGAGCGGAGTGAGTGTCTCGGACGTGACTTTCGACCAGGGGGAAGCCGGCGCTACATCTGGGAATCCTCGAGAATCCTCCAAGGCTCTCCAGGGAAGGCCGGTGCATGGCCATGAGATCTCTAACTCTGGAAAATGTGAAGTAACTGCTCCGGGAGGTTCTGGTTTTTCCCACTCGAACGCGCCGCGCTTCCAAGCTGGTCCATCAACTGCAAGTACAGCACATCATGGACTCAATGATGCAGTAGGTGCACCTGCTCCGCCGACGAAAACACGCGAATCAAGCTCCAGTGCATCTACTTCTTCAGAAGCTAGGCGTAGCATGCCATCTATGGGAGGGTTCCATTTTCCTCCGGGCATGGTGGGTACATTATTACTCTGGGATTGACTGTTGCTCACTCCAATGACAGAATCCGGCCGCACAACAACCTAAACTAATGGGGCTTCCTCAACCTCCAAACTGGACGACGGGCTCTGCTTCAAGCTCGTCCAATAGTTCAGGCCTGAAACGTAAAGCCGACAATATGCAGTATGTTCTTGATACTATCATATGATTGATACCAGACTTACCCCTGATTTGCAGAACCTCTTCATCATCATCCAGGTCTTTGCAAGGCCTTGGCCTCGCTCAGCAACAACAATCAGTCGCTGGAAACCCTAACGGAACTCGAAGACCTCTGGCAAACCTTGATGTTAGCGCCGGCGGTGATATAAAACGAGCAAAACGCTAGTATATTCGACCCCGAGTCCTGGAAGGAGTTTTTTTTTTCACCATGCCTTACCTATGTCAGATTACCCTTGTTTCAAGCATGTTTTACGGATTTTTTATCCTATGTCGTCCAGCATTGTACAGCTACTCTGCACTTCGTTTCCGATTCTTTGCATTGTCTTCACCACAATCACATACACACATGCATGCATCCTCATCCTTATAAAATATTTTTAGGATTTGCCGGGTACTGATTTCGTGGCCCGTACGCACACGCTGAATCAAAGGCAGGGGAGCAGGGTAGGTTGATCAATTGTAGGCGACGACAAAGAATCGTGTCTGCTGAGTTACAGCAGTACTTACAAGTTGCGTATCAAGTATTGATCCTAACTGGTAGTAAGTTACCGATTCCAAGAACGAGTTTACTGGACGAATCCCTCTGGCATGTGAGCCAGATCCTGTCGGGCACTCAATAAAGCTTCCTAGACAACTTGAACATTCTGATCAGTGAGCCTCGCTATCTTCTAGTCTAACACGTACGGTCACAAGCGACTGTCGTGCCTCGTCCTTAATATCATTCCATCTGCCCTTGGCATAAGTCGCTTATCTGACCGCGGAACAGATATGCCCACAACCCATTCCACTTCGTCTGCCCCCCGAACTGCGTCACGCGCCATCAGATCTGACAGCGAGTCGCTCGTACTGGCGTAGTTGTTACGGAAACCCAACAAACCGAGCTCTAGCGCAGCTCGCTGCGCCGTGAATCCTGCGCCCATTAGATGTGGTCTTTGCCCCTTTGTCTGTCTGCGGCAATGCGTTCCATTTCATCGTTCACCGGGGCACATATCGGGCACCAAACTGACGATCAACGGATGACTATCTGTGGTGCGCGAGGACCGGCAAGTGGCCCGGGGACGCCTGCATGCACAAGTGTCATTGGAAATACTCACATGCTTCTGTGAAACGACGGAGGATGGTTGTGATAGTATCATGGGTTGAAGCGGCCTATGAGACAGGTGGAACAGTGAGAGATGAAGTGACAGCGGCAAAGAGAGCATCAATTACGGGGTTCAATGCAGTCTGCGAGGGATGTGAAGAGACATAGCTCTGGATGAGCCATGAGAGTGTCGCTTTGAAAATTGAACCGCATACGGCGAGTAGGCTGAAGTGGCGGTACATGATGCTTTTGTAACTGCTGCGGTGACTCACATGAGCTGGCAGTCTGAGCCACAGCTATGACGTTATGTGTAGCATATGGCACATTCGGAGTCGTGAGATTCGAGCTCCACCGTGCTATACCAGGACGCTCAGAGGCTGTAACGAAGATATAAGGATCAAAAAGTGATCGATTTGCAACCGAACCAAACCTTCTTGAATCTAGTTCTTCCCTTAAGCCTTCGTCTCGTTCGGCCTGTGGTATTCTTGTACCAATAGTATATTTGCTAGCGTCAACATATCTTCCCCATCAATACATTTCATTAGTATCGACGACGACAGCCCTCACCTCCCGAAACCTTGATTCTGCCTCGTCAATGTCCTGGAGGTCCTCTGGCATGCCGAAACGGACAAGGAATTCATTTGCACGATCCAGCGCGAACTTCTTGGCGTCGCCTCTGACGCGCCCGTAAGTGCGAGTCTCAAAGCTGCTAACGTGACCTCGCAGAAAAATAAGCTGTTCGTCAGTGTATGCCTTGGGTCACCCGAGTTTGCTCGTCCTGGGATGGCTGGTCATCTTATCGTAAGTCGTCATATCGCCAGGGCTCTCGTAAAGATAGTAAAGGTTCGCTTGTTGATGTGACGTGTTACTCACCAGTCTAGGTTCGCTCTGATGTCTTCTCATCTTTCTTTGCCAAAATCTGAAGGATCGTTCCCAAAATCATCAGTGCAAATCCAGAATAGACTGAACCATTTGTTGCTTGAGATCAGTCGATCACCCCAGGTTCAAGCTCAAGATCGTGCTCAACGCATGCCATAAAGTTATGCAATTTGTTTAGGATATTAGCGGCGGGGTATATACGTATGTGGCGTCATGGGTATCCAGTCTAGTTTTCAGAAAACGCGGGCTTGCGGCAAATTGCGAGGTACATGGGTGTGAACAGCTTCAAATAAATCGTAAGCCCTCGCTAGAATCTACAAAAACATGCTTCAACTCACTTTGGTCTGGCCACCCTTCACAAGCGCATCGGCAGCGACCTTGAGAGATTCGCCAACATCATATGTGCCCTTGGGCAAAAGACCAAGCATCTCCATGAACTTGATTGCGGTGTGTGAAACGAGCTTTCCGCTCCAGCTCATCCGCCAAACAGTGAAACAATCCCAAGCAGTCTGTGCCTTCCATATATCGCCTTCCAGTGGGTAATACCATGGAACTTCGTCAGGGCGTTCGGCGAGATCCTCTTCGTGCTCAATGGAGAAGCCGACGTTGACCATAGCTTCGCGGGCTTGCTTCAAGGGGCGCATTTCTGGGATACCGTTGCCAAACTCAATGGCATGTGCAAGCTCCTTGTGTGCAGGGATGGATGGGTCCCAAGTATCAGTCATGCACCATTCATAGACGCCGAACTAGAAACTGATGTCAATATATTGAAGCTCGGAGTCGAAAGCTAATCATACCACTCCTCCAGGCTTCAGAACCTTCATGATTTCACCATACACACCCTCCCACGTAGGTGCATGGACAGTGGCTTCAATGGCGTACACTGATATCAATGCCGTTTTGGATTCAATAATTTCTGAAAGCCTGCAAAAGCACCCACCAGCATCGAACGAATTTTCGCCAAACTGTTCCGACAGCTTCATGAAATCACCCTTGGCGAAGCTCACTTGGTTTTCAAGGCCAGCCTTCTTAGTGTACTTCCGAGCCCGCTGAATCTGGAAATCATTGTTGTTCAAGCCGACGATATTGACGTCGGCGAAGCGAGCAATCTCGCGTGCAGGACCACCGACACCACACCCGACGTCCAATACTCGCATGCCAGGACGAAGTCCCATTTGTGCTGAGAGGTAGTGCTCATGGCGGGCCAAAGAGGCTACGAAAGCCTCGCCTTTATAGAACCGCGAGAAATGGAAGGACTGCGCCCAGCCATACTCGTACAGCTCCGTCGCACCATCGTAGTAGCCTGTACCTTCTGTCACTAAAAGCCATCCACAACAAAAATTATGAGGTAATACCGTTTACAACGTCGGTATAGCTCTCAACACGGTTTTGATTGTCCGCTTCACCCTCCTTACCAAGGTCCTTTTGCCAGAACTTGGTATAGTTCTCAACACGCGTCTCTTGACGTCCGTCAGAATACTGAGTTGAAGTCATGTTATCTGCAAGAAAAAGTTGCGTGAATATCGAACACTTCCAGTGTTCAAGGAACGAGCTTTTAAGACTTACTTGGAGGTGCGTTAGAATAAAGTTATGGAGGGAACGGACAATAAACACTGAGCAGCCAACTTGGACGAAAGAAGCCTTGTAGCTAGTTTTTGTAGGTTCAAGTACCGACGGCAGGCGGCACTGCGCTAGGGTGCGGTGAAAAATTCAATAATTTTTAACAGCGGTTAATTAACTGAGTTATTAACTGGGTTATTAACTGTAAATAATTCAATGCCGGAGGGACAGCGGTCAAGAACTACCATGTCCTACAACAGCATCCTAGGCATGCCGTTATATCAAATTCATACCGATTTACCTCATGTTGGGTGGATAAAGGCTCGTAGAATCTCATACTGACATTTTTGTGTCATTCCAGCGACTCCTGATCATACTAATATGTCAGGAACATTTTTCGGAGTGTCGGACGACAGAGTGAGATGTCAATCTAGATTCTACTAATCTAACTTTTTGCTTGTATCGCAGACCTCCCTGCAGATTTTACGGCTATGAATGGTTCAGTGCTCGACACCTCAGTTCCATCTGAAACAGTTCACGATGGCCTCATCCCGTGTTCTGCAGCAGCCGATTTTCGCCTTTTACTGGCAAAACTCCCCTCAGAAGGCAATGTACTTGGCTTTCGTGATACAGCTCATATTTCCAAGCTGTCGCAGCTTGCCTCACATGTCCTTCTTTGATGTTGAGCAGGTCATTTTCGGCAAAGGAAAGAGTACTGCTTCGCGGACGCACAGTATCACAGGAAGTTCGTTGATTGTCGAAAATGGTGATGAACACGAGGAGATACTTGATGAAGACACTCATACTTGGCTCGATGACAAAATTGATAACATGGCCGGTGATTCCACTTTCGATGCCGAGGAAGACATTGACTTGGACGTGCCAGAACTCACAAAAATTCTCGCTGAT
The DNA here is from genome assembly GCA_016628565.1 of Suillus placidus. NCBI lineage: Eukaryota > Fungi > Basidiomycota > Agaricomycetes > Boletales > Suillaceae > Suillus > Suillus placidus. Next base: position 146,029 of record JABBWD010000027.1, on the reverse strand, counting down.
GATCCACCCCAAGGGAGTGTGTTGAAAGGCAAGAAGGGGGAGAATGTGGTGGCTTGCATCGATGACACCAACGACGCTGATGGTGAATGGGTTTGGAAGTGAAATTTCCCAGCGCACAGAACTTTTTTCGTTGAGAATAGTTAATAACACCTGTTTTCGACCAGTTAATAACAGTTAATAACTTGGACGAAAAAATCACGTGCGGACTGTCAATATGTGTTAAAAAATGTCGGTTAATAATTAGCTGCCATCTCCTGGGTTAATAACCCAGTTAATAACTGGCCAGATAATTTTTCACCGCACCCTACACTGCGCGAACATCAGCTCATTTTCTGTTCACGTGACCGTTGGGGGTAGCACTTGAACAGACTTACCCAAAAACTTGAAATCACCATCGTTGCTCTCATCAACAGTACTACTTACTGCTTTAGCTAGCGCTAGCGCCAGCTATAAATGTTGACAATACATTGTAAGTGGTTGTATGTACAGCCCATAATATTATCTTTTGACCTTCATTGTATTTCTTGCCTATTAGAACTTAGAAGGAACAACTGTCTTCCTTCGTCTATAAAGGTCTGGCTATTTCTTGCCAAGACCCGGAATTTGCACAGCTGCATCTCATGATACCGTGACCGCCCCTTCACGGAGTCAGGCTTGTGTCGGGTGGATTTCTGAACTTCACACCAGCATCTCTTGCCGCCGGCCTACCCGTCGCCTGAGACATGTCCAAACGTACTGGAATTGATTGTTCTCCCAAGAGACTGTTCGTCAAATTATCAGCCGACCTTTGATAGCGTTTGATTCTCGCGAGTGCTGCATCTTGATTCTTTTTCTCTCCGAGGCTATCATGATTAGTCACAATCCCTAGACTCAGCGATGTTCATTGCACGGTTACCATCTGCTTCAGGGGATTGGGTTCTGGGTCATTCGGAAAGGGTCGAAGGCTGCCGGTAGATCTCCCAATAGCAAATGTGGGCCAAGTACATGAAAATCCAACTCTTATGATAGCGATCTTGCTATGGCATACGACATTCGGTCATATGATAATCCCCCGTTACAGTCTAATCGCCTGGGAGTCAGCTTCCCAGGACTTGGCATCGAAAGCATATCCGTGGGCAATTCCAAACAGCCGCCTACCAACGACTGGTAATATTTAAAACTCAAGGATAATAATAGAACCTGCTTACGATCATACAGAGACCATGACCAGCCCGTCCTGAGAACTCCTCGAGGTCTTATGGGCTTTCGGACGCCTTTCCTCGCACCCCGGGAGTTGGTACGCTCCAAGTCCATGCGCCGAGGCACACAGCTTTGACTACTTCTAGGCCTTTGACTGATTGTCTGTCACATGTTCAATAATTTTCTTTGCGTAGTGTGCGAGCGTCGATGCGGTTGCTATCAACATATGCTGTGCACTTGCGGGGCGACATGGTGACGTATTCTCGCACCAGTGATATCTCGGGCAAGACCTCGGGGTGGGGCTGAAATTGCAATCAAGGGAATATGTTTGGGTCATGCAAGGCCATGCATCGTTAACCGAGGTTAACCGTCAATTGACTGGGTGTGGAATTCGTAACCTGATGATATACCCCCATTCAACACCCAGTCCGAGCATTACATGATCAGTTGCTTTACACAAGTGCCACAAACTGATGAGCGTGGCGATGAGGACACAAATAACGAGACAGAACATGAGGCGTCCGATCGCTCCCCAGAAGGCCTACTACGCCCGAAAGTATGGCATTGTTGGAGCATCTAGGTCACCACTATCATAAGTTTGGAAGCCGAATCTGCCGTGTCACACACTAGTTAGAACTGGTACTAGCATATCCAATCATACTCATGCTTTACAATTCTTTCCACTGACCTCTGAGTATCTGAATCTGCACCAAGTACTAGTTTCGTGTAAGTCTCAATGATTTGCTTCCTGCTATGGCGCCACTCACCGAAGTGCTATCAGAACCTAACAGCTAGCCAAACTCGACCCGTTGCTTAATATCATTCGTTGCTTAATTCTAGAGAACACTGCCAGGCCCAACACCTACCGCAGTGAGATAAGTAACGCCCACTCAGGTCTATAGGCCTTTCAAGTATATTCTCGATCCCCACGATCATGGACCAGTCTCGTCTGCAACCTGCAACACAGTTTCAGGTATGATTTCACCTTGGTCTCGTGTCGGTTGAGATATGAATTAGGCCACTGTGTTCCAGGCTCGTGCAGCACAGCTTCTCAAGAAACTGAGCTGGCGTCCGCGCTCGGGAGGCAGCCGCCCCAAAGATAACATGTCCATCGTTTCAACCGTCCCAGACAACGACCGCTCACACATACCCTCTCCTGACGTTCCCCACAAGCCAGACATGTCCATTCCTGGGCTTGCGGGCTTGCAACTAGATGATGCTTTTAATCCGACGGACACGGATGATTCGTCGTCTAGCAATAGTCCCACCCGCCAATCAAAGCGCTACTCAGCTTGGGACGGTCTCGCACAATCATCTGCGAGCCCGGTGTTTGCGGGACATGGTCCCGCCCCGTCATTTTTACGAGAGATAAAGGTCTCAAAGAATCCTTCTAATCAGTCTAATAGTGATAGGGCAAACGTCCTTGCTCCAGCACCATTCTTTTTGTGGGCAGGCGCCTCAAGCGACTGCCTTACACGTGCATCGAATGATGGCTTACTACACTCAGCGACCCCGAGTAACGTGCCAGATATCATAGTCATCCGAGACACATCTCCTGTACCAGACGAAATGACGCAGTTGGAAGGATCACAGACTCCACGACAAACGGAGGGACCCGTTCCTTCCAACGAACCAATCACGAACATAGACATGACAAACACATTTGTAGAACCAGAATCCACTCAAACACCTTTCACATCCACTCCTTCGGTTTCACCTGCTACACAATCTTTACCCTCGTCCAGTATTCAGGGTCGTTGCTCGACCGGGACACAGCCTGCGACGGCCCTACCACCTCCATTCCGCATTGCCACCGAGCGTGGTCTCCGTCTGTCACCTTCCATTATTTCAAGGCAGCGTATGCCAATCCTGAATCTTCCGACTTTAGCTATACCTACTCCTGCTGCAGGGACCGCTGTGCCGCCAGTTGTGCGTCTCCAACATGTGCCATCATTAAGTGTTCACGGACGGCCCCATATCGATCCAGAGCCAGACTCTGCTATTGAATACGAGGACGATGACGACGTGGAGGATGACAACGAGGGTGATAGAGACGAGGCTTTGAGAAATGAAGACTCGGAGCACCAGAGTGACGAGGATGGTGATGGGGAGGAAATGCCGAGTTTTGGTACAGGCCGTTCTTTATCTCATTCCCCGCTGCGAGAGTTCCAGACCAAAGATGTCGACTTGACTCCCCCAGTCGCTGGTCATTCTCCTCGACCATTCGCCTCGCCATATTTAGCAGGGGGGTCTACTCCCGCTCCCCACAATGCTGTTGATTATTTCTCGTCCAAGGCACATGGAAAGCTTGCAGACTTGACTCCGAGGCAGGACGCCTCTACACCTAAACCCTTCTCTCCGAAAACACCTCTTGCAGAGTCTATCAATGCTCGGCGGCGAATAACGCCTACGCCTTCGCTTCATCGTGTACAGCCTTCCCTGGAGGCCAGCCTCGCACCCAGTCTGTCTCGCGCGCCATCTCGCAGCATGATTGACCTGAGCCTGTCCCGGAAAGACTTGCGACTAAAACACAAAAAGTCGCGCGACACGGTGCATTCGAATATACCGTCCGTGTCTGAGAACACCATCGAATCCGTCGAGAGCGATAATGCGGACAATCTGATGGGAAGGCTTATGCGACGTACATCCATGCCTACTTTCACCTCCGCGTCGGACCCACCTCCGTACCCTTCCTTTGACCCGCGCCTGCCGAAGAGTGCACCTCCGTTCCAATTCCATGAGGACGAAGGTCGCGAGCGGTTACCGTCATACAGCAATTCGCTGTATCTCAGCGCTATTATGCCGCTCAAGATGGAGTTCAGCTCGCCTGGTGTTCAGGCAAAGGACAGGAAATGGAGACGTGTGTTCTGCGAGCTTGAAGGGACGACACTCCGCGTGTACAAGTGTCCTCCCGGCGCTAGCGGGGCGGGCATCATTGGCGAGTGGTGGGAGAGACGTGTCGGCGTGGGTGATCTAAGTAGTGGATATCACGCACCAGTGCGGAAAGCTGACAAGAGCCCGGCGCCCTCTTCAAAAAGAAGGGATGAGAGTCCTGCAGCCCCTTCGAAAATCGCGGTCGACCAACCGGTTGCATCCTCGTCAAGTTCACCCCCTCCTACACCACACAGGCCGCGGAGCGAATCACAATCATCAAGAGCCACGAATCAATCCACGACGCCTTCGATATCGCGGGCTAATAGGAGGCTGTCCGGCGCCAGTTTCTTGACCCCGTGGCGGAACAGTGGCCTATCGAGTGGGCCGCAATCGCGAGGTAGGGGTATGTCATCTCCTGGGACAAACGGCATGGAATTGCTCCCGGTGAGCGAGCCGAACAGCCGTCGTAATTCTGTGTCTAGTTCGGCCTCACAGGAGACGACTTCACAGAGGACATCACCACAAGCCCCGTCCCGCCTCAGCTTCCTTGCATCGAGGATGCAATTGCGAAGTGGCGAGATACAAAAGCCTGGGAAAGGCGATTTGATCCGTGCATACACGCTCCAGCACGCGGAGAGCGGCCTCGGGAATGATTACTTGAAGCGGAAGAACGTGATAAGGGTGCGGCTTGAGGGGGAACAGTTTCTCTTGCAGGCAGCAGATGTGCCTTCTGTTGTGGAGTGGATAGAGGTGGGTTCTATACTATGAGTGAGGGGGTTTAATGTTGAGCGCGCATCAGGGTTTCCATGCTGGCACGAACATCTCACTTGACCTTGATCATCGTGTGATGCCCAAAGGGCCGATGTTCCCGAGGTATGTAAATTTTTGTTGCTCGGTATTGTATGTTTCTCAAAAGTATGTACAGGCGTCGACGTAGAAGAAATCGACGACCAGTGAATGAGATTCATACTGGAGGAGCACTCTCTGTAGTTGTGCTGTAATGTACTTGTGTTGTAGATAGAGAAAGTTCTCACGGATTGTTTCCGTTTTGAGCCGAGGTTCGGTGTTTGCCTTGACACCGATCTGTTCATCCAGGTTGCTTGTTATCTGGATCCTTGGTGTTTTCCCTCATCGATATTCTCATTTTACCTTTTCTTTACCTGGTTCTGGCAGCCATCGTCAGCTGAACAATCATCCCTCTCCAAATCTCACAAGCCGTTCAAAAAACGCATCAAAAACAAACTCTACAACGCCGAAAACGATCTTCATTCTCGCGGTTATTTCGCCCATTTTTTCTCCTCATACCATCATCCTTCACGTCAAGCCCGACGTACTGAGCACATTCAGTTAGACCAGTCATGGCAGATTCGCAGACGGAGATCGATCTCGACTCGGTTATTGACCGCTTGTTGGAGGGTGAGTGGCTCGTGCTCTGACTCGTAGGCTCCTTGGAGAGCAGATTTCGGGCAGGGCGGTGGAAGGAAGGAACATAACCGGTCAGCGTCTGAGGCGGGCTAGTGCAACGCGGTACACAATCACAGCACGGGTGAAATGTGGGGCCGCGTGAGCACCACAGCAAGCAACCTTGGAAAAAATGATGGGGTGCACGTGCACGCAACTGTGCTCATAACTCTCCGCCCATTTCTTAGATGGACCGCCCGTAATATGTTACAAAGCAGGTGTTAACCCAACTTTTGCATCCAGTGCGAGGCAACCGCCCAGGCAAACCTGTCCAGCTACAGGAATACGAGATCAAATATCTCTGCACAAAAGCACGCGAAATATTCATAAATCAACCAATATTGCTTGAATTAGAGGCCCCCATAAAGATTTGCGGTCAGTATCGCTCAGTCTTTGTGGGTTTATCGGTATGACTCATTCGGGTCCACTTTCGGCTAGGTGACATCCACGGTCAATATTATGACCTGCTCCGACTTTTCGAGTATGGCGGGTTCCCACCAGAAGCAAACTATCTTTTCCTCGGCGACTACGTCGATCGGGGAAAACAGTCTCTCGAGACTATCTGTCTCCTCCTCGCCTACAAGATCAAGTACCCTGAAAACTTTTTCATTCTCCGAGGCAACCACGAGTGCGCAAGTATAAACCGAATCTATGGCTTCTATGATGAATGTGAGTTGTGCTGCAACCCTTGACGATGGAACTCTGATGGCATTAATAGGCAAACGGCGTTACAATATCAAATTGTGGAAGACATTTACGGATTGCTTTAATTGTCTCCCTATAGCCGCTATCATTGACGAAAAGATCTTCACAATGCACGGTGGTCTCAGTCCTGATCTTCAATCCATGGAGCAAATACGGAGAGTGATGAGACCTACGGATGTTCCTGACACAGGTAGGTTTGCTGTGTATCTTGCTTGAGTTTGAGTGTCTTACCCGACCAAGGTTTACTATGTGATCTACTATGGTCAGATCCTGACAAGGATATCACCGGGTGGTCGGAGAATGACCGAGGAGTATCCTTCACATTTGGACCCGACGTGGTGTCCCGATTTTTGCAGAAACATGACATGGATCTCATCTGTAGAGCTCATCAGGTATGCTGCGCTTTGCGGGCGGCGTTCGTGCGGGCCCCAAGTGTTGTGGCGCTGACTGACGCTATCGAATTAGGTCGTTGAGGACGGTTATGAATTTTTTGCAAAGCGGCATTTGGTCACGTTATTCTCAGCGCCTAATTACTGCGGAGAATTCGATAACGCAGGCGCGATGATGAGCGTGGACGAAACCCTATTATGTTCCTTCCAGGTACGATACCAGCTACCCTGCATGTTCTTTGATTGAGTTTGACCTCGATATTCAGATCCTGAAGCCTGCTGAGAAGAAGGCCAAGTATCCATACGGAGGGATGAACATGGGTCGACCAGTAACGCCACCGCGTAAGCAGAAGAAGAAGGACAGCAAGATGGGCTGAGTCGAGCAGGGCCGGCCGTGCCTTCACTCATTCTCCAGTCACCGACATTCCCTCTTATCATTCTGTATTGTTCATTGCTGGCTGTAATTGTGCGGTTTACATTGGCGAGAAGGCATACTATGAAGGTGATCATTGGGCTGATTCACCAATGGTAACAAGATGGCTGAGAATGCGCGAACTGCATTGTTGTACGGACGTCTTCTGGGTTGTGTGTGGAGGGAAAATTCATTGCAAGTACACCCCGCCATGTTACAATTCTTACATATCTATTCACTCATTGGACTAACCCACCCATGGTGCTCTTCCTGTCCATATTCTGTCCATCATGTTCCGTATTGTTCTGTGCTCCTAATGCTCCGCCGCAACTGTCAAATATTTCGTATTTGTCTTTTCTTTCTTTTTGTCACAGTAAACGTTGTCGTATTTATGAAATTCTGCACATACTCATTCTGACGTTCGCCGTGATGAACGACTTTCCAAGGCCTTCCTGTGAACTCGATCTCATCGACCTAGGTCACCCCTACATAGATCAATTGATGTGTCCATTTGACTGCGGGGAGCACGTGCGTGGGGAAGAGTATTTTTAAATCGAGCATCGAGCCCAGGCAAGGTAGCATATGGCATAGCCGCATCACGCCACATGGATTCATTGGTGACACAAGTAACCCTTAAAACAGACCTACTGAAAATGAGTTAAAAACGCCCTTCGTTATATTTATTGTACATGCGTAGAAGGCAGCGTGGTGTCACGTTCTGCCTATGGTCATACGTATTGGATTCAATACCCAAAAAAAACCCTCTAAACATCGGGACAGCGCATCCAAAATACGCACACGTGTGATGCTCAGAGAAATTAAGCTCTGGACACCTGGTTGTCCCCACCGAAAGATTTTTTCTCCGATGAACCGTCTTCGTACACTTCGTGTGCACCCTCTGCCCTATTGGCAATCTGTTCCAGTGCATCGTCACCATCAAAGAGAGCTGCAGTTTCTTCAAGAGTCCTGTTCTTAGTCTCAATGAGGAAGAACCACAAGAAGATGAACTCCACAGCGAGCCAGCAGACGTATACGATCTAAGCATGACCGTTGAGAATAAAATTCAGAGCAAGACAACGTCCAAAAACATACGTAGTACTTCCAGGACAAGGCGTCCAGTGCGACTGGGTTCACATATTGATTGAAAATGAGCGTAACGGAGATGACGAAGTTGAAAATGTTGAAGCCCTTTGCACGAATTTGGTAGGGCAGAATTTCCACGGTGTAGGAGACAATGAGAGGGGTGAACGCCACATCGTATGCTGCATAGAAGAGGAAGATGAAGGCGATGACAGCGTGTCCGGCTGCGGCATGACCATGCTCGGCGTACTCGGCGAAGCAGATAGCTTGTGCCATGTAGAAGAGTGTCATCAGAGATGCTGAAAGCAAGAACAAGAAGCGACGACCGAGTCTATTGACCATGAAAGCAGCGAAGACGGCCCATCCTAAGTTCCATATTTGCAAGATGCCGTTGATCAGCAACTGAGTGCCTGAGTCGGTGATACCGATCTGAATGAAGACCTTGGTGAGGTAGTACGAAACAAGACCGTTCCCAGACCACTGAGAGAAGAAGGCAAGAGCGACGATAATGCGCATGCGCTTCCTGTTGCCAGGAGTGGCAATAAGTGATTTCCAACCAACATTGGTGGCAACTAGAAGTGTTCATGTGAAAAAGCGCAGTGCAACAAGTAAAACGAGACCGACCACTACGGTCATACTCAATGGCGGCCTTGATCTCTTCGAACTCGTACAAAACCAAAGGATCTTGCCTGAGAAAAATGCTTCAGGTTGCGAAATGCAGTGAAAGTAATACGGCTCACTCATTACTATCGGCATGATAATAGGCGAGGGTCTTAAGAGCCTCGGCCTCACGACCCTTTCTGATCAACCAACGGGGTGACTCAGGTGCAAACAGGATAAGAACGAATTGCAGGATGGATGGGATACCCTGAAGAAGAGAAGGCAGACGCCATGCCCATGTGCTGTTAATCTTGAAAGTGCCATAAGTCGTCCAGGCAGCACTAATATCAATAATCCCATCAGCGTCCAAGATCCGTTGGGCAGATTCACATGATCAGACTTACATGATAGAACCAGAGTACCAAAGGGAGTTGTAGAGGGATGTCAGGGGAGCGCGATACGTGGGATACGAAATCTCGGTGACCAACATTGGTGCGGCATTAGCTATACATAGCGTGTCAATTAACTAATCACTTGTACACAAGAGGATTGTACTGACCGGCAAAAGTAAGACCAAAACCGATGAGGAATCGAGCACCAATGAACATGCCCACGGACTGAGAGGCAGTCTGTATGGCAGTAGCGACGCACATAATTGTTGCACCAAAGAAGACTGTCTTACGGCGTCCTATGCCGTCCGACATGTATGGGGCAAATGGATAGCCTGCTAAGGCACCAATATTCTGCGTGGTCAATCATCAATAAAGATCATCAATGCAAGAACAAAAGAAGCTCACCTGAATGGCGTTCAAAAGACCCAATTTACCGCCAGATGGATTGCCGAAGGCAAGCTCCCACTGAGGAAGAGACTGCAATCCATTCATCATACTGCCGTCGTACCCATTCGTCGAGGAAGTGATGAGACTAAAGAAAAGACGTTTAGCAGAGGGGTGACAGAAGGACGAAAAAACGCACAGGAGCACAATCCAGGCGTTGAGGGCGATGAGTCTATTGACATGCATTTACATCGACTAGAGCCAGAAGCATTCAACAATGATTGCCTACCGCCTGTTGTTGTACCACTTCCTCCTCTCATCAATGAGATGCGCAAATGAAGCGTCTTGACCGCTGACAGCAGTAACACCACCCATAATTAATCTCTAGAGTGAGGTGGTCAAGAAGAGAAAGGTTACGAACAACCATTCAGGCAAACTACAGGTACGAGGTTTTATGCACACTTCGAACTGGCCGCGGACCGGATATAGTTCGGCAGCTGACAATTCTCCTGAGCCTGAGGTACCCCGCTGTATACTCCATTCCTCTTTTTATACTTCCAGCGAGCCATCATGCATCAAGACGGGAAAACCTTGACGGTGAGCTTGACAAGTTGACAATCAACATCCATGCATTTCGATTCTGGAGAATATACCGTCATGGGTAATAGCCAGAATGGGATGATGTTCACAGCGCTAATATTGTCACGGGTGGACTCCCGGTCAGTACACTCAGCGTGCATGATCGATTGAATCAGGTTGCCCCGCACCTCTCCCTGGAAATAGGATCGCAGGTGGCTTTTTTAGCACATTCTGGCTTGAGAGTCAGTGCCTTGATCAGATTGAAAGCAAACCTTGGAGTGCCCGTGACCGGAAAGGGGGCCTGAGCGGAAGGATCTCCTGCTACCCATATAAGTTGCACCGAGTGTAGTACTTTCGTCAATCGAATCGCATCGTTCCACGTGGGCAGCATAAGACGAAGTTGGCTTAGCTAGGGTTTAGCAAACATAATTCTTGATCCACGACTTACCGATTTTTTCCTGGGATAATGTCGGGTTCTGAGTTCTCCATCTCCTTCGGTTTTTCGTGGGTCATTAGTAACTGCATGCAAAACCCTTTAGGCGTTGTTGTTTAGGCGGCGCAAGAAACTTTGCGACCCTGTACAGTGTACGTGGATAAACGGATTCAAACAGGTCACCGACTCGCAATGATTGATTCCCGAAGGTAATATCATGACAACTTGTTGACAAGACTCAGTCAAGATAGGCGGTATTGCTACCGCAGTACACTTGAGTACTTAGAGCTAAACCTACAAGGTAGGATTCTCTTTGGTTTTCGCAGAGAGATCCTTCAACGACAACGGCAAGATGAGCAGGCAAAGTCATCGGGAAATGGTTGGGGGCATACAAAGGCAGTGAGATCTGAAGTTGAAACTCAGTAAATATTGATCCGATCACATGATGCCTTGCCAAAGGGCCATCCGATGATCCATGTTCCGACCAAATTACGGATTCGGACTATATGTTGCATCAATCAACGGGGAACAGCGATCATGGACAGAAGTGCCCAACGCCGCATCACATACATTTCGGCCAGAGCTATCTACGAAGTGCGACCTAAAACCGTCTCAGCATGTCACTAGCTGATACCTCACTCCCCCCGGCTTGATCGCGAACATGCCCCTCAATAATGGGGGCAGGCATATCGACCTTCTTTCTCCTCCCGAAAGGTACGAAATTGCTGGCTAAGCTGGCAAGTGTGCTAGTAGCGGATGGTGCGCCCGAGAAATTGCTAGACGCCAATGGAGAGGACCGAGGGACGTGGTGAGACGTAGTCCGGCGTCTGTTGAGAAAGATGCTGGTCATCCCTTCGGATAACGAGCCTTGTGGAGACGGTGGTCCTCCATTGGCTGAATATTCGCGTGGAGGGGATATTGAGGATAAATCATGTTCTGTCAGAGCGGTAGTAGCCACTGCTTTCACAGCAGTGGGAGAAGCAGAGACAGATGCAAGTGGCGGAAGCCGCACCGCGGAGAACCTAGAGGACGAGGAGCCACGAGACGCGCGCGAACCTGGACGCAGTGGGGATGGTATATGTGGAACGTGAGTTAATGAGGCAGGCTGCTGTGCATTCAAATCAACTAGTTGCGTCGGCGGCGAAGGCGGTGGAGGCGGTGGCGGAGGGGTAGTAGGGGGAGAAACATCCCGCGACGATGGAATTATTTCCATTGAGCTCTCAGGAGGGGCTTGGGCAAGCAGACGAGACAATGAAGATGGACCAGCAACGGGTGTAGAGTTCGCTCTTGCCCTGACGGGGAAGGATGATGATGTGGGAGGCTGGGTAGCACTGAAAACGCTCTCAAATTCAGATTGGGGAGGCGCTGGTGGTGGGCTAGGAGAAGGCTCGGGCGGATCTGAGCTTGTCTTGCGGTCTGTTTCAGGATCCGATAACGCTGAAACCTTTCTGCCAGCAGGTCTCCGCTTGTTCATCTGGCCTGCTTGAGTCCAGTCTTCCACCTCCAACATATAATACTTTACACCATCGCCTAAACCATATGGATTGCTAGAGGGATCCTGGCCGGGCGTTAAGGACAAATACGACAGTGTGAACCACGCCGTACGCACCTTGCTATCGACAACACGTTCGGTAATGGATGTTATCCTTGCCACTATCCATTCTCTCGTTTTCAGCTGCTCGGCGAGGTGGCCAGTAGCCAAAAGGAAGTAATGCGGGAATGAAACTAGATGTCAAGAACAACGTCGGGAGAAGTTTCATCCTCGTAGTGACATAGATACGTACCATTAAACGCCGCCCAAGGCTTAGAAATAGAATTTCGGGTTGGAAGGAACAGTGCTAAATCTCCTTTGGCGAAATTCCGGAAAGAGATCTTGCCCTTCGCGCGCTCTCGATATTCCTTGCATTGCTTCTGCCACTTCCGGATGATGGAACCTGTTCTGGCCACCGCTTCCAAGAAATGATCATGATCAAAGGCACGTAATGATTCCAGGGCACCCAGGAGATCCGATGGGTCAATTGGAGAGGGCTCATCGGCTTGCGCACCAGCACTTTGCCCATGGCGTTGGGTAGATGTGAATGTAGATTCGGCAAGGGACTGTGCGTGCTTCGACGAACTGGGGTGACTAGTGAGATTATGCACGAGTGAAAGCGCTTTACAATGAGAATTTCGGAAAGCGATCGCGACATCGAGCATCTGAGCAACCAGACGACCACTGTTTTCCAATCGATGCTCGTAGTCAGACTGGGAGGACCGTCCAGCTGTCAAGTCATCTCGGAGGATTCTCTCTATGTGTCTTGCCTCCCGAAGCTCATGCTCGACCCGCTGAAGCTCCTCACGCAGACCCATAGCATCTGCGTTGGTTAACTCGGTTTGTGAACGTGCTTCCTTCAGTTGCCGTTCAGTATCTTCAAGCTGTGCTCTGAGCTCCGAGAATTGGTGTTCGAGAACAGCCCGGTCGCCATCAGCTTCGGCGATGTGATCCCGCATAATGCGATCGTGCTCGGTAGCCTGTAACCGAAGTAATCGATCTTTCTCCATGTTGGTGTTCTTCAGTGCTCTGTTCACCTCCTCGCATTCAGAGCGAGCGGTTTGGATCTGGGTCTCCAGATTTTCCCCTCTAGCACGTGCTGCTTCCAAGTTCCGCAGAGTCGTTGCTTGCTCCTCGACCAGCTGTGCAACTTTTAACGCGTTCCTAGCTTCCAAAGCTTTCACTTCCTCCGCTTGCGAACGGACCTGTGATAATTCCTGCCTCATTACTTCGACTGCACGTGTCTGTTCCGTTGCATCGACGAGTGCTAGAACACGATTCTGTCGCTCTTTTTCGAGGTCTTGGGCCAACTCCAAATTGCGGCGCTCCAGTATGCGCCGGGCTGCAACTTCACTTTCAATCTGCGCTTTGGCTTGATGCAGCTCACGCTCCAGTACATCCGCACGTTCCCGCTCGGAGTGAGATGTGAGTTCAGTAGCTTGAAGGTCGCTATGGAGTCGATGTATTTCAGCCTGAAAGGACGTCCGCTCTTGTTGTATTAGCTTTTCCTGGTTTGTCTGGGCTTCTTGCATTTCGCGCAGTTGCTCAGCCAGTTCCTGAAATGCGTGTTCGTCCGCTTCTGTTACTGTGACTTATGTGAGTGCCCATATTAGAACAAAAATAGAAAGATATCGGCTTACGCCTTCTGCGTGACGAGGACAATCGTGATGCCGAGAGTACTTGCACGAAGTTAGCTAGAGATTTGTCTGGCGATTTCTTTTACTCACAAGAACGCTCAGCGATACGGTCGAACCCAGCTTCCAGATTATCCATCTTAGCTATGAGCTTATCCACTCCACTTCTTGCTTCTTGTACCGAACCCATCGCCACAGGGTCTGAACTTGACCGCGCCCATGACTCCAGATCGCTCAGGACTTGAAGTAGCACTGGTACTTCACTATGAGTTGGCCGATGTGCTAGTGGACAAAACAATACCATCAATGTCTTCTCGGTTTAGCGAATACGACGGCTCTTTGCTACCGGAAGGAGAAAAGTCGATATTCGTTACAACATCATCCATTCCTTTCGTTTCGAAGGGCAGTTGACCATGTACTTCCCCTCTATATACCTGTCGGCGCTTCCGCTCGCTTGCACTACAGACTCGTCAGGAGTTGTAACATTGTATCACAACTTTCGTGGACTTACGACAGCTTGGCCATCACTTCCAAGATGCTTTGCGCGCGCTGATAGAAAAAGTGAGCTGCATTTAAGAGATCAGACATGGGGTCACGCAATACTGCGTTGACTGACCAAATTCCTTGCGCCGCACGATCTCAACGACAGTAGCGCCATATGCATACAGCATATTGTGAAGCCTCTGTATGTGCGAGAAGCTGTTCTTAGCCCTGAATTTACCTTGCAGGTTAGAAAGTGTCGTCGGTAGCTGCACAATGTCGATATTCAAGGCGCTGATTTGCCGAAGGACACCGATGCATTGCTCGGTATATGCGTTCTGTAAAACGTCAGTAAGAGCATTTTCATCCACTTTGAAGACAAACCTTGGCTTCTGTAACGTCTCGTACTTCGCTTCGCAGTGCACCATCAAGATGTTTTAGCTCTGAAACATGATTATCTTGTTATTGCGTCTATGAATCGGACATACCACGAAGAAGGCTATTTGGATCCGTGGCAGGACTCTCAAGAGCTGCTGTGATGTCCGATGCCTTCTCGAGAATCTCCTGCGCCCGACGGCCTGAGGCGTCTGCACCCTCCAGAATCCTATGAACGAGTGAGGTGGAAATACTATCATAGAACAAGGAATACCAACTGAGTATTCATTACTGTTGCGCGTACAGAATCAGTTCCGTTCGTTAACCTGGCCGCTGACTTCTCAGCGTCTTGGAACAGAGCCCGGAGGTCCTCTAAACCGACAACATGAGAAGGTCATCCCAACTTTTTTTTTTTTTCAATTACGTACCATGCGTCCTCGCACACGCGTCAGCGACCTGTTTCATCCTCACATTCGACACATAATCACCCAGCGTCCTCGGCCGCTCTCCGTTCTCAATCGCGGTTCTCACAGCAGGCGACATGAATTCAACATGTATCTTCACGCGGCTTATGATTTCCAAATCCGCATCCAGACCTGCAAGGAGCGCAGCCTGGCGCTCGAGGTCCTTACGGGCCGTCGTAGCGATGCCATCGAAAACGTCCGCTATAGCGAGAACATTTAGTTCGAGGCTGCTGGATGCAATTCGAGCTGCTTGATGTTGACGATGAAGGGTGGCCACAGTATGGACGATGTGTTCGAGGTGTGTGTGTGCTGTGCGGAGGTAAGATGCGGCGAGTTGTGAAGGTCGATATGGAGGAGTTGTGGAAATTGACTCTGTGATACTTTGTTGACGTCAAAATATCATATAATAGCTCGAGCCACGCACCTTCAATCGGAGGTTGCAGTGGTGGGTTAACCCTTAGCTCGTGAAGTACGTCATTTAAGTCAAAATCCAAATAATACTTGTTGAAAACATAGATAGTCTGTTCATGGAGTTAATGTTTTCTGCGTTTACAGTGACAATACGACTTGCCTGGTCATGTGCACCCACTAGCTCACGAACATTGTCGGTACGCAAGCGCGTACCATCCGAAAGGTAAGCCAAGATGGCGTCCTGATCAACGCCCGTCTCCTGATTCAAGAATGCCTCTAGGCTCCCTCGCCTGCAAAACAACCGTTAGTGCGGTATAAAACTGGGCTTGGGCATAGACGTACCTCTCAATGTCTCGTAAGTTAGCATTGACCTGTTGTTTGATGTAAGTGTTGCGGGTCTAAGATACCGAAGAATCTGGTGCAGCATACCTGATATGATTCGCCGTCTTCCGCACGGCATATCTGAATCATTATCTTGGTGTACTGACAATATTATGGTTCGACGTTATGCTGCCTGTTGCCGACTCGCGAGCAGGCAAAGTGGCACGGCCACATGATGTAAACGCTCCCGTTAAGGGAAAACTACCCCTAACCATATGATAGTAGCTTTGTCCATTGTCCATTGTCCGATAATACAAAATACAAAATGTGAATGTGAATTAGAAATATCCGTCTATATCATGTTATATATCCTGTCCTGCCGCCGAGACTTCCTGATATATATCGCTTTCATCTACAGTCTCTATCGAGACAATCCAATACAAGTCACCCGTGGGTTGCCCGTCATTGCGTTCCCCGTCTTCTGGCTTTCTCCGTTTGCAGCAAACAAACCTAACAGGATGTCTGTCCCAGTACTTCATGAGGTCGAAAGTCATATTACCCGAAAGCCTTAAGGCAAGAGTTGGGTTGAATTGCAGATACCCATAGCAGAAATCCGTCGTGATCAGGTCCTAAAGGAGTCATCAGTAGGCAGTGATTGAAATGATGAACGACATACCTCAGGTCCAAATACAATCTCTTGCCGATGTTGAGGACTGCTAAAGTATGATCTACGATCGTCTGTAGTCCGCAGATCCAGCACACGACCATATAACCTCTTCTTATTCTTCTTCTTCAAATGCGCTTTTTCAAGAGGCAACTTAAGTGAATTCTTTACCAAGACGCCCAACGAACCAGGTATTTTTTTCGACAAATTCGAAAGGTTAGACGAAGTTGAGGCAACTGATAATGACGAAGATGGTGTCGCAAACGGGGAATTGGACGAGTATGGGGTAAGATACGTAGAGCTAGAGGAATTCGAGGACGCAATGGCAAATTGCAACTGCGAGGTATCCTCTCCTATTGATTTCGAGGGTGGAAACGAGGACTCCGACTGTTTGTGCTCTACCACGTGCGAAGCTCGGACGCCGTCTATTCTTTCGTGCACAAAATGAGGCATCGTTGCGATCAGTGGTGAAAGGGCCCACGGCTTCGTCTCCGACATCAAGTCATGTTCCAAGGTAGGATCGACGAATCTAAAAATTATTATTAGCTCCTGTCACCGTGTGCTGCAGCGTCTGATACTGAACGAACACAACACCATACTCACTTCATGAACTTGAGCGCCACGCCAGCACCCCAAGGCAGCTTTAAACGTTTGTCGAATGTGTTTCCAAACATAACATCATCCGCGGAAGTCGGTTGTAGGAACCGGCCTGATGTATTTACCACAGGATCCGTCAGCATAAGGATAAAACGATCAATGTCCGAGGTGCTCAGACGCACCCTGAACCTGGATACTCCACGTTATCCCTTTCCTGTCTTCTCGATCAAAGTATTCCGCGGAAAGCTCTTCGCCAGAGGGATTGGTGAAACCTTTGATGTTAATGGCGACCTTGCCTTCGAAAAATTCCGAGGATATATCATGCGCCTTTCCGCTGTTCACTTTGTCTGTGATACAAACAAGCTTGTCCATCGACGGTCCAACACGTACCCGCAGACGAGAGTGAAACATGGCTGTTTGGTCACAAGGAATGAACGGGAAGCAGAAAAGGAGGCAGTGCTCATGTGACAATAAGGTACTACACACAGGATCTTGGTCGTATGAGGGTCTAAGAAAGTAGGGAAGGAAGGACGTTAATTAAGGCCAGCTTGCCGTCGTCGTGGTTCAGAATGAAAGTATCATGCCAATATTTGGAGTCAACATCATCGTCTTGACATGGAGTCGCCGAATTAGGAAAGTACTCGTTATCCGTTGTCTTCGCGATCGAAGACACGGAACTCAACCGCGCTGACGTCTGTTAACTAATTATTGAGGCTGAGCGAGGACCGGACAAAGTTCTTAAAGCCTTAGCACTCCTTTCAACCATATGAATGTCGATTAACATGATGGAAGACACGAAAACTGAAGTTACCGATCAGTGATCACCTATTCTGCCAGCTCGGCGCCTAAATATCAAACATGGTCCAAGTCAGCCTCAGACATAGACCCGCCGCGTATCTTGACATTCACGAGCTTTCGTCGAAGGCACTTCGCTTAGTTTTCGCCATACTGTTTTCAAATGTTTTTGACGTCGGAATTGCCCGAAATAAACCGAAAATAGCAACTTTGATCAACCTGAGACTTGGGCTCGTGACTAGCCCGGCTACCCACGATGCTCGACACAAGTGGTGATCATCTCAATATACACAAGAAGGTAGTGAATGCACAACGGTCGGCCGTTATAAGAATAGGATAGCTGACGCCGTGAATGTAGTAAGAATGAACACAAGTTCAAATTGGTAGCCCGCACGCCTATGTAAGTAGATCCGCAAAGAAAACTAAATAGCCCCAAAAT
This sequence comes from Suillus placidus, assembly GCA_016628565.1. Classification (NCBI taxonomy): domain Eukaryota; kingdom Fungi; phylum Basidiomycota; class Agaricomycetes; order Boletales; family Suillaceae; genus Suillus; species Suillus placidus. The sequence goes on along the minus strand of JABBWD010000027.1, from coordinate 127,830 downwards.
TGATTTTGAAACACAATCACCCAACAGGTCGTCCCAGAAAACGAATCCTACTTTTTCCCTATGACGACATTGAAGTTGATAGTACACCCACAGCCAGCAGCACAGCCCAGGCCCATCCCACGCTCGTCAACTTGAGGCTCGGGAGCGCTGACGAGGATGCCACGCTCGTACTTTGGGCATAAGACGACCCACACACATTGTTCAATTTAGTTGCTGCGTCACCGTACGTAGCCTGCAATCCTGTCAAGCTGGTGGCGTTTGCGCTGCTCAGAGCAGCCGAATACGTTGACATGAGACTCTTTGTGCAGGAGTTACATGCCCCGCTGGTGATTTTGGGCACTGTCTGTCCGAGGGGTAGCTGGTAGAAATAATAGCTGGAAGGATCAGAGTTCGCCACAGCTTCGATATAACAGTATGCATTTGCCACGGGATCCACGGAACACGCTGCTTGCCGCATCAAGTCAAATGCTTGAAGGCCTGCGTAAAAGTGTTTCGTTGTCAGGACCCACCCAGCATCGCTATTATTTAGATCGTACCTATCAATGCACTAACTGCCAGGAGGTTTTGGTCACTCAAATCGGTAACACATGAAGAACGTAGTGAGGATGCAAACCACGCCATGTTCAGGTCACACTGATCCGGGGAGAGGGAAGTGTTGCACGTCCCCCAAATATCCGTGTTCGTTGCATTTATGTCATCTTGTACCTGCTTGTGCAACAGTACCAAAGTAGTGATGTTAAACAGTGTGTGGGACGCCATCTAGGAAAAAAACACACCGTTATAAATGCTTCAGAATGAGTGAGCAAGAGTGAGAAAGGGCGGCAGGATCGTAAAGCATCTGTCTGTGTCATATTAAGGAAGAAATTATAGCAGGATGTGGTCGAGAAATTTGACGACAAAGTTGTGTCATAGGGCTGGGGAAATGGAGTTGGCAAAGATGGATTTATTGGAACGGTGGGTGCGGAGGTGGCCGAAGGTGTGCTCCTCTTGATGAAGGGTAATGCGCTTGTGTCAGACACTACTGCGAGCTGCAAGAGGTTCTCGGTAGGTTTGTGTCTCTCATGCAGTGACCAATCGGTCAAGCTTTTGGTCCACGATTTCCACCCGTAGATTGAGGTTGGCGAAAAGGCATCAAACGCCAGTGGATGAATGAAACATTGGGTGGACACGCCGATTGCGATGAGAGTTATTGGCACCAATATGATCGTCCAGCGAAGGGTAAGGGTATATTTTTGCTTGGATTGGTATGAATGTGTGGGGGACGCAGATGGGTTAGCGTGTGTGGGGGTATCGTTAGTCATTTCTAGCTTGGGCAATTCAAAACCGTGGTATGGGAGAGGTGACGGGGGAGGCGTAAACATGTCTGATATCTAACTGCTGAGATATAAGCGTAATGATTGTTGGTTTGAAAAGAGTGTGAATGTTGGCTTGACAAGATCGCCGTCAGAGGGGACCTGTGCAATGTCGCTGAAAAAACAAACGTTGTTAGCGTGCACAAATAGATCTTTCCAGCGTGCTGGCACTCACTTTTAAATATGTGGTTGGTAAGAGGAAAGGACACCAAAAGTTTAAGTCGCGAGGTCGAGCGCGCATTAGCGCTCACGCTTAATCCCGACGGGGCAAGCTGCGGAAATTCAAAGCGCATGACGAGGATAAATGCCACGTCTGACTGAACGTTCACATGAGTGTTACCTTGTTCCTCGTCGTCTGCTGATTTGCAGTGATTTTCAACCTATTTAGGTCGCCGCGTCGTTTCCCATCTCCTTCTGTTCCTTCATTTCGAGACTTTTCATCCTTATCTCTTTCAAAATGGCATAGCTTCTGCTCTTTTCGCCTGGACTCGGTCTGGACCGTCCTGGCTTCGCATCTCGAGAATTTGATCGAATGGTCCTCAAACAACCAGTGTGTACACAATACAGATGATAGTATCCTGTAAAAAGTACAGGTAGAAGGCACCGCACTCCTTCCTTCAAGGACTGACTAGTACTGAGACTCAAGTACAGGTGGATCCGCGCCAGCCGTTGTCACGTGTTTCTGTGTGTTCACCTTCTCTTTGCATAGTAACTCTTCGGTAGGTAAGTGACCTTCGAGACTATTATTGGCCCAGCTCCACGGTGACGGTGTCAGCGAATCCATTCAATTTCACGGTGCCACCTGGCTGGTACATATAACTTCTAATTTCAATTTGCTATCCTTCGGACGACGACCGTGATACATGACGACACTCGGACAATGTAAGTATTCCACGACTCCGAGTCAGCGGCAAGTATACTAGCAATCGGATCACTGCACTATGAAAGTAAGTGATTACTTGAGCCCTCGCAGCGGACAGACCATGGTTCTTGGCAAATAAAACCCCCTGGAGATATCGTCGGTTCAAGGGTAGCAGCCCCAAAATATATTTGTATTTCATACTCTTCAATGACCATTGTTATGCAACCCGCTCTTTTTTCCCCTTACAGTAGCATACCCAGGTCGTCAGTACGTCTACGATCCATGCCATATGCTCCATAATCTGATTCTGAACATTGCCACATACTGGCAATCAAAAGACAGATCCACCGCCTGAACAACATTTATTAAGTATTTCCATTCGAACCTAGATTGCGGGCCATACCATCCACAAGTATATCAGCCCCATTGATGTACCTCCCCGCACGACTGCAGAGGAGCACCACAACACCTGTCAGCTCGCTCGGGTCCCCCATGCGTCCCATCGGGTTTCTCGAGTACCATAATTTCCTAGCTTCTTCAAGCCCTGGACCTTCATTCAATACTGTATCCATATACCCTGGGCTGATGCTGTTGACACGGATGCCATACCGTGCCCATTCGGCTGCAAGAGAGCTCTTTAGCTGCAGGAGCGCGCCCTTGGAAACATTGTATGAGATCTGTGGTTGGGGGAAATTGACACTGTGGCCAGAGATGGATGCTGTGAAGACGATGCTCCCGCCTGTCCCTTGTTCGATCATGTGTCTTTCGGGCTGTCAGGAGGTGAGTTTTGAGTTGAAATGGGGTTGACTTACTTTGCCACTGCTTGGGCACACAACCAGCTTCCTGTCGTATTGATGTCAAGCGTACGCTTCCACTCTTCAAGAGCAATATCAAGGGCGTGGTTACAATCGACCACACCTGCGAAGCACAGGAGAATATCCAAGCTTCCGAGCTCGCCAGCAGTCTCAGCGACGGCTGCTTGAACGATCTGCTGATCGCGGACATCCACTTTCTTCGTAATGATCTTTGCCGATGGGAAATCATAACGCAGCCTATCAACAACATCCTGGGCTTGCGCCGGATTGACGTCGAATAGCGACACACCAGACGCGCCATGCTCCAGGAGGGCACATGCTGCCTCGATCCCAAGGTTGCCGCACCCTCCAGTGACTGAGGAATTGCTTGATGTGAAGATCGGTACACTTGACTCGATTATACCCACCGATCGCATTGCCTTTGACAGAAAACCTCGCGGCCGCCTTTTCTGCGACTGTGAGGTCGCTTGACAAGGGGGTATGGGGTCTGGTTAACGGATTGGACTTGTCAGAAAGTACCATCTGTGGGAGGATGCGGCTGGTAAGGGCATCTCTGGATGCTGGCGCATGACCCATGACTGTCAGGGTGGCACACGACGATATGCAGGAAGGGAATCGATGGCTTTGGGGTCTCGTGGCTTCTGAGCTTGATGCGACTTGGCCAATTCACACGATTACGGAAGAAACGACTGTCTTCAATTGATCTTCCTACATAGCGGAGACTACGATTATGGCGCCCTATCGATGCTTTTCCATATATAGTGGGTTCGACATCTACAGTAATCCACTACTACTTGCGTTTGTACCATAACGTTCGCATCACGGCGCTACAACAATGTCACATCACATTATGAGTTGGACACTATCGATTGTGGATATATTATCATGGAATGTAGAGCCATGTGTGTGGCTGGTCTGATGCCTCGAATCTGCGAGCAGAAAATGCTATACACACTCGTTCACAGCACAATGTTCAACTCATGTAAACCTAGTGGACTGATCTGCAGGTGCTCAGGCAGATGAGAAAAATCCTCGTCAAATAACGCTCAACCTTGAAGGATTCATACACAAATGTTCTCGGGAAAACACCCAGTTACTTGGAAAGTCGGCCACAATCTGCGCTGTGAAGATAGTTAGATAACAATCAATCATGTTCTGTGAGGTAACGTACCAGGCTCTTCCGGAGAGTCCTGAGGAATCGAAACTGCAAGTATGTCAAATACGGAAATGTTTCAAGATAGGATGCAGACGAGATGTCCAGACGAACCGATGATGTTAGATGCATTAAGTTCTGGCCTGCGCCAAACACGCTCAAGGCTTCCCAATTTGCTTTACAATTGATCGGTGATCCCTCGCATAGTGCCTACCAGTTAGCAAATCTCGTCTTGCCTTCCCACCTTAAACATTCCGGCCGCGAATTCTAGGGAGAATTCACGGCAACTCGATGTTCTCATCAAACCTTTCCATCAACTCCTGGCAAGTTTCCCGGCTAGCTCCTGGGTTGGCAAGGATACATCGATGAGCGTCTCATGTGTGCGAGGTGTCTTCAATCCAACACGTCCGGTCCCATCCTCGTACAGACCTAGAGCCGAACTCAGGATGCCAAGCAGAGAATACGCGTGAAGATTTGAGGTATCCTCCCTAGTCAATACTCCAACGCGAGGGCGATCTAAACACTGGAGGGCATTGTTTGCGCCTTACCAAGGTAACCCCAACCGCGGACTGTGTGTACTCCCACACAAGTCCTAGGTATGCATCGATCATTGCACCGACGAGAATGAATGAGGAATACAAGGCCGGGAAATTCATGCATTAACATGAGATTCAACAGGTCTCTGAAACGCAAGTGGCATACGCCGAGCAACCTCCGAAGGAGTGTCCTGCTACGACAAGGGTGCGGGAAGAGAAGCCATTCTTTTGTCGTGGTTCGCCAATGGACACATGGAGTCGATGGAATTGAATGGGTAATGCGAAAGTTTCTACCTCTTCTGGCACGTAGTTGATGAGAAAGTTTGCAATCTCTCTTGCAATATTGTCAGTCCAATCAAATGCTGTCGATTGATTCCGAGAGAGCAGGTATGAGAGGCGTCCTCTCACAGCTACCACTGAGATTCTATCTGTTTAACAGAGCAGAGTCCCCGTGTTGCACTGACTCCCATGACCATTTCTCATCTCTGATAGATAGATTAGGTGGGCTTTCATATCTGATCCACAATGGATAGTTAGATTACCATGAATGCCGGCACGATACTCACTTCCTTGGAAAGCCCGTTGCGTGCACAAGATCCCCTTCGTTTTGACATTGGCCTCCTTGCCCCCAAAATGGCCATCCTCCCTTTGCTGCACTTGCTGTTTCATTGATTCAGGTCCCAGCTTCTTGGTGTCTCCCTCGGCCCTCCTCGAAGAGTGAGGAGGTGGCTTGAGAACTGGAACTTTTGGGGTGACTCTGGGATTGGCTGCAGGTATGACATGCGTGCTGATGTTACAAACGCCAAGTACGTTATCGATCCGGAGCTTGGAGGGCGGGAGTGGGGCCTCGATGTGCCCTTAATGAGGCTTAAATGGCACCTATGAACGCCGTTTCACGGTCGTTTGGAGTATTGTAGGAATATAAGGGAATGAGATGGGCACCATTGGATGTCAACGCATGCGATATGCTGCCTGGCACTCTGCTTATCTATGCCACATGTTAGGTTTAGAGCATATCGAATTCATTGTGGAAACGATGCCTGTCTTCCGTACATAAGTAACGCATAATAGTCCAACTCGAGTACTTACTATTACTCGACGCGGTCCACAGCCACTGAGGTTTTTTTTTTACCACAAAGCGAGCGAGTCTAGAAGTGAAGCGGCTGCTTGGCAACACGTGCAACGTCTGATGTACTCCAGTGATAAAATGAAGGAGTTATTAACTGCAATCAAAGAATAGTCAGCGTGACCATCACATTTAAATATTTGCTACACCTTCTGTGGCTGCCAACAAAGTGAGCAGTTATTCTGGCACTGGGACCCAGGGATGAGAATTCGCGTCACCAACAGGCCCTCCTACGTTGCGAGGGCTTAAGGTTAGCATCGTATGTAAGAGGTAAGCGGGTCCAATAGTGTTCCGTGAGAAAACGGGAAACCTTGAATTCAATGGCTTTGTAGGATTGAAACCAACTGTTTTGCACTTGACCAACTTTCAACTCGAACGTCCTTCAAGCCTTTAAGCCTCATCGTCAGCCTGTCGAATAATTTTAGGCGCGACCAAGAAACAAAGGAGTTACCGATCCACAAATACTAAGCCTCAGTACAGACGCGTGGCTGATCAAACTAGCCCTGCCTTTTTACATCGTCCAATAGCGACTACCAATATCTACTCTCCGTGACCGTTAACAACAATTCGTGAACATGTCTCAATCAGCAAGACCATCCGCATCTACATCTACTGCGTACGCTCTTCTTTCCTGTTTTTAACTTATCTTTTTCTAACGCAATTTTGATTTTGTAGCTCATCCGCAACTCCCAATGACGCTTCATGGAGGGCGGGTCTTCGTCCACCACCAAAAGACTTGCGCCCACAAACAGAAGACGTCACAAACACCAAAGGAACTGAATTTGAGGATATGTTCCTTCGTCGTGAACTCCTCATGGGCATTTTCGAAGCAGGTTTCGAAAGGCCATCGCCTATACAAGAAGAAGCCATCCCTGTCGCCCTTACCAAACGTGACATCCTTGCTCGTGCTAAAAACGGGACAGGCAAGACCGCTGCTTTCGTTATACCCTCCTTACAGCAGATTGATGTCGGCAAGAATAAGATTCAAGCCCTACTCCTCGTCCCTACTCGCGAACTTGCTCTCCAGACATCCCAGGTCTGTAAAATATTGGGAAAACATATGGGTATCCAGGTCATGGTGACCACAGGCGGCACAACCCTCAAAGATGATATTATGCGCTTATCAGAGACGGTTCATGTTCTCGTTGGAACACCGGGACGTATCCTAGATTTAGCAGGCAAGAACGTTGCTGATCTCAGCGAGTGTCCCGTCTTCGTCATGGACGAGGCAGACAAACTTTTGTCACCCGAATTTACTCCTGTTATGGAGCAATTACTCTCTTTCCTTCCTACGGATCGTCAGGTCATGCTTTTCAGCGCAACCTTCCCTATGATGGTGAAGGACTTCAAGGTAGGCTCGCCACGAGTACTACCTTTGCTACCAGTGTTTGACGTGTTTTTTTCGTGTAGGACAAACGCATGAGAACTCCTTACGAGATCAATCTTATGGAGGAGCTCACCTTACGTGGTGTCACGCAGTATTACGCTTATGTCGAGGAGCGACAGAAGGTCCACTGTTTGAACACCCTTTTCTCTAAAGCAAGTTCCTACATACCAACCTCCTTTCCTTGCTAACCATCCATCTCCAGCTGCAAATCAACCAATCCATTATATTCTGTAACTCTACCAACCGCGTCGAGCTACTCGCCAAGAAAGTAACAGACCTCGGCTATTCCTGTTTCTACTCGCATGCAAAGATGCTTCAGTCACATCGTAATCGCGTGTTCCACGACTTCCGCAATGGGGTCTGCCGCAACCTCGTCTGCTCAGACCTATTGACCCGAGGAATTGATATCCAGGCAGTCAACGTCGTAATCAACTTTGACTTCCCCAAGAACTCGGAGACGTACCTCCACCGCATTGGTCGTTCTGGTCGGTTTGGGCACTTGGGTCTTGCTATTAACCTGGTCACTTATGAGGACCGTTTCAATCTATATCGCATTGAGCAGGAGCTTGGCACCGAGATTCAGCCAATTCCCCAGGCTATCGACAAGGGCCTCTATGTCGCACCCAGCGCTGCTGAGGAGTCTGCCCCGCAGAAGTCCCAGTCCCAGCCACAACCATCTCAGCAACAGCGACAGCAGGCACCTTCTCAGCAAACACCAAGCAACAGCCGCCAGAACGGCGCGACGCCTGCACCGTCGCAAGGGCAGCGAGGTGGTTATGCCAACCAGGCAGCGTACCGCAACGGCACTCCTACACGATGAGCTCGTTCTTTCATGTTGCGTGTAGGAGGGAGGGGGGAAAGACCATCACCGCTCGAACATCATTTTCATCCTTTATCGTCAGCCGTCATCTCGACATCTCGTATTCCAGGGGTTGTGTTTCCCTTTGTTCGACATCGCCTGTCCATCCATCTCACTGCTCTGGCACCCGTCACATCTTGCGCTCTGTCCCTTTTTTCTCGCGTCTGTTTTGCGTGTTCGATTATATATATCATATTAGGTTATACTACGCTCCTAGTCTGGCCCCTACGTACGTACTCCGATCGGGAGTCGAGTTTTTTGCTGATGGTGAATGGTGTGGGTGGTGGTCTTGAGGTGGTGGGTGGGTAGGCTTGGTGTGGTGTGGTGTGGGGGTTGGGGTTCGGAAATGTTTGGGTAGTTTTGACTTTGTCTGGCGCCATGTTCTGTGTCGGATATCGTTGGTACTGCCGGTACCGTGACAATACAATTCCTTCCCCAAAATTGACGAGTTCTTTCGAATTCCCAAGCTGCAGGCCGGTAGAAAAGAGATAGCCCACCATCGCAGGTGCTCACGTTGGTGTAAGATGATAAATATAAAGGATCGACTCGAATCGTCAGAACTGGTTATTAGGACGGTACATCAGTGTACTACTTCTCTGTCTTCTACGGTTTTAGGTCTGCTGCTCAGATTTTACTTAGGCACCATGTGGCCCAGTGGCGCGTGTTTACCAAAAGATAAGTTCTTACGTAAATCTCGATTAGGCGGCGTCCGACGGTCCGAGTACTAGTATTACTGACGGTCCAAGTACAAGACTTTAATCCATCATATATATATAGCAGGCGCTTCAAGTTCTTCCCCGGTATGCAATATCATTTCAACGGGCACGATTTGTCTCCCAAACTTTGCGTATGGACGTCATCTTTAGGGGGACGAGGGATTAGTACCTCTATCTTAATCCTACCAGCGTCTCTAAGGTGGATTACACTGTCACTCCCTAGGAAAATTCGGAGGTCTCGACTTTCGAGGGCTCTCCGCAAGGCGCCAGAGTTGCAGAATAGCCCATCCCCACTTTAAGGCCCAGAGTTCATGGCCAGTAGCAGGTGACCCTATCGACTTCCTTGGCTTATGGCAACCGAGCGATAACCGCTGCAATATTTTTGGGATCCGCGCTAACGCCAGGTTTTATCTTATGTATCGCTTCAATAATGTCCACTGCTTCCATCAAGATTTGTTATCTGTGGGAGATCCCGTAAAGTTCTCCACCACGACGTGCGCGTGACAAAGTGAGCCTCGTTGTTCCTCCTCCTCTGCCACTGCAAGATGCCTATCCTCTGACATTAGGCACGCCATGATGGGAGAATTTTTCTCTACGGTCTTGTTAATAGTTGTTATCAAGCTTTTATTAGCGATTGGCACTGTAGGAGGCATATCCCACAAAAGATTTCTTCAGCAAGTTTGATACTCCGAGGAAACTCGGATAAGCGGATTGTGTTAAATACGTGTACTTTGCACCTTTTGTGCTCAGAGTCTATACGACTGATCGCCACTGATGAACTTTGCAAGAAAAGTTGTCAAAGCGCTCGAGGTTCCCCATACTCATGATGAGGGTACTCCCTCCGGCCTGCAATTTGTTTCGGTGAGTTTTAAGTTCCGATTAGGTTTAACAAGCTAAGCTTACTGTATGGCTCCTCAGAGCGATGATCTGCTGCCAGTTCCGATAGAGGAAAGAACATGGACTGCATTCAGTTACGTCGCTTTGTGAGGACTGCAATCTGTTAGATTGACTGCACAGCTAACAATCTTGTCGGCCAGCTGGGGGAGCACGTCGGTGAGTAGTGAATTATCACAATAACACAGAGCACTTATAGAAGCTCTACTCGTAGATCAATGTTTCAACGTTGGTTGCAAATTTTCAACTTACAGCATAGCCTCACACAAGTTTTCTGATAGTTGGATGATAACCTCTGGCATGATTGTCCTCGGCATGTCGTGGTGGCAAGCCTGGCTAGTCATTTGGATTGGTTATGGTGTGATGACGCCGTTTATCGTCCTGATGGGTCGACCGGGTGCTGTATTCCATGTAACATTCCCTGTCGTCAACCGTGCCAGCTTCGGAATATTTGGAAGTTTGTGGTGTGTATTCAACAGAGCGACGATGGCATGGTAAGTGCGACGTCTTTCGCGACGTGCTGTATTCACTTCGTTGCAGTATCTGGTACGGGGTGCAATCAAGTATTGGTGGTTCATGCGTCTTGGTGATGCTCCGCGCAATCTGGCCAAGTGTCAATAATATCCGTGAGTTTAATGATGAATTGGTTTTCGTGATCTGATATCCTATACGACAAAGCAAATTCCATGCCGTTGTCCTCTGGCACTAACACCAGAGATTTTATGTGCTTCTTCATTTTTTGGGTTATATCTTTGCCCTTCATATGGCCTCCCGTGCACAAAATGTACGTCTAGAGAAGTTCATTCGGAAGGATTACTGAAGAGCTCGCAACAGTCGTCACTTCTTCACGTTCAAGACGATCATTACGATCATTGCCTGTCTCATCTTTATGATTTGGTGCATCGTCAAGGCAAAAGGTGTTGGACCGATTGTCAAACAGCCGGGAACCATTCATGGCTCCGAACTTGCCTGGGCCATGATTAGTGGTACTGCCGTATGCATCAGTAACATGATAACACTGACGACGTATGCTTGCCGCGCTTTCATGTATTATATCTACCTTATCATATTTGCAGGAACGCACCAGATTTTGGGTCACGGGCGAAGACTCCATCTGCACCGGTCGTTTCCCAGCTCTGGTCTATTCCCCTCTCTTATGGTTTAATCTGCCTCTTTGGCGTAATCGTCAGCTCCTCGTCGCAAACAATCTACGGGGAAGTAATTTGGTCACCTGTGGATTTGCTAGCGAAGTTCTTAGACGATAATCCATCCTCTGCCACTCGATTTGGTGTGAGTTTGAACAACGTAAGGTTGTTCTGCACTGACGAGAAGGTCGTTATAGGTCTGGTTCATCGCCTTCTCTTTCATTGTAGCTCAGGTAAGCACCATACTGGTTTCCTTAAAGACATAATGCCGATTGATCTCAGATAGGGTATGCAATGGACACACGAGTCGCTGGCATAGCTCATACTTTGTACCTTCCCCATTTCCAGAACGAACATCTCCGCTAACTCGGTCAGTGCGGGGTGTGATCTGACGGCGCTATGTCCACGTTTTATCGTAAATCCTTCACTTCATGCATTTGTCTCAGGAAGTACTTATTTTTATCACAGAATATCAGACGCGGCGGATATATATCAGCCATTGTCGGGCTTGTCATGTGTCCCTGGAACCTAGTGTCAAGCAGCAACCGTTTTGCCTCCTATATGTCTGCGTACTCGGTTTTCCTGAGCGCGATCGCAGGAGTTATGGCAAGTGCACTTGGATCTGATTTTATTTCTGACTTGACGTGCCCCTAGGCTACCGAATACTGGTTTGTGCGCAAGGGCCATTATAACGTCGATGACCTCTACGTTACCCGCAAAGGAAGTTGGTATTGGTACAATTATGGTTTCAATCCCAGGTTTGTGGGAGACTAGTACTGTTGGTTCTCCATCGCTCACTCGAGTTCAAAGAGCATATGCAGCATACGTGGCAGGCATCGCCATCAATGTAGTGGGATTCGCTGGGGATAGTACGTCCCTTTAAAGTGTATTTTGCTTGCAGTACTCATAGTTCCACAGTTGGAACACCCGTACCAATTGCTGCGACTCACATATTTGACTTGTCCTTCTTCACAGGATTCGGTACTTCAAGTATCGTATACTATATATTGAGCAGGATATTTCCGGTTCCTGGAGCTGCTAATGTATTTGAGGAAATAGACGTATCTGGGTATGAGGAAAGGATGACGAGCTGCAACGAAGATACGAACTCAAAGGACGATTGCACAGAGAAGGACTCGTCTACCGTATAGATTTAACAGCTTCGGAAGCTTCGAAGTAGACTTAAACAATGTGATTAATCCATGGAGGATGATCGGTTCAGGTTGAATTCAGTGAGATGATTTTATTTGTGAAATTGTTGTCAAGATTGCGTACTCGGTTTTATGGGCGACCTAACTGCCGCTTCATGCCGAGCGCAAACCTCGATTCCACCCTCTCAGCTGGCCTTGGATAGGACATCGAGTGAATGAATAGTATATTTGGCCATCTACGCGATATGAATTCCATCTACGCCAAATCTACGCGTCCCGTAGTCGAGGCCCGTGCACAGCTGCGGTGACGTCATAGATGCAACCAGACGAAAGCCCCTTTATATCACGCTGCGTAACAGACCCAGTTTGTAGGCAACAACATACAAACAACATACCGTGAATACAGTGCGTCCCGTTCGCAAAGGACGAGTGCAGGTGAAGCTCGGCACTTGTCATACGATCCATTGTTTTAGTGCTAAAGCTGAACTTCTAGACACTCATTGGCGGTGTGGCATGAGTAGGGACAAGCTTTGGAGCCTTATGGATATGGATGCAGAAACGTCAAGCTCGAAAAGAGCAAAAAGGCACTCTCACTACATGCAAGTCTTTCCTCTACTGGTAAAGCCGCCGACCTCAGATGTTTCAGGGGAGACTCGTTGAGCAAGTGCAGCATCCCGCTAACAATACAAGCAACCCTGCCACGCTTCGCCAGGCCTCTTCCCATTGTCCCAAACTGGAGTTGGGTCCGATTCTGCTCAGCGTGGATTCACTGCAGGCATTAAGACTTCACCTGAGCGCGCGAATTAAACGCAAACCAAGTCAGGGGTATCGACTGATCCCAACGTAGGGCCAGCTCCACTGGTAGAAGAACCCACTCCATAGCGCACTGACGGAATCAGTGGGAGGGTTCCTACGAAGGCTCCTGCATACGTCGATAGCTATGACACGAGACACGAAGAAAGAATGAGTAGAAGTTTTGTCATCGTTGGCAATCAATGCATTGGCTTCCATACCACATAATATCACTTGTTGAACGTTTTGAACAGTCTCAAACATGGGCAGTGAAATCTTGACCAGAATAGAAATCAGTAACATCTCAGTGGCCCATTTAACACGATCTCTGCAGGGCCTGAAAGTATCGTTGACCGCTCGCCGTGCCATGGGAGTGGATTTCTCATCGAGTAGGGATACCCGCGCCTGTAACACGCAAAGATTCAGAGACGTAAATATCACCAACTAGGTGACATCATGCTCAAGTCATCCTCTCCTATGAAGACACGTCTCTTTCAACAACCACCATCTCAGCGAAGAAACAGTTCCAAGATGCATCCGACCCTTAATTTTCGCCAGCAGGGAGATATGTCCCAGCGATACTGGCATAACCAGCCGCCACGAAACAGATTTGTGCGCTGAATGGATTAGTACTGACTGCGACCGCTCATCATCTGAATCACGCAGTTCATCATGACCGCAGCTCTCCTCGCTGGGACAGGGCTTGCGTATTATTGGGGCTATCGGGGTGTGGATCGGAGGCACAGTGCCGACAGTGAGTGTTATAATTATTTTCTGGAAATTGTGTTCTCAACATTGTTCCCGTCGCTTAGAAATATCTGCCAAGAAGTAGTCAGGATGTCATAGGAATAAGGAATGTTTTACTAGTCCCCCTTCGTACGATGAAAGTCTATTACTGTAATTTGCACCCGTATAACCTACTTTTATTTGGTACATAATGTCTTTATGTGAAACCTATTGCCGGGCATTACCATCATTAAGATGACAAGCTCAATATGTGAAAGTCATGACTCACAGGGTAGTTAATCATCCGAAGCATTTGATGATATGTCAGTATCTAGTCCATGTTTGACCGCTGACTGGTCAATGAGGTACTGCAACATTGACGTATTTTCGTCACATCTGGACAACAATCAATGAGATGCAAACGCCCATGGATGTGGAGACGCACAGCCTTGATATTGACCCCTCTACGTCACCTAATGCCTTCTGGGCTGCCCGCAATACAGGTGCATGTTCACCGCTGCGATCCCTCAGGAAGCGACCATGGGCCGTAATCACAGTCTGCACCCAAATGAGGTCGAACTCGAGATGAGGGCTCTTCTCCAGATGCTCCGACGTGAATCGAAGGAGTGCAGGGATATAAACACTAGGCATCTGTCGTGCAACAAGGCGTATGTCACTGCGGGGAATGCGCTCGTAAACTTGTTGTATAATGGGCTTTTCGTTCAAGCGGAATGCAAGAACGAGTGCCTTCAAGTACTCGCCCTCTGCGAGGATATTGAGTACAGCTTGCGGAGTGAGATCTATCGTGAGGTCGAAAGGGTCAAACATGACAGTGTCGTCTAGAGAGTAGATCAAGAGGCCTTCGGTGCTTGCAGCTGCCCAAGCACGCCCTGTTGGTGAGAAGCGCACGCATTTAGTACGCGCTTCTTGGCGGTGCTTTCGTACGGACATGTCGCCGGCACCTCTCGATGCGCCTGGAAGAGCCGTATCCATTCTATCTTCTAGGTCGCTGGCATTGCCGCGGTCATCAATAAGATCGATGTTGATACCTGCATCGTTAACCTTGCGACTGTCTAGAAACTCCTGGGTGCCATCCAACGAGAGGTTTTCTGAAATCTGAAATTTCTTCACGAGCACGCCCTCTCCTTCACGTACGTCATATAGACAAACGTACTTGCTATTTCCACCGGCAAGCACACACGACCCATCTGCAGTATATGCAAGGCTCGTAAACGCCTTTGTGGAAGAACTATTGGCAGCCGCGACTCGATCGTCCGCTTTTCGTCCTCCAGAAACATCTTTGCGGCCATCAATGACATTTGACTGCTTTCCGGATCGCACATCAAAGAATGTGATCTGGCCATCAAGCGTCGACGCTCCTAGCTCCACACCATCCGGTCGGAATGCAATCGAGAGAACATCGGAAGAGAGCGTAAGAGGCTCCACAGCGCGTGATCTGCCAAAAATGCTCCAAATGCGAATAGTGCGATCCCAAGAACCACTCGCCAGTTGATTGGCACCCGTTGGCGAGAAGGCTAGGGTAGATACGGGCGCTTCATGGCCGGCGAGGATGTCGAGAAGCTTCCCGGTCTGGACTGACCACATAAAGACTTCGAATGTGTCTGTTGAGCCTGCAGCAACAACTTCTCCTGATGGGTCGACTGCTATGGAAGAGAACTGAACAGGAGAAGGGGAGGTGAAAGTCCGGAAATTGCGGTACCGAACTAGGTCGAATGCACGAACGGTGCCATCAAGAGAGGCGGAGAAGAGAACGGAGCCGTGCTTCGCGAATGTGATGCCCATTATGGGTGCAGTATGCTCCGAGAAGGTTACGAAGCAGAAGCCATTTTGTACGGACCAGACCTTGAGCTTGCTATCATCACCACCTGTGGCGATGGTCTGCCCATCTGGAGCGTAAGCCAACGTGTTCATATCGAAATAGTGTCCCTGTTGTTTGAGGATGTAGGACTCTGATTGCCATTCCCAGACAAGGAGCTGACCAAGCCTACGTGCGCCGAAGGCAAGCCACTCTCCGGTCGGAGATATTGCAACAGATGAGATCTTCTCCTGTGAGATGCTCAGAGTATGTATATTTGTGAATGAAGGAAGTTCCCAAAGTCCAAACACTCCACTGGAGAATCCGACAACCAGGAGGTTGGAAGAAGGGTGGAAGGTGGTACAGACAACTTTCGTGTGTGGGAGATTAAAATAGTGGCGGTCATGTACACCCCACCTTGTCCGAGGAATTGAATGTGTGAAAGCTGAAGAAACAAGCTGTGGAGCCTCGGCGTCGTCTGGCTCGTCTTTAGCTGTCCATGTGAACACAGCACCATCACGACTGATAGTGTATATCTGAGCGTGTAAGTCAAAGGAAAGATGAAAGACTAGTTTCACGTACGAATTTGCCATTAGCAGAGAAGTATGCTCCAACGACAGCATCCTTATGGCCAGCAAATGTTTTTGGTCGAAACCCTTCTAAGGGATCGAGGGTGAATAATCGGGCAGTCATGTCGCACGATGTCGTTATGAAGTAGCTGATATTACTGAGCTTAGTGGTCAACAACAATATCTAGATGCGCTCACGTTGAATCCGGTGACCACTGAATGCTGGATACGTCGCCATGATGCCCCGTGTATGTACGGTGCAGCACAAATGGTGCAAACTCTCGGACTAGGTGATTTGGCGTGCGCCAAACTTGCACATGGGAATCGTGGGTCACTGCGATGAACCTAAGGGGTAATCATAGGATGAGAGCTATCAACGGCAGGAAAAATGCAGAACTCACTTTCCATCATATGAAAATTGTATGTCCTTGACCGGTTTTTGGAAGTTGAAATGATGCAAAACCACGCCTCTTTTGAAATTTACGAGCAACGCTCTGCCATCTGTGCGAAATGTTCAGTATTCGCAAGATTTGCAAGTATCCCAACCAACCTTCATCGACAGACACCAGAACGTTCCCATCTGGACTGAGGGCAATTGCAGCAATATTTTTACGATTCTCGACTGGTAGTGTTCGGGATTTATTGCTTAGGAAGAGCGTCGTCCTTCAGGATCTCTCATATGCTACATGATGCACTTACTTCACCAAATCAAACACTGATACTCGATTCCCGACAGGACTTAGCAGCGTGTTTCCATCGGGAGTAAAAAGAATGTTCCCCTGCTGGTAAACTGTCCCGCAGATGTTGGAGAACTAAACAGATGGTGAACTTCTGTGGCTGCTGATTGGCACAAAATCTCACCTTGTAATTTGCCTTCATGAGTTCTCAGAACAACGAGCAGCCTTGAAACAAAAGCTTTAAGCGCTCACTCGCTGGAAAATATGATCACGTGATACGAATATGTCAAGGTTTGCACAAAATACGAAGTCGCGATATGTGCATTTCAGTTGCAACGTCGAAAATGTTTGATGTACTGTTCTTTATATATATTTGAGAACCTTAGCTATGTTGATCGTGACCGGCTTGACCTCAAGAACACGAGTAGTGGAGTGGACATCAATTACTAGTAAGTATCTTTTGGTTGAAAACGGATATCGATACCTAAAATACAAGTGGATTTTGAAGGAACATCGTCAGTATTGACCGTAGCATTATTCGTGCCAAGACTCGGATCTTTCACCCACCCACTCGCAACCTTTGCCCTCCAGTGCTGAGTGTCTTCTCGTCGCTCATGCTGGAACCTGGTGACTTCGTAAGCTCGTCTACTGCCGTCCACCCTCGGATGCTTGAATGTGTGTTGTTGAATTGGAGTCCTTCCTCGACGAATATGTCAGATCGGGAAGACACTTACGAGAAAGTACTAGTGTGGCTATTGTTCTGCCTCGTTGGCACCAAGCACTCGGGGTAAAAGAAATTTGTGATGCGCGGATGGGTATAGCACTTCCTGTGATACGGAATCTTCATCCTATGATGTCAGTGTGGGTTGGCAAAAATAGTGCAACGCCCACTTACCACAAACAATATTATGCATCTCGAAGGACCAAGCCCTAGAAAATATTTTAGTAACATGGATGTTCGTCGATGTGGCAGTATTTGGTCCCTTCAAGCCTCAAGCTTTCAAGTTCAAGGGGCGAGTATTGGCTCGTGGCATCGGTTATGGCTTGGAAGACCACGAAGTTGCAAGTAGTGGGTTCTAATTTTGAACTGGGCAATGGACTCTGTGATATGATCTGGCGACACTCCATACTATCCTCACAACTCAGGCGTATAACAAGCACTGCAGACAAGAACAGAATCTTGAAAGGCACCCCGTATCGAAATCTGGGTAAAATCTTTTAGCGGACATAAGGTTCATGGCGAGCATGAACACTGTAATCGTCTATCACACAATGCCACTGTGGCATGTCGGTAATTAACCAGCGAATGTGTGGAGCAGTAAAGTTCGGGAGCGCACTCGATTTGCCAAAATTACGCTATTGCATCATAGGCATCGCTCCAAGGTTCTTTGTGGCTCCAAGATGACAAAAGGAGCATGCCACACTTCAAAAACTGCATGAAATTGTCTGCGTCACGACTTAAACGAAAAAGAATCAAGACATGCATGGCAGCGAGGAACAAACTCACAAGGAGCGGTAGTCCGCATGATGGCATCATTTCAGGTCAAGGACTACGTTCCGGCTGTCGCCTCCTGCGATCTTTGAGCGACGTCTTTACATAAAGAAAACTGCCTCCGGCAGCCAGAATGAGGCTACCCCAGCCAAAAGCCTTCGCGAGAAACAAAGTTCAGGGTTGTTAATCACAAGCGGCTTCTGCTGGCCACTCACCATCCGTCGACTGAGCATCCCAAAATTACACTGATATGATGCCACGTTCAGCTTCGCAGTGAATGACTACGTTATTTCAGAATCTGGGCAGTCGAGTGTAGATCGAGCGTCCAAGTCGGGTGTCACAACCCACGAAACGATAAGTGTAAACATTCAATATTAATATCGTTCAACCTTACCGTTTATAGCAAGCTGCGATCTAAATTGCTAGATTGTGACAGCGTGTGACTTCTCTTGTGACACCTGAACTCGAATCGTGACTAGTGCTGTCTACTAGTGCAACTTGAACTAAGTTGAGTTTTCAAACGTTTTCGTGTCCCCAACATACTAGCCTAGCTCAGCTACCTGTCAATCGCGACTAGCATAGCACGCAGCTCTTGGCAAACGCCGATTTGAACTACCCATTTGACAGGATTAATGCAAGGCTCCAGAGGGCTGTTTGACCTCAAGAGCCGGCTACCCATGGTCCCGTGCGAGAAGCCATCAAAGTCTGTATTTTTACTCGCTGCACTCATTTGATCTTTGTGCGGGGTATGTCACAGTCAATGACTTCACAAAATATTTCTTATCTAATGTTTAATTGTATAAAAGTTCGGGGTGTACAGCAAGTCCCACCTGATTCTCCATGGTAGACTACGAATGATGGGGTCAATGACGCCGTTTCCCTTCTTACAGTGTTAGGTTACCGCATCGAATACCCGACGCATGCGCAATCAATCGCAAGCAAGTGCTTCCTGGCGATTGCCAGCCACCCGTCACCTGGTCACCGTGTCTCAGGAACTGGGGTGCTGATATCGGCGCTCTTGTGGGCATCAGATCTTCTGCAATATACTTATACCACACTTCCTGGGCGATAGCCTAAGCCTGTCACAAGACTGTACTGTTGAACTGGGCGCCTTGCCCTCCCACCCTCATCTTGGCAGAATCAGCTGCCGTTGACCATGGGTTCACATCATCCGGAAGGCATCTGGCTGTGATAACAAAGCAGGTGATGACATTGTTCCTGGTTGCTACGATACGCATGCACATCACTGGCAGCCCGATACGGTGTCCCTACCCCACATACCGCAAAGACACAATCAGTCCACAACCTTCAGGCAAGGTTCACAGTTGTGGGTCAGGGACGACAGCGTCTTTTTAATGTGCTTCGTTCCGCTGAGTGACAGCTTATATGATTTAATTATAGGAATGCCATGCGAGCGAAGAGAATCGTGGGCATCTGATCTGCTTTCGCGTACCCACAACCCGATTCGCTGAGGTGTCGCCAAAGCTATTCTCAACCTGATGAATTAGCACCTATGTCTACTTGCTCGGTTGTGAAACAAGCTTCTGCTTATTAAAGATACGTTGGCTTGTCCCCAGTTTCCCAATTCCAACCAATAAAGAACAGATAGTCGGAATGTTCCCGGATCAGTAGCATTGTCGAGATTTGTCATGATACATAACAGTAGGGCATGTGCCATTTTCCTTCATAGCTTTCATCACTTTTCTCACGAAGGGTTCTCGAAGGCAGTCGTTGGTTCTCGGTGACTCACATGGCTTCACGTCTTGTCCAATGACGATGCCGGTTGTTTGTTATCAACCGAGTTCTACCTCGCGCTTTCTTCACGATTGTTCACGCTTTGATTCCGTAGATGCGAAACCGCCGGCAATTCAGGGAATGTTGCCGACCGATGGCCCCATCAATTGCACTGAAGTTCATTTACCTTATCTCCGCAATGGATTGAGAGGAGAAATATCATGAACAAAGGGCAGCCCTTACGATATGTTCTGCCAGTAGAATGGATGCGTCATGCACCGAAGTAGGTGAGATTGATATTGTGACCGGGAGCAAAAGATAGAATACTTGCCAATTGGTATCAGCATCAGCCCGTGGAATGGCTCGGCAGCCATGTCGTCACCTTAGGTGATTCAAATCCGAGCTTTGAAATCCCAGCGTCCTCGCATTCGCGCTAAGTTCTAGAAATCAAATACGTTACAGTCGAACGCGTTTAGTTGGCACTGATGGTCACTTTGTAGGTGTATTTTCTTTCTAGTTCTACTGAATTTGATTCACTTTGAAGTCGGAGGGATGAACTGTACGATTCTAAGATTTCATTCCTTCAGTAGTAGAACGCCTGAGTGACGTCGGATACCAGTTTCACGGGCCACATATGCTATGTCGGGAAGCGATCGGCGATTATTACTGCGCATACTGTAAGATGATTATGTGCAAATATAGAAATTTGGGAATTTCGTACATAATGTCTTTATTAACCGATGCTGTCACGCTAACGTAATTTCCTTTATATGTGCGTTGATGTCACTACTTTGGTCGTCACAATAATATTGCCTTTCTTCCCGTCAGGTATATAAATGCTGTCCTCACTCTCCCTAACCATTTAACGATCCGACCCCTACCCTGGCACCGTTCAAACAAGCTCTACGACTCTCCTCTAAATATATAGGGCCGTCCGTTTTATCCCATTCTCTACAACTCCCTCTCTAGCCACCATTCAGTCGTCTCATCCTAACAGTATGCCCGGCGCAATACCATATATCGGAAATGCGACAAGGATATGGGAGATCAATGTGCACTGGAGCCTGTATTCTCAGTGCGGAATATGGGATCCTAAGGGTCGCGGCGTGGATATTTGGGAATGCATTAGAGCTCGTAAGTTGCCACTTTCTTTTGTGTCTAGCAATCCTCATATGTCCCCTCTAGATGACTCAACCCAGTTTACCCAGGTTCGCTAACAGTCTCGCATTGTCATCTCTTCGTAGTAATCTCACCTTTTTCAGCCACCGAACGGTCTTTACTGGCGTTACATCGCCCGCCGGTAACCAATTCATGGTTTCATGAACACTGCCATAAAACAAACCTTGACGCCGTGATTCCATCATGTTACCGCTCTTGGTCATTTGGTACCCACAGACGCCTAACTCGGTCTAAGGACCGCGTCATCCCACCCTCAACGTCGCAAGTGAAGGTTATATATCTCCTAGGTATAGGAGAGAGACACATGGTCATATTGCCTTCGATGAGGGATGTGGAAGGTCATGTATGAATGACACGCATTTTACGATACTACTCTTCTCTGCATTCTCTTTGGCTGGTTCCGAACTTCCGCTCCATTTATAGTCACGCTCCACCCCTTTTTTTGGTATATTTGCTTATTTCATTGGGTCTTCTGGCACAAAACACTTACTATACGTGTCTATTCTAATATCCACTGCGATAATTTGTTGAGGCACGACTGCAGGTAGACCTAATAGATGGGGGACGATGTTGTTCCCTCCGCTACATTCCCAATTTGTGTGTTCCTGGTTGCAGAAAGTGCACGTTCTCCGTCACCAGGGGCAAAGTATGCACTAGGTGAGTGACCGTGAGTCGCATCATATTGCTGAGAGCACAATATTGAAACAGTTCATCTCATTTGCGATAAGTAATAATCATACGCATTTTCATTGTTAATCAATGTACCCCATGTCACTGGTACCACCCACATAACAGAGCCTTCCTGCCCCTGGTGACTACCATACAATACAACGGGGGGGGATCTTGCACCCACCCAGAAACACGTTATGTTACTCATGCTGTAAATCTGATTATACACGTGTGCATGTTTAGCCAGGTTTCATGAGAAGTAGACTTGTAACGGGTGCGGACAAGATAGGGGTGCGCGGACACGAGGCTCGAGCGAGTGTCTAAAGCGGAAGCACCCTCTTTCGCAGGCCAAGAATCTACCATCGCTGACGTGTTGCAAATGTTCGAATACAGACGGCGAGGAAGTTGAACTCTATCAGAATTAATGTCACTGCGCGAATTGCCATGACCCACGCGGTCAGGACTCAGGCTACATTCCCATTTATTCGCGAGAACATGATGGCGACATAGCGACATCCCGCATTGATGAATGCAGAACTGAGCTGAGATAACATCATCCCCATCCCACCCGGCGCCTCGATATGATCGATGTGCCGCATGACTGAGCCTCCTAGTAGTAGAGCCTCCCATATCACTCAAGAGCCGACGATCGCTCGAAAAGGGTAGCTAAAACAGTCTTGCCAGCGCCAAATTCAGCCGTAGGCTCCGAACACACACATCCCTCAAATCGTTATCCCCGACCATGATCTGTGGCACATTGGGTCCTGAAGCCCAGGAGATGCCAGTAATAGTCTTGGCCTCTCCCAGATGGCTAGGAGGAGAAAAACGTTTATCGGAAGCCTCATTGCCTTGGGAAATGAAATCATGATAAGTCCTGATAGGGCATGATGTACCAGGGTTACTGGTACGGTCTTGCTCCGGCGTGAGGATATTGTACGGTCTTCTGCCATCAAAAACATGACGGATCGGAGACTATCGGAGAACGAGGGATGACGGTCATAAGGGGCTCTCATTTCTTGATATTGTTATACAAAGCTCATCTGCTGGTACCATGGTGTTGTTCACCATGGCACCTCATGGCACCTGTTAGAGGTACTTACTGTCTCTATGTGATGATATAAACTCAGATCTGCGACTCTTAATCAGCGGCAGCGAGAACGATGAACGATTTTCACTCAGGCACCGTGCATAATGATATACTTAGTACATCGTCAGCTCATTAAACGTATTGAACGCATGAAAACAATCATGATGGTAGATGGAGATGTAACAGATGTATAGGTAAATCCAATGAGCGCTGCACTTTTCCGACAGTGGGGACGACGCGCCTGTAAGTTCCCCAGATTTGCCCTGCCAGGTGTGTGCAATTTTGGTTGCCAATGCTGCCAAAAATTGCGACTCAGTTTTGATTGCAGGTACAGTCCCAAGGTAATATCGGGATGTGTGCGTTGGCCAAACAGGAGTATCATCGACAAACAGGCGCCATGCGGAGCGCAGATAGTACAACTCCGTTGTTGGAATAGAGAACACCTGCACCCGAAATGGCACCACGAAGAGGCGATTCCAAGACGAGAGAAAAAACACACTCGCGGTCTAGTTGTGACTTTGCATAGAGTTGTACCAATGCAGAATATGCACAGGGCGTGCGCACATATATGGGTAAAGGATGAAATGACAGGAATGCGGCTCGCGGCGAAAGCTCGGGAAATGATACTTACGATAAATCGGCCACATTCCCCTGACCCAACGATGACTCTGATGCTGGAGCTATACACGGGCCGTCCCTTTTTTCAGCATATCCATATCTGGGCAATGCGGGGCAGATAAAAAAAACACTCGGTCCGAAGATAGGCTTGCATGACTGTGGGGCATGATACTGGCATGATGCGATTCCCATCCTGAACAAGACGACAGCCGGCATCACGAATATGTCATCGAACAATAATCGAACAGGCATGAATTTGCAATTGGTACATAAGACTTCTAGTGAGACTTAGCTATTCTTGCATCGCTTGGTTCTTGATGTGATTGCGTCGAAGGCGACGGCGGTCCCCAAAACTACATGAGCGTCAACATGTTGATTTTCTGTGTCAAGCCCGTGTGATGCATAAGCCACGCGCTGCTGTGCAACAAACATCATTTACAGTCAGGCTCAAAAATGATGAGGAGTCGATTGAAGCAGAGGTCCGATACAGTATAGTCAATAGAACAGGCGATGCTGGAATTATAATTATATGAACATGGTATTTCTTGGAGATGAATGCGAAGCAGTAAGTAAAACTCGATATCACAGGAGGTGGACACATACAGAACTGGCGAGGTCCATTACTGATCACCTGATCACACCACCATCTTCAAACCTGGCAACATCTTAAGGTATTCTGTGAGGTGTGACTCAGCGCTCTTGTTGCGGTGTATGGTGAGCCACTTGAGTGGGCATTTGGAGCGAGTAGCGAATGCCGAGAATTGTTTGTGTGGCCAAGGATATCTATCCGGCGAACAGAAGCGGATAACCAGCTCCTCCAACGCTGGTAGGGTTAGGGCTTCAAAAAGGCTACCCAAGCCAGCGCGCATGACATTGACCTCAAGTCGATGAATGCTATAGTTTACCGTGCCTATCAGAGTGAACGGTTGCAGGTCTGTCTGCGACAATGCATCCGCACATATGGAGGAAACGCTGACCCGTTGGACTTGCGTGCAGAGCCCGATGACCTGCAGAAAAGTAGCACTGCTAACCAGCGCGAACTGAATCTTCAATTCCAAAAGCTGGTGCCAAGGCAAGTCAATGGAACGCAAAGAGTGTAGATCATAGGTCAGGGATTGCAAGACCGCGGAACGAAGCTGTGGCGTTGGGCTGGGTATGGAGATCAAGAAATTTGCTTTGTGAAAAGTGACCTGAAAGCGCGACAGGGACTGGACAGAGTTGTCCAATAAACCTTGGACGGGAGGTCCATGCCACCAAAGGTCAGAACATCGGCTCAAGAAAGGTCGGAGCCATTGTAAGGAAAGAGGCTCTTTCCCATCTGAGAGGTCCATGTCATGCACCACACGAATGGATAGCGGGACACTCCTGGCATTTTCTAGCCAGCGCTTGTACTCGTCACCACTAGTTGTGTCTGCCCTAAGCAGGGATATGCTTAAGGACGCCCACAATCGAGGAGTGGACAGGGCAACTGCTCGCCAGTGACGGCAGACCCTTGTCAAGACCATTGGGCATTCATCCGGTGAAGGCGTAACATAATTTGTCTGGGGAAGACACCGAAGAAATATTTCTCCAAGAAGCTCAGATGGTAGCCAACAACGTGCTGGAGATGCCAGGGCTTCGTGGAATGCCAACGACTCTTGCACGATGGCTCGTTTCTCCTTCAATCTAGCCTGGATTCCTTGTAATTTTTCCAATGCATGGTTCAGAAGGCCGATGTGGTCGTCGAGAGCTGCAAGCTGCGACTTTCGCTGCGTTACAACAGCGTGAATGGTTGGGACCTTGTCGGACGGAACATGACTGGTGGGACGATGATAAGAGAACGATGTCGGCGTGAACTCAGATAGCTGAGCCCAAACTTATCAGCTTTGACCCAGATGGAAGATGATTAGAATTTTCCATACCGGCTCTAAGATGGGAGACTGGGAGTGGCATCATGATGAGCAATGATCACGCCATCGCAACTGACAAGCAAACTCACCATTAATGGTTCATCGAGCAAATCATTCAAATCAAGACTGGCCATTTACAGGTGTGATGTTGCGCGGTAGTATACGATGATATTGTGCGATAATCGATTTCAACTTCAAGTAAATTGCTTGAGATGCTAGCAAGTTAATTAGGCGTGCCACGTTCAACGTTGCAATGACGACTCTTGAACAGGCGTAAAATCAGGTATACTAGGTTGTATAACCTGTACAGTGCAGTTCCCTCGCAAGTACTTGCGGTTTTGTCTTTGCGTAGCGAGCGGATGACTTCGGGAGTGGTGTAGTACCGCATAATATAGCGGCCTAGGCTAGCCGTACTAGTAGCGCCCACGCCTAGGGCGGTCCCGAGCGCACGGCCCCTGCCCGGGATGGTAGGTAATTTTCTGCTTAGCTCTTTGAATCTCTTTTATGGTCTGTCAGACTGTCTCCGTTTGCTGGTGTGTAGCTGCGACTCGCGACACCAAGGCTGAAGCGCTGACATGCACATGCATCTCACCGAGAATGTTATGGGGCAACATACATATGCCAATTGATTATTTTACCCGTGTGAGCATGCTGCATCACCGCCTATCACCGCGTTACTGGTTAACGTTAACTATGGTGCTTTGTTGTCGTTGTAGTGTAAGTTAGTAATGGTCTTCGACGTTTTACGGTCTCGTATCCTTTCAAGGTTTCTCTGCCAGCAGCCTGGCCAGTGCTTGGTTGCTTCGGAAATTCCGTCCGACAGGTGCACGCCAATGCATGCATCACTTATACTTAACACACTATGAGTCTTGATCATTTTTCCTTGCAGGGCAGAGCAGGATTCGCTGTCGGGCCGCTGGCACTGCCCGACCGGGAAAATCCAGAAGACTGATGAATGAAGAACGTTGGAACGCAAGAAAAATCGCAGATGTTTTTCCGAGGGACAAGTTCCGCTCGACTCTGATAGTATTAATTAAGAGTGACTTCTCCCCGAGGGCCGAGACAGGATGTGCGTATATTATGCTTCCTACTCTCAGATCACTTTCTTTGCTCCCTCTAATAACCTCTGACTAGTGAATTCTTGAGGACTCAATACCAAATTGGAGAGATGAATGTCACATCATTCATGGCCTTAAAAATTATTTCCAGCTTTCACCTCGGGGCCGCTTTAATCACTGACCTGTTAGGCTTTTTGTGCTGTAGTGTGGGATGTCAGCACGATTCTCGAAAGAGAAGGCTTTGCATGTCAGGGTTTGGCGGGAGTCACTACGTTCAAATTGGAGCAGCCAAGTACTGTATCCGGTCGAAAACCGTTCTTCTCATATGGAAACCTGTCAGGCTCCTCCGAATGTGCCTGCTGATTCTGTTTGGTCGGTCACCAACAGACTTTTCCTTTCACCGCAGAAATTGGCCGAACTTTAATACATAGCATCACATATTGTGGGTTCGTCAAAATTTGCAGCGATATCGTAATGCAAATTAACTGCTTGCGTCTCGTGCGCCCTCACGGTGTGTGGAGGTTGCCTTCATACTGGTTTTTCCCCCAGTCACGCTCGGTAGAGATCGAGACTCCGTCATAATGATGAAGATATGAGCGCATGGGGCGCGGTGCAACTGATGATGACGCGAAAGGACTGGTTCTAAATCACGGAGGCGTAAATGGTCGACCGTTCATCCAATTAGACTTCAAATTCAACTGAATATTAATTGTTCTAGCTCTTTGAGTAGTTCCTGATCTTCTTCAGAGCCCGGTATGACCCCAGGGATGATTAATTGATTCTTGTCGGGAGTGGCGCAATGATCAAAGCGAGGTCCTTTTCTTGTCATTTTGATCGGGGGGATGTGGCTGGCAAGGCATATAAGGGAGACATTCGATAGTCAGGTCATAGACGAATGAAGTACTTGCATCCATCCGAGTGAGGACCACTACTAGTGGAATTACATAACTACTATTTAGTCGTGCTCAGCGCTCTCCTTTTGAGTGGTCGCACAACATTCTACGTCTGAACAGCTCACCTCGATTGAGTTCGTCGTTGCTGCCAGGTCCTGGTTTGACCGCTACCTTGAAGAACAACTTTCGTGATTCGAAGTTTCTCAATTCAAGGATGGACACTGTACAACACCCTTCGGCAACATGGGAAGCAGTCTCAAATGGCATTGTGTTTTACAGACGACAGCAGCTGTACACGCTACCCGGAAAGCTCCCAAACATCGCTGACTACTTGATCGCTGGGTGCAAGAATGGTGGGCCGATAGGTATGTGCCCTATCCAATTATCCAGAATTTGCAGGATGAGAGGTGCCCTAGCACTTATGAGAGACACCTCAAAGCTGGTTGCACTGGGTCGCGGAGGACCTACTTTTACAAAATCTCAAATTCAGGTGTATTCACCGGCCGGAGAGGGCTTGCTGCTATTCAGTGTGGATATTCTCCATCAAGTCAAGAGTTCAACGGGTAGCTAACTCGCGTTTGGCAGTGGGATCAAGGCCGAATAGTGCGGTTCGGATGGACCTTCGATGAGCGACTCGTGGTTTTGAATGAGGAGGGCGTGTATCGTCTGTACGACCTGCAAGGCGACTACCAGCAGTTTTCGTTGGGAAATGAGGCAGCGGAGTTGGGTATAATCGACGCTAGAATACATGAGAATGGACTAGTTGCCCTAACAGGCTCTTTGACTCTCCTAGAGGTGAAAGACTGGGAAGGTGGGAGGCCATTGGCGCTTGCAAACCCTGGTATGTCATCATTATCCATATTGTCTGTCTAGCATGTATCAATTTTCGGTAGGGATATCCGAACCACCTCATTCGTGGGCTGTTATACCCCCGGATCAATCGATATCGAGACATGTTGAGGTGCTACTCTCAGTGGATGCCACTATCCTTGCCGTGGATAACCTGGAAAGCGCAGACCAACGCGTAGCCCGTGGACCATTTTTGCATGTCTCCCCTTCGCCTAATGGTAAATTTCTTGCGTTGTTAACTTTCTCTGGGCTCCTTTGGGTCGTTTCATCGGACTTCCAACGTGAACTAGTCGTCCTCGACACGGCAACTGTAGGTGCTGAAGGACCGGTCAATCAAGTGGAATGGTGCGGCAACGACGCAGTTTTGGTTACTTGGAACGATCTCGCATCTCTCATTCTGCCATCACGAGATAACCTAGCGGGAGAAACCCTGCGGTTTGGGCTTTATCTCTCTTCCACATCAATGGCTGATATGATATCAATAGCTATCTGTATTTTGGTGCTACCTTTGTCGTTACGGAGGCCGATGGTGCCCGTGTTATAGGGCAGGACGTTTGCGACTTCATCCAAAAAGTGCCTGGTAAGTTCGCTCTGTGGTACTTTTCGCAAGTGAACTTTGATATGCTTCGTACAGTGTCTTCAGTATCAATATTCCATCCAGGCTCAACATCATCATCTGCCATCCTGTTTGCAGCTTGGGAAAGTTTCATACAACGATCACCAAAAGCAGACGAGAACATACGAAGCATTCGATCAGACCTTGCTGCAGCTGTGAATGAGTGTATTGATGCTGCCGGTCATGAATGGGATCCTCATTGGCAAAGAAAGCTGCTTAGTGCAAGTATAGTGCTTCAAACTGGTCCTTCAGTTACTGATTGAAGACCTTATGATAGGCCGCGAAATTTGGATGGGGGTTCCTAGACCTTTACAATCCCACCGATTTTATAGCCATGGGCCAAGCATTGAAAGTTCTGAATGCTGTCCGCTTCTACGAGATTGGGATCCCTCTGACGTATTCGGAGTGAGTTCAATATCTGTGAGGCTCGATGTGATCGAAATCTGATTCCCGCAGATATCAATATGTATCTCCGGCGCACCTCATAAACCGTTTAACATCCCGAAACCTGCACCTTCTTGCTATCCGTGTTTCTTCCTTTCTGTCTCTTAAACCTGATGTTGTTCTCAAACATTGGGCGAGTGTAAAGATTGCACGGTCCAAGTCTTCAGCTGTTGATGGTGAAGATGATGAAGTGTGCAGACTCATAGTAGACAAGTTTGAGCAGCTCGGGGGCGGGGAGGTGAGCTATGCAGATATTTCCCGGCGAGCATGGGAGGTTGGGAGGACGGGATTGGCCACCAAGGTAAAGGTGCTTCTCGTTATTGCACCCTTATGCTGAGAGATTCTTTGTTCAGCTACTAGACCACGAAACTAGGGCTTCCGATCAGGTTCCATTACTACTAACCATGAAAGAGGACAAACTAGCTCTGGTAAAAGCGGTCGATAGCGGTGACACCGATCTTGGTGAGTAGTGCCCTGTGTCTCGAACTTTGATATCTGAGACAATTGTCTAGTGTACCATGTATTACTACATCTTCACAAGCGCCTTCCTTTAGGCTCGTTTTTCAAGTTGATCGAGGATGGCGGAGATCAGCTTGCGCCTGCAAGCAAGCTCCTTCAAGTTTATGCTCGGGAGCAGAACCGAGAAATGCTAAGAGATTTTTACTACAGTGATGATAGGAGAGTGGAGAGTGCAACTCTGGCGCTGGACGAGGCAGCCCAAATGACTGTACGCGCGACATTTCCTTTAGTTATCTGCGATTTACAAGTTACTCAGGATCCTCATGCGGTGATGACAGCTGTGAATGCAGCAGAGAAGTTCTTTTCAGAGGACAAAGATCGTCCATTTGAAGCCAAGGTAAGCATGATTCTTGGCTCTGCCACTGTTTTTGCTCAAATTCGAGCTTTATTCTGTAGATGATGAATGAAAGTGTTCGCCTGCTTGCGCTTCAGCAGCAATATGAGAAGGACTCAGATGGCAAAGTCAAGTTTTTCGGACAAAGTGTCTCTGAGACGATACGCACGTGTATCTCGAACAGCATGAGCAAGAAAGCCGACCGCGTCAAAAGCGAGTTCAAAGTTCCAGACAAACGGTCCGTCAACTGTGTTGTGCCTAGGGCCTTTGAACTTATGCCACCTTTTCTAGATTTTGGTATCTCAAGTTGCACGCGCTCACAGCTATGCGAGATTTCGACGCACTAGATGCGTTTGCGCGTTCAAGACGGAGTCCTATTGGCTACGAGGCATTCGTAAGACATCTTGTGGAAGCTGGTCACCTCAAGCAAGCGGCGTCGTACGTGATGCGATGCGATGGCCCAAAACGCGTGGGACTTTATGTGCTGTGCGAAGACTGGCGTTCGGCAGGCAGGGAGTGCAAGGAACGTGGAGATAAGAAAGGGATGGAGTAAGTATTTTGACTATCGTTTGCTGCTTATGGCTTATGGTGGTTGAAGACAACTCAGGAGGTCGTGTCCTAATTCCCTTATTGCCAGAGAGTTAGATCAACTCATGGCATCGATGAAGTGAACCATCTACCGAGTTCAGGGCACGCTGTGTTTTGGAAGGGAATGCCCGAACCTTCTAGGTATCACTTCTATGCTGTACCCATCAACCAGATTTTTTTTACCATGGCGTGTGCCTCGACGTACCATAAAGCGGGTTTTCTTTCTCCAAGAACTGACCAGAACTTGATCAGAGCCGTGTGCTTGCATTTCGCTTGCCTCAAAGAGCCAGCACCACACAAAAGTTGTCGCTGTTCAATGTGTTTGTCTGGCAACACGGCAGAACTTGCAGGTTGGCCACGGACTTAAGAGCAGACCATTTACCAGATTCTGCAGGAGTCGGAGAAAATCTCTCGTCCGCAGAGTGGGCAAATTCATGTACGAGTGCACACTGCAGACATGATCTCAGATTCTCCTTAACCCGCGGCTATCTTGAGAGGTCTGACTTGACCTGCAACGCTCGAACCCTGGGCCGGGGTGGTTGTCAATACAACTGTGTCATGGCGGTAGGGCATCCACCTGCCAGTGAGAGTGAGTTGCTCGTGGAAATCCTGGACTGAGTTTCAAGTTGAACGAAGATCATTGTCACCCGTGCAAGGTTCGCATATGGTACCCCATGACAGTGCTCGTTGAAGCGGAATTGACAGCCTGGGTCGATGATCGATGATCCGTGCCGTGTCCTGCACTGCAAGTCGTAAACCGGGCCAATCACGAAAGGGCCGAAGTAGAACGGGAAAGTTCAAACTTACCAGGCCGTGGCATCTGTGCCTACGCTAGAACCATCTATCACGGAAGATATCACTGCTGCCAGTGTGGATAGAGATTCCTTTGGAATATTTATTATAATACAGTTGTTCAACGATTGTGCTCAATGCCAACACAAAATATCTGGATACGGAGAGAATCATTCGCGGTTTCGGAGTAATAACTTATATCATGATCTTGAGGTCTTGAGGCCTAGGCGGCTAGGCCCAGGGGCAGTCGACGCCTTTAAGAACGTTATCGGAGATCAATGATTACATAATTAGTGTGAGGCTAGGAGTCGGCAAACAAGGTTTCCCGGATTGCTAGACCAAAGTAAGAAAATTATATCTTCTTCAAGTTAAGCTCGGTGTCGCTCCTTTTCTTTGCTCTCCTTATTTTGTTCTCGTTTACCGCCATGTATGTGCTATTCGTTTACATGTTTATTGCCCGTGGTTGACTTTTTATCACTAGGTCGGGCGTAGACCAGAAGACCGCGACGTCTGCTACAACGGCCACTTTCGTCACTGCCCTTGTCTTCAATGCTGCAGTCTTTGGGATTGAGATAGGCCTGTTCACAGCACTACGACCATACTTCAAACAAATCTACGAGCGACGCACACGAGTTCTGGTTGAGAAGTATGCGTTCATCTAGCATCTCATACCAGACTGCTCACGTTTTGTTCATACAGGGACCGTGTCAAACCTCTCGAAGCTGGATTTTTAACTTGGCCTATTGCCCTATTCAAGACAGACTATCGTGATGTTCAACAAGTCAACGGACCAGACGCCTATCTTTTTGTTCGATTCTTGCGCATGATGATTCGCGTCCTTCTACCTATCTGGTTTATTTCTTGGATCGTGCTGATGCCAGTCACCTCTGTCAATAATTCTTCCGCCAACAGCACTGGGTTGGATCGCTTCATCTTTGGAAATGTTTCCCGTGACCATCAAGCTAGATATGGTGCCCACATTATCCTCGCATACCTCTTCACTTGTGAGCCCACTCAACAGTTTTTAGGAGACCTCTAAATTTGACCGTCTTCACTACTAGTTTGGATTTACTGGAATATCAAGCGGGAAATGCAGCATTTCACCACAATTCGTCAGCTGCACCTCATCAATCCTGCCCATTCCAGATCTGTGCAAGCAAATACGATTCTTGTAACCGGTATTCCTGCTAGACATCTTTCTGAGCCCGAACTCCACCAGTTGTATTCCCACCTTCCTGGTGGTGTGAAAAAGGTGTGGCTCAATCGGTGTGTACCTCTACTTTTTCCGTTGGTTGCTGTTCTTTATCGTTTCTCGTGCCTGTTTATTTTGCTTCTTACGAGAGTATTGCGCCTGCCCAATAGCTCCTGTTTTTTTGCTTCTATTCGTCCCACCTTGTGTACGACAACTGTGTTTGACCTTTGACCTTCTTAGGGATCTGAAGGAGCTTCCCTCTATCTACGATCGTCGCCTGGCTGCTTGCGGAAAGCTGGAGTCTGCAGAGACATCACTGCTTTCAACGGCCGCTAAACTTCGACGAAAGGCATTAAAGAAGGCCAACGGCACTGGCGATCCATCCCCTTCAGCTGATTCCGAGCGCAATGTTACTTTGGCGGAGCGTCTGGTTCCTCGGGATAAGCGGCCTTCGCACCGTCTTCCAGCCGGTTTTATGCCTTTCTCACTCCCATTCATTGGCGAAAAGGTCGACACGATTGATTGGTGCAGGCAAGAAATTGCTGCTGCTACAGGATTGTTGACTAAAGGCCGCCAAACTCTCGCCGATCAAGGCCTTTCGCTGCCAGAAGATGCTAATGGAGATGGAAAGGTGGACAAAAATGACCGCGCCAAGCAGACTTACCCACCTCTCACTTCTGCATTCGTCACTTTCAACCAACAGATCGCTGCTCACCTTGCAGTTAACGCCTTAACTCACCATGAACCGTACTGCATGGCCGACCGGTACCTTGAAGTGTCCCCTCCTGATGTGATCTGGGGTAACCTTGGGCTTAACCCATATGAAAAGCGCATTCGAATGGTCATTAGCTATAGCGCCACCGCAGCCCTAATCATCTTCTGGTCTATTCCCGTTGCCTTTGTCGGTATCATCTCCAACATCAAAGGCCTCTGTGTTCGCGAATCATGGCTTGCTTGGTTATGCAAGCTGCCAACCCCTGTAGTCGGAATCATACAGGGTATTCTGCCCCCCGTGCTACTCGCCGTCCTCATGATGCTCTTGCCGATTGTCCTTCGTCTCCTTGGGCGTTTTGAAGGTATTCCGACGCGGACAGGTCTCGAATTGAGCTTGATGACACGGTTCTTCATTTTCCAAGTAGTCGTGAGTATTTCATTGTTCATACACGGCGAGCAATTTTGCTCACGGTATCTAGCATTCGTTCTTAATTGTCACCTTGAGTTCGGGTATCGTTGCGGCTCTCCCATCACTACTCTCAAACCCCAGTTCGATACCTAGTCTCCTGGCTACATATTTGCCTCAAGCGTCGACATTTTTCCTGACGTGAGTCATTCTCGTGAGCTTACCGAGACAGTTGCTCATTAAGATATTCAGATACATTCTTCTTCAGGGTTTATCCGGCGTAGCTGGAGGATTTTTGAGTGCTGTTGCCCTCGTCCTTTACTACGTCAAGCTGTTTATCCTTGGCAGCACGCCACGCTCTGTTTATAACATCAAATATGCACAGACAACTGTTGCTTGGGGCACGTTATTCCCGTCCATCACTCTGCTCGTCGTCATCAGTAAGTCTGTTCGTGGCAGTTCATACCAAACGTATTAACGTTTTATCTCAGCGTTTGCTTACTCCATTATCTCGCCCGTGATCAATGGCCTTGCATGCTTTACATTTTTCCTTTTCTATCTCCTCTACAAATACCTCTTCCTTTACCAGTACACGCAGCCGCCCTCGGCTGACACAGGAGGCTTGTTCTTCCCAAAGGCGATTCAACACGTATTCGTTGGGATGTATGTCCAGCAGCTCTGTCTTTGTGCCTTGTTCTTCCTCGCGCAGGATCCGAACGGGAAGCCAGGCGCGCTCCCAGAGGGTGTGCTCATGATCGTGTTGATCATTCTCACCGCCGGTTACCACACCATCATCAACAGCTCCTTTGGTCCTCTCACCAAGGCTCTTCCACTCAGTCTCGCGCACAAGACATTCAGGCATCCGGCGCCTTCTCTGGATCTACAGGACGTCGTTGGGGGGTCAGGCTCAAATGATCGCAAGGAGACGGTTGAGGAGATCGAGGAGGGACCTTCGCCGACTGACAAGCCTCGCGCTTCGTCCTCCAATGAGTCGGGCGTCGAACATGCTCCGCATAGTGACTATGACGATGTGTTCTTTGCGCGCGGACCAGACGGTACAGAGGATTACGGGTTTGCGCAACCGGCTGCGTCCCGCCCACAACCCATCGTATGGATCCCCGATGATTCGCTCGGTTTGGGCCGTGAGGAGGTCCAGACGAATAAGGAGTCGGGCGTTAAGGCGACCACCCAGAACGCGAAAATGGATGAGCACGGGAAGGTGGACGTGACGGGTCCCTCTGTCGACTTTGCAAAGTTCTGAAAGATAGTAATTGAGGTTGCTTTCTTTTTTTTGGTACATTTTCTTGCCCGTGTCTTGTATTCATCTTCCATTCAGCTCTTATGCTGTATATTGCACTTCACACTGGTCATACGATAAATATTCACGTTGTCACATTTGATTCTCTCTTCGATCATGTCAACTATTGTCAGTTTCATCTACCCTGAATACCCTTCTCCTAGTACATAACCCTGTCACATTGGAATCTTCATTCGATTATGTCAACTATTGTCAATTTCATCTACCCCGAATACCCTTCTCCTCGTACATAACTCTGTTATACACTTACGATCGTCATTTTACAATTTAGTACTTGAGTTCACTGTGAATCTGTAGGCTCAACTCTCATAGTTCAATATCTACGTTTCCTGAGCTGCCATGCCGTCAGTAGTCCGCGTCGGCTCCCGCAGTTGATAATATCTGCACTACTTCAGTATGAAGAGGACCACTACATAGGCCGGGAAATTATGATATGCGGACAACCAGAGTCTGCCTTTTCGAGTGCGGTAATAAGCTGTTTGGAGGTAGCGATGATGAGATCGAGCATGTCGTGCATTGTGGATACGGACCAGAGAGTTTAGCACATTGCAATGTTACATATATACTTGTGTACGGAACTGACAACACAAAACAGCATCATAATTGAAACATCCGCAGCCTAATCTCCACAACAGTTGAACGTGGCATCTTCAACTGGCATGGCCTAACCGATATCCTTCAGCTTCACTCGTCCAACGGCCTCCACAACTGCGCATGGGTGGGCTGTCCAACATGGAACACGAGGGAGATCTGCAGGCGGGTGTATGACAGTGTCAGGAAACGGAAGGTACTACAGCCTATCATAGGGCCACATCACCGAATGATCATCATTCTCTTGCGGGGTCCAGAATACATCAGTATTCTCAGACTCGGAGTCGTTGGGGACCCGGAATCTGCAACCATCATCATTATGATGTCTACGTCACTAGAAAGGTTTGAGTGACGATCTGATACTCACGTCCATTGTCCGTCGACAAAGTAGGAATGCCACCAACAGGGCGTGGTTGTCATTACCACTCGCTTATGTCTCAACCCACATAGTCACCAGTGGCGGCATTCTGGAGCGAAACCAACCCTGGGAACGTGGAGGCCCTCAGACTATCGACATCACTTGTCAGCACCAGGACCGGAGCTTCATCTCTAGCTACCCACTTACTTGTTGAGTGGGTAAGCCCTTGCATCCGTCCCCACATATCCCTCAGCGTCAAGACATTTAAGTACTTGACGTTTTCAAGAACACAATTGGTGACCGACTGGGTCTGTTCGGACATAATGGACGTTGTTGGGGAGGCAAGTAGGAGAATTTGGTCTTCAAACTTGTGGCTGTGATATCCTTTATATTGTACGTTCATGTACATGTCCAGTCACGGTTTTCTTCTATCCCGAGCATCACACGCACCTCTGAATCGTGTAAGTAATTCAATGCTGGCGAACCATACTACAATTGAAACTCACCGCATCGTGATGGGCCATAACTATGGGGTTCCATTGCAAAAGGAGTCAACATCATCTCTCGCTCACCAGGAATGTTTGTCGATGGGGATTTTTCCATTGATTTCGCAACAGACCAGAATTCCTCGATTTCGCTATGCAAGAAGTGTTTGCCAACGGCATACATTTATTCTGCTGTCCGGAGCATCGCACACGCCCAAGGAATTAAATGCTGGTGAACTATACAACCTCGTGATGAGCCATTGTGACGGGATTTGATATTCCTAGAGCTTCCATTGCAAAAAAAGCTTCATTTCTCTTTGTCGTTCACCAGGAATGTCGGTTGACGGCACTATGGGTATTCTTCTAGAATCAGATCAGTTGATTTCTCAGCATAATGACTACCTTACCGTGCCAGTCAATTGCAAAACAAGTCGGATGGTGGTTAGTCTTCAGCCTGCAGGATGTGTTCTTTGCGCGCAGTCGGACCCGATGGCATGGAGGATTATGGGTTTTCACACCTGGCTGCATCCTGCCCCACAACTTGAACGCATCGTGTGGATCCCTGATTTTTACACGACAACTATTGTCAGTTTCATTTATCCTGAATACCCCTTGGGCCTTGTCCCAGTACAGAATCTTGTTATACACTTACAATTATGTGAATAGGTGTTTTGCACTTGAGTCCGTATTCCGCAGGCTTAACCGAATCTGAAATTCTCTCAGCTAGCCTTGAGGGATCTCGACGTGGCATTGCAACAGCCTCGTCAGCCAGCCAGGGTCCAGCAACCTTCAGACAATCAATGACATTTTCGTATCGAGGCGGTGTGAGCATCGTGCTGCCTGAAGGTCTTTCCGAATAGTCTTCCCACACTAGCCACAGTGTGCCGCGGCAGACAACAATAGTGGTACTCAAAATAAATTTTGAAACCTTTCAAAACTCGCTTAAATGCTTCAAACTCTCGGCTAAAGCTTCAAAAAACTTGCTTAAGAACAGTTGAATCATGCTCGGCGCACATCGGCACGAAGTCGGACATTCAAACACTTAAGATTTTCAAAGTGTGCTATACATAGGGGAAAGTCATACTTTAGAGTAGAAAAAGTAGTCGGGGCATAGATTCACAACGGGTAGATCCAATAGACTTTGTATTGCAAATGATAGCATTAATAAAATTGTAAAAAAACCACTCCGCAAGGATGAAATCAGCGAGTACTGGACGAAACAAAATAAGTGCTGGGGGTGAGATAGACTGAGAGCGGGCACGGTCGTGGAACCATCAGCGTCGTGTAAGCAGGTCAAAAGACGAGCTCACACACAGCCTGAGAGGGGGGGGCGCAGTAAATGTAGGATGAATGAATTGGAGGGAGGGAAGACAGGCTTTGGTGGAGAAGGTTAGTGGTGCGCATATGGGGGCGTAGGGGATCAGGCCCATCGAAGAGAATGTGGTCTGCCAGTGGGAAGTGATGATTTGCATAAGGGTGGTGCTTGGTGGTGCAACCCGCCTCCCCATCGTCAACCTCCAAGGATCTGATGTACGCGCTTGGGTCTTCCCACCGCTGCGAAGGATATAACTCGTCATAGTTGTCGACCTCCCCATCGTCAACCTCCGATGATCTGATGTACGCGCTTGGGTCTTCCCACCACTGCGAAGGATATAACTCGTCATAGTTGTCGACGATACCAGGTGACAGGCGGACTGACGGTTCGCATAAGGGTGGTGTTGGGTGGTGCAACCTGCCTCTTCATCGTCAGCCTCCGAGAATCTGATGTACGCGCTTGGGTCTTCCCACCGCTGTGAAGGATATAACTCGTCATAGTTGTCGACGATACCAGGTGACGGGCGGACGAGCGGCTCGCCGATAAAGATATGGTGTTGTTGATCAGGTGGGATGCGCGTGAAACCTGGACTAGAATAGATTTCCTGTAAGATAAGGGTATATGTGAGCTACAACTTGCAATAAGCATAAAAAATCACTTACTTGGGGTGGATGGTACCCGGAAACTTGAATCATGATGTCCTGCTCAGTCCTGCAGGTGAGCATCGAGGATGTGAGGTCAACGATGACACCAACGTGCTCAGTGCGAGCCTGCAAGATGAAACTTCGGAAATTTCCGAAAATTAAAACTCCGCTACATTCAATGTCACATATGCACCAAATGCAAATGGATAGAAGTTTTGATCCCCTCGAGTCCCACCTCAGTATGCCTCGCAAATCTGCATGCAAAGAACTCCTCGGTGCCGTTAACAAGGCTGCCCTTGCACTAGCCAAATTACAATTCCAGAATGAACTGCTAGATGATTTGTCGGACTTGGACTCTTCGGACTCTGATTCAGACACTGACTCGCTTTCTACCGATGATGAAGACACCAATATGTCTGTCACAGTCAGCTCCCCAACCCCACCCTCCTCGATGTCCTCTATCTCTGGCCTTTCTGGCTCCTCTGATTCTTCCAGTGATGAAGATGAGATTGCCGTCCATTACGATAGGCTCCAACACACCATCAATGCTTTGCGTGACGAGGTTCAGAGGGCACGTGTAATCCACAAGCCCGATGAGCCTCCACCATGAGCTCCTCAGCTTCACATGCTAGTTCATCATGAGGAACATCGCCCTGAATTGTTTCGGCAGAAACTCCGTGTCAATCCAGAGATCTTCGATGATATCCTCAATCAGATCTCTGATCACCCTATCTTTCAGAACAACTCCAACAATCCTCAGCTCCCTGTCTCCATCCAGCTCGCCATCTTTCTCAATCGTGCTGGCCATTATGGCAATGCCATTACCGTCGAGGATGTTGCTCAATGGGCCGGTGTGAGTGTCGGGTCTGTGGTCAATTGCACTAATCATGTGATGGTTGCACTGCTCGAAGTGCACGATCAGTTTATCTCCTTTCCGGAAGATAATTCTGAGGATGCCCACCTTGCTCGGAAATTTGCTGAGGTAAAGACATGTCCGGAGTGGAGGGGTGGTTATCTAGCCATTGATGGCTCAACAATTGAGCTTTTCACCAAACCTGGCTATTATAGGGAGGTGTTTTTTGACAGGAAATCCAATTATTCCCTTGGTTGTCAGGTAATGTGTTCTTGCTTATTTTTTTTGGCAGATAATTGAATTTAATTCTAGGCAGTTATTATGCCCCACAATCTCTTGATTGTGGATTATTCTCTTGGACATCCGGGGAGTGTTCATGATGCATTCGCCTTTCGATCCACCCGCCTCTATGAAGAGCATGATGATCTGCTTCCTGATGGCCACTGGGTTTGGGCAGATAGCGCATATCCATTGGAGCCATGGTGTATCGCCCCTTTCAAGAAACCATGCAATGGACGGTTGACAAAAGACCAGAAAACATTCAATTATCATCTATCTAAGGTTTTTTTTTTGTTTATAGCAGCTTTTCAAATAATTTTAATTTATTTAGATCCGTGTACGTGTTGAACACACGTTTGCTGCTTTAAAGGGGCGGTTCCAGTCTCTTCAAGAGCTGCGGTTCAGGATTCAGAAAGAGAATGATCTGGATTTTTGTGTGCAGTGGATCAAGTGTTGCATCATCCTCCACAACATGATCATTCGCTTCGAAACTCATCGTCGCAAGCAGGATGGAACATACGAGAGTACTCTGAAGTGGGCTCGTCAAGAGGGTCAAGATTTCATTCCTCAAGATGTTGAGGGTCCAGATGGTAATGATGTAGTGGGTGACAGGTCATATGAAGGAACTCCTGGTCAGATCACTCGTGCAAAGCTGATGGATCAGCTTTTTGACAGTCCTCAATCAAATGCACAGCGGAGGGAAGGATGAACCATGCTCATATTGAAGTACTACCAGTAGTACACTTGTAAAGTAAGATGTAACATGTAAAATCACAACAGGACAATGACACAACAAAGACGGCAAGAAAATGACAACGCCAATGGCAACGAGACGCCGACGATGACAACAATAATAAGACAATAGTGACGACGAGATGGTGACGAGACGATGACGACAACACAACAACAACGACACAACGACAACGACACAACGACAACGACACAACGACAACGAGACGAGGATGACGAGACGAGGATGACGAGACGACGAGACGAGGATGATGATGAGACGAGGATGATGGTGACAAAAGACTCAGGTGCTCCCGCTACTACCCTGCATCAGTTGCTGGTACTGAATTCGCAGACGCAAAGTCTCCGCCTCCTTGTCGAGAACC
This sequence comes from Suillus placidus, assembly GCA_016628565.1. NCBI lineage: Eukaryota > Fungi > Basidiomycota > Agaricomycetes > Boletales > Suillaceae > Suillus > Suillus placidus. Next base: position 87,223 of record JABBWD010000027.1, on the reverse strand, counting down.
GTAGAATGTGCCTCGTGCACTCGAATGTCGGCTTCGCGAAGGTGAATTTCAGCAGCTCTATTCTCCTGCTCTCGCTGATGGGTGAGAACAGCTTGAGACGCCTCGTGTGCACGCATATCGCGAAGCCAATTGTATTTCTTGGTCTCGCGCTGATTTTCGCTCTTCGCCGAGAGCTTCGCAATAAACCGCTGATGCTTAGAGTCCCGAAGGGACATAACGTCGGATTGAATGCTCTCAATTTCCTCCGTCAAATTTTCCACCTGATCCTGCACATCAGATTTAGCTTTCTTCTTCTTCTTGCAGCCATCCACTTGGGCTGATACCGATGTCTGTGGGGTTGAAGAAGATGACGGGGTCGTGTTACGAGGCGTGGATGAAGGGGTTGACAAATTGCGTGACATTGGCAGTGGTTTGTGTTTCCCCCGGATGGGCTGCTGACTGAATGCTGCGCGACTGTGGTAGGCGTTGGTAGGTGCCTTTGCGGGCACATGGAACGGCTGTGGGTCATGAGGGGGAGAGGGTGAGGGCGACGCAAAATTTCGCCGTTTTTTTCCTGCGACTTTCGGGGGGCTATTGTAGCTCAACGGCTCATCCTCCTGCATTCTGTCATCCTCTTCCTCCTCCTCCTCCTCCCCCCCCTCCTGCATCATGTCGTTGTCTTGCAGGTGATCCAGAGCATCACCAAGGGGCGCAGCAAAAGGATCGGATCGGTGCAAGTCATTATCGGTGCGAGAGAGGCCGCGAAGGTGGACCTGCGGAGGGTCATAAAGAGGAGGGGGGGCATGGTGAGCAGCAGAAGGATCAGGAAAATTATTGGGCGGAGAGGGAGCGGTAGGAATATCAGGGAAAGTGGGTGAAGGAGTATCGGGGAGAGCAGGTGAAGATTGGAGAAGACGCGGGTCAATCAGATGATCGCCGCAGAAGGACTGAGTGCTCGCGCTGCAGGAAGGCTGAGGCGGAGGCTGAGGCTGAGGCTGAGGCGGAGGCTGAGGCTGAGGCTGAGGCGGAGGCTGAGGCTGAGCGGCACCTTGTACATGCCTTGAGGTCCCACCAGCAGCTGTACCACGCAATGGTTGCGCAAGTGAGTACATCTGACCAGCGTGATCAACGCCTGGTCTTGATGAGTGTGACGTTACGGCAAACGCAGGGTTTGAATGCCAGATCGCGTCGAGGTCCGCGAACCATTTCCACTCAGCGCATATTTCAACTACAAAATACAGTCAGATGAAGATAAAAAATCAGCGACAAAGGACTCACGCAATAGATTCGCGTGCCTATCACCAGGTAGTACACCAGCTCCAGTGGCGCCTAATTTAGCCTTGAGTTTTTTGTACCTAGCTTTGAGACTGAGATTTTAGGCGTTTATCAGCACATATATGTAAGTATAAATAGGAGACTACGTACCCGACAATGTGGTTTGCGACTGAGTCGCAAAATTTCTTTGGGTTCTGATGGTATCCAGCGCCATATTTGACATGATTGGCGAATATGAGTTTGGCAAGGACAGCATAGATGTCGCTCTTGTCCTTGCCCGATGCCTGTTCACCATCAGTAAAGGGCATTTTTTTGCCCTCAGAATAGAACAGGATGCGACTATCAGCTGGGTGAGATGTTATGTGATCAACGAGGATATCGGTAAGAGCGTCTTCTTTCCCCCATTGAACTGTGATCCTGGGTCCAGGATCACTTGAGACAGGTTGAGAAGTTGAGGTGGATGGAGGGGGGGGGTCCATTCCCCTCAAGCGCAGACGGGTGTTGGCTTGAAGTCGTGCAGACCGGTGAGCACGTTGACGAACAGCAGGCATGTGTTTCTGAACTCCGACGTGCGATGCCGGACTGACTTTCAATTGCAGAGTATCGCATGGCTGTGTTTTGTTAGAGTAGCCGAGCTTCCAAGACGTTTTAAGCGAGCTTCAAGATTTACCCTGAGTACCACTAATATTTTATACTTGTACAAAGCACATGATCAAGAAATAACGGAGCCGCTGCAGTCCAATCTCCGTGACAGTTGAATGTCACGTTCGTCAACAGTAACATAATGGCTAAACGAAATCCTTCAAGTGCAGGCTCATTTGTCTATGGAATTCCGGTACTCCACAGCTGTGCAGTGGTGAGGCTCCCCTCCTGGCACTTGAGGATGACCTGCAAGTTGCAACGAGTGTCAGGAACAGATGATGCATTGAGTCAATAGGCCACGTCACCGATTTATCAGCTTCAAGTTGCAAAGTATAGTACGCGGACGCATCTGGATCTGAGGTGTTTCCCTCGGGAACTTGGAATCTGCACCCCATCGTCAGCCCTGGTTTGTTTCACGGCCCAATACGCACCCTAAATTGCCGTCTTGATAGACCACTTTCCAAAGTTTCACAGTCTCGCTCATGACGACCTTCTTGTCCGCCTGCAAATTTGTGCAAAGAGGTGAGATTCACATCGGAACCGCCTCTCGCAGACACTTACGTCCCACCCCAGGAAATCGCTACTCTCCTTGTTCTGGAGCGTCCCCGTTTTGCCACCTGAATAGTCCAAAGCCCACTATTGATACCGCTCGTCAGCACCAGGGTCGGAACTTCATCTCTAGCTGCCTACTGACCCTCTGATTGTCGGTCTTGATGAAGTCATCGCCGTCAACAAGATTGCTGCCTCTCTTCCACGTCAACACCAATGGTGCAAACTTCACATTTTCGAGGACGCCGTTGAAGGACATGATGATTAAGATTCGTTGTTGGGGAAGTGAATACGAGAAGTGAGTTGGTCTTCAAACCTGCGATCGGAACATTATTTATATGCGCATTCCTCAGGGTACGGGTCCGGCCTTTTTGCACTCAGTGTTTGAAGTCGTTCAAAGGAACCAAGAAAGGTCCGAATAATAACGGGTTACCATGAACTTGCTCTGGAACTTTCATCGCAAATGGAGCTATCCATCATTCCTCGTTTCCGCCTCCCAAGAATGTTTGTCGATGAACTTGCTCTGGAACTTTCATCGCAAATGGAGCTATCCATCATTCCTCGTTTCTGCCTCCCAAGAATGTTTGTCGATGAATTTACCTCATCCTGACACCTTCACTTTCATTACCAAAGGAGTCGAGCACCATTGCTTGATTAAGGGTATGATTTGATTGATTTCTTGATAGTGACATATACTACGCCCTGGTAACTCCATGCTCGCTTGCTAGGAATGTTCTTTGACGGTGTTACGACGAGTATTTCCCTAGATCGGTCGCTTTTTTAGCCTAGTGATTCCCATGGCGGTGAATTGTAAATGGCTTTACAACAAATATAACGTTCCTCGATTTCGCTCGCGGGGAATGTTTGTCAATCGTGGGGCAGGATCATTACAACACTGACTACATAGCGCTTCCATTGCAAAAGAAGTTTACAAAACATTCATCCAAATCTCGCTTGCGGGGAATGTTTGCCAATCGCGGCACATTGTTAGGACTTTTTGAGAAATCAGTTGATTTCTCGTATCAACGGTAAGTACAGCATAGTAGGTTCCTCTTGCACGTCATAATAACCTGCCTTGAATCCGGTGCGGCTCATGTAGCCTTTTGCGGCTCCAATAAGGTCTTGTGCCCCTCGTTGACTCTGGTAATATACTCGAGCCGAAGGCAAGGAGCAAATTTATGGACAGCGAAGTAGATAATGTAAATAGGGTGGGCTTGAGGGTGCAACCTGAAAAACAAATCATAAGAGGAGCGGCTGAGAGTGTAGTACTCGGAGAGAGTGTAGCACTTGAAGTAGTTTGATTAACTTGAGAACTTTGCGAGCATCTATGAACTGGCATGGTGGGCGTTCGAGAAGAAGAAGGATGGGGAAGAATAATGTGCTCTCCGAGTATATATAGGTGCGCAGAAGTGGTGGCGTGCAAGCTTCTCGCCTGAAAAAGAAATGTTCTGACGTTAAACAAAGTTTAATTCGAAGGAATGATGTCGTACGCTCAGGGCGTGAGTGTCCATATCAGGTCGTCTGGATGCTGATTGGTCTTTCGGGTTTCCGGCTGTTGATTACAATGAGCCAGGGCTCATAACCTATGAAGACTATGGTGCACGTCACTTAGACACCACCAATTGTGTGCTAAAGTCCAACCGTCTTGAAAAAATGTCAGAATTTTAATTCCTCTTACAAAAACATTCCTTTCGATGAGATGAACAAAACTGTAAGAGCGATTTTCAATCTGATCAAATTTGACGGAGATAAAAATTTCGTCGGCAGTCAGATTGGCCACTTGTTATCTACCCTACTGAAAGTCGATCAAAAAGTTGTGCTACAGTCTCCAGAACTCGTCGGTGGGACTTGTACTTGGTTGAACTGAACTGCTGGACCTTCAGCTGTGCATCTTTGGTCCCAAGCCCTGAATGATAGGCATCCAACCACCTGTGAGTCCGATGCTCCCATTTCTGGATAGTCTGCAATGAAACGGATGCCAATGCTCGTGGCATGTTGGCCTTCAACCCATCGAATGTGCAGTCACAGTGTTCACAAAGGTATCTCTTGACCTTTCCCCAGAAGAACTCGATAAATTTCAGCTCGCAATGGAACTTTGGTAAGAATATGCAAAGATGACCGGCATTCTCGATGATCTCCTGAACGAGTGAATGTTGTTCCTGAAAATCGGGCTGCAATTCCAGTATGCGCTTGTTGCAGCAATGAGTAGCATCTGCCTCACACTTTGATTTGCATTTTCCGCGCTGGCGCTCGTACAAGCCACGTTCAGTCAGAATGGCCTTGACCCCCTTTGGTTCGCCAGGATGTTCCAGATGGTCGGGTGGGAATGACATTTCCTGCTCGACTCGGATGCCATCTCGGATAAACCACCCATTACGCATGCTGGCCTGTTTCCCCCCTGGATGAATATTCATGTGGCTGACAAGAAGCGGGACTTGGGTAGCTGCAGTGGCATGACATTCTGCTGGTCCAGGTCTCTGAAGTAATCTTCTCCTCCATGATATAGCATATCCTGGGATGGTTGCTTCATTGGGGACTTGGTAGGGGTGGCTGTAACTGAATGTATTTTACGAATCTTGGGTCTCTCTACCCATTTCCCTGTTACTTTCCTGCTCTGGAATGTTTTCTTCCATTCGACAACAGAAATATTGCTGGTGGATGTCCACTCCTGGACTTTAGAACCTCCCATGCTTTGATTTTGACTATGAGTGATGATTGAAGGTAGGAATTCATTCACTACTAGATTGGGACAAACACCAACGTCATGTATGTAGCATGTTTTGGCATAGGCATTATTGCAGACTTTAACTGGTCATTTGATGGGTTTGTTCCTCGGGAGCAGCATCTCACATTGATATGATATCAGAGTCAGTTATCCATGCATGGCATGTGGCCATCTGTGCATCCATAGAGCAGGCAATACATATTGAACTGACATCATCATTCATGTAGATCTGAGTCATGATTCCGAGTCAATATTAGCTATATCTGGAAATATGAACCATGAAATATCATTCATCCTGCTTTGATCAGTCCTCAAACTGCTCAGTTTCAATAGGATTATGTCAGGCCTATATCTCAGTCATACGTACTTGTAGAACAAGCAGCCAGTGCTGCACAAGGAGAAGTAATACAGGTCTGTATGCAGGTGGATCATGTAGCTAGACGTACATAATATGAAGGCACCGAAAGAGCCGAGTAAGGGTCTGGAACCGACAGTTTTCAACTCTCCGAACATCCATTTCATCAGCTATATACTACCATGGCTCGAAGTGAATCACCTGCCACTGTCCCCCAGCAGACCAAGCTTCCCCTGGTCAAGGCAGAAATCATAGTCCTCCAGGCCCATCTGGAGGACTGGAGGTCTGTCAAAGGTAAACAACGGCACCTCATTTTGAAGGCTGTACACAAGGAAGCTTGCCTTCAAGCTCCCACTCAGGACAAGGCCTTATTGAAAGCTCAAAAAAAGGTATGAACCAATGTATGATATATCTGTTTGCTGGCTATTTATTTATTACAACAGACTTACAAGGAGTGGTTGTACAACCAATGTAGTCGTAAAGCCCCAAAGCCTCTCGTCAAATATGGCAAGAAATGGACAGCTCACTGTGTGTTAATTGAGCAGAACAAGGCTCGGATTCGAGAGGAGACTGGAGAGATGCCTGGGAGTGAGGCTATGATTGCCAAGTGGCCAGAGGCTACGAAGACTGTCCTCGCTGGTCTGTCTGCTGAGGAGAAGGAAGAGGCAAATGTTCTTGCAGATAAGTGGAACAATGAAGCTGCTCCTCACGAAGTCCAGGCCAATCTCGCCGAAACCAAAGGTGCTGATATGATAGAGCATTTCACCACTGAAATGTTCAAACAGGCCGGGATGAGGGTCTTTGTGATGTCGGCATGGCGGGACAGCAGAGGCAAACTGATGTTAGGAGCGTGAGTGTCGTCTTGGACTCTTGTTGATCAGAGGTCTAATATCTGATCATAGACATGACCACAATAATCAATTTGGCGGCGGTGAAAGCTTCATGAAGACAAGGAATTGGGATGAGATATTTATGCTGGAATGGCGGCAATATGCTGGGGAACAATTCAGTGAGATGCCCAGCTTCTGGTCTTCATTGTTGTCCTGACAATTAGCAATGATCAGATGTCAAGGATGATGATGCTCCACAGGTCGTCACCTCCAAGAAACGCATGCCGCGAAAACTCCTTGACCTGGAGGAAGACAATGATGGGTTGCCGATGCTCTCTGATACCTTGGGTTTGAAACGCGGCGAACAGCAGCATGTCATTCGGTCGTTCTTGACCAAACATTACAGTAGGTGGATGTCTCATTCACAACATTAACCGGTCTGAAAGTTTCACAGGGATGTGCATGGGAACAGAGAAAGTCAAGGTGGCGGTGCCCTGGGGTGACTTGATCAAGAATCAATACGATTTCTTTGATGGCGCCTACTGGCCGGCGGACGTACAGGTGGTGGAACCGTCCAAGATAGACAAAGCAGGTGCTACTGCTCTATTGGATTTCTGGTATGACCGCCAGCAAAAGAAGCTTCCTCCCACATTCTGTTTCAAAGCTTGGAAAGACACTGACGGCAAAATGGAGCCGCCGGCCAAGGCTTATCAGAAAGTCATCCGCCGGTTGAGCAGTCGCCGCCGCAACAAGGCCCATAATGCTCCCAAAGCCACGAAAGCCTCAAAGCATGTCTTAAAACATCTACAGGATAGTGAGGAAAGTTTGGATGATAGGGAGGAGTATGAGTCCTCTGATGACGGGGAAGAGGCTATATCATCAAGGTCCAAAGTCAGGGAACAACCACCGCCGGCATCGGTATGTGCTTGCCAAAATCAATGATAGAATGCTGACGCAGCGCCGCCTTATTACCGGTCAGATCATTCATTCTTCCACCACCTCTGCTAAGCCACCTGCTTCAAAGGCTGCAAAGGCCGAAAAGGAACCAGCATTGGTACAAACCACACGTTCTGGGAAGCGGCGCACCGCCCCGCCGATCAGTGATATGCCGGTCAAGCGAACTAGGAGCAAGGTGGCTATAGTTGAACCTCCAAAGCCAAGAAGGGGTAGAAAATGATCCTGGTCATCAGTAGTAGCAGTAGTTTATGAGAACAGTTCACTCCTACTGTTTATGATGATTGCTGCAGTTGGAGCAAGATGGGCCGCCTGTCAGATGTATGGCAGAATAGATTGGTCCAATTGGAATTGTAACGACAAACAAATTCAATGATTGCTACATGTAAACTGCTCTGCATCTACTTCACCACATGTCCCCTGTATGTAGCCACCGATGGAGTATAGTATACAGGAACCAAACCATATCTATCTACTGCCAGGTCCAGCGCCTACACCTGACGCTGCGCCACCGATGGTGTCTCCGCCGGTACCAGAGCTGCCGGTGATGGTGTTAGCAGATGGGCCGGCAGATGCAGCACCCAACATGGAACCCCTGGAGATGTTACCAACGGATGATGGCAAGTTGAAATACAAGCCTTCCATGGATTGCATCTGACCCATGCTGACGGGCACCATGCTTTGACCGCCGCCATACATAGGGTTGGCAAGATACAATGAGTTTGCGAACGGGGAAGATAATGAATGCGGCTGTCCGGCAAGACATTGACGGATGGCATTGTAGGCATCCTGAAGGACGGCCGTGGCACGTTCTTGCTGCCCCAATTGGTCTTGAGCACCCCGAAGCTGCTGATCCCTGGTGGTTGATTCCCCTCGCAACACCTTAACTTCATCCTGCAACACCGCTACCTCCACCCGCAGGCCTTGCAACTCAAGGAGGGTGGCATCCTGAGAGGTGATGCTGGCTTGCAGTGCATTCAACTGCTTTGTGGCGGCGGTATTCTTGGCCTTGATTTGAGCAATTGTTGCCCAGAGGCTGGCGGCACGGTCCTGAAGAGCAGCATTCTTGGTAAGCAAATTCGCTGAGTTCTGCATCACCTCCAAAGTCAGTCCCTCCAACACTTTCGTCAGCCCATCACCAGAATCATCCATGTCCACGTCCACTTCCATCTGTTGCTGTGCATCAGGAGGATCCTGCATCGAGGACGCTGATTGCTCAGCAGGTGGTGGTGTTTCACCCTCTAGGGTTGTGATGGGTGGCACCGAGGTGGCCAGCGATGGCAATGGGGCGTGCAGCGGCAATGAGGTGTGTGGCGGCAGCACTGCGGTGGGTGTGGCATTGCTGGTGTCATCATCAGACACCACCATATCTGTGCCAAGTCAGCAATATGATACAATGAAGATTGTAAAATCACCTTCTATCTTCTGGTTGCGCCGTGAGCGAGATCTTTGATGGTCACCAGGTTCGGCTTTGGCATGAGAACATTTATATTTTTGCCGGAAGCAACGGCCACAAGCTTGAAGTTTGGCGCCTGTGGTGCCATATCCTTCATGACAAATGATGCGCCTTGCCGTGAAAAATTAATACATGGCATTGAGAAATGACATGAATGACCTACGTTTTCATGCACCCATCACAAGGTGGAATAAGCTCCGAACCGTCCATGTCCTACTATATGTTAGCACATCTTGAATCATGCATCAATGAACTCATCGCTTTGATATCCTCCTTCGGCGCATTGAGCTTTGGTGCATCATTCTTCGGCGACACCGACTCTGGAGTGACCTTGGGCCGTTTGGAAGTCTTGGTCTGTCCGGCAAAAATAAATATATATCATGAAATCATGAGCACAAGTGCTTACCTGCATTGTGGTAGAGTCATGAATTTGATGTTGCGGGGCGCCACCAGCAATTGGCGGCGAACTGGTATTTGACCCTTTTCATCTCTTCTGAACTCGAGTTGGCTGACCTCGATTGACAACAGCTTCATTCTCTGCAGAAACTACTTCCTTCCCTTTACCTTTCTGTGAGGAGGTATATGCCGGCGGTGAATTCCCTTGGTACCGCCTGTGTCCTTTCCCTTCAAATCATGCGCTGCTTTTGTCTTTGGCATTGGCTTGGGCCTAGGCTTCTCCTTAGCCGGCAGCGGCGTGCCGCCATCGCCGGCAGATGCTTTTGCCGCCGCAGTAGGCTGAGGCTGGGGCCTGGCAACAGTAATGCTTTGTGCCTTCTCCTTCAATGGATGTTGCTGGATTCGGGGATCGTCGGTCCTGATCTTGGCCCATACAGGCATGCTGGCAAAAGATTGCTGCACCACATTCAGATGCTCCTGCATCTCCATGGCTGCTGAAAGCAGGATCAGCAGGATTGTCATCGCCGACATGTCATGGGTCTTGAATACCGGGGACTACTTGCAGTCAATACATCACCCAGCCCTGCTATTAAAAGAACTCACCAACAGATCTCCAATTTCCACAGCCAATTTGAGGTGACCGGGATGATCATCCCTCAATATTGCTGCTTTCTGGACAATTGTCATAAGCTGCTCTGCAGCATTGCCCATGGCAGTGTTGGAAAATTCAGTGGTGGGCATGGTGTGGAGAATAAATGCAAGATGGGAGATAATGGCACTGAAACTGTATCTATACGAAGCAATGAAAATTTGAGGTCAGTCACTTCTCAGCACCGAACACGCGGCAAGGATGTTTGAGAATTACGTATTCCGGGTTTCGCCGGCCAGACAATGCGCAATTTGTTTGGGCCACAATTTCAACTTCCACGATCCACAACCAGATCAGATATTTAATCAGTTGATATAACCCTCCCAACTCTCCATTATTCTCAAAACATCATATGTCCCATCCTTCCAATCGCCCATACCATTCTAAAGTCCGATTTGAAACGCCAATGGAAACCAACGAATCTACCTTCAGCAGTGAAGCTGGCACACCGGTCAATGTCAGTAGACCTCGTGAGTTGATCCTTCCAACTTAGGCGATGCACCGTCCTAACTCCTGATCAGGTTTCAATTTGGGAATCTCTATCCCTGTGGCACAGCCACTACCAGCGCCGAGGTTTGACTTTGGCATGGATCTCGACTTGCCCGTGGCGCCGCCACCTGCTGCACCTCCCACGCCAAAGTTCAACTTCAGCATGAACTTGAGCATCCCTGTCGCCGTGCCACCTGCATCACCGGCAGTGCACACCCAGCAACCTTTCAACCTTGGGTTCACCTTGGCTCAGCCCACACAGCAGCCAGCCCCCATGCCATTCAACTTGGGGTTCAATCTTCCGGTCCAGGGTACGCCGCCACCACCCACGCCGCCGCCCACCGCATCACAGCCATTCAACCTTGGCTTCAATCTCCCAAAGGCAGTTCCTCATGCCACCGCAGAAACCTCACCGCCCACCGCATCACAGCCATTCAACCTTGGCTTCAATCTCCCAATGGCAGTTGCTCATGTCACCGCAGAAACCTCAAGGCATGTTGGTTATGACACCAACAATAGATGTAAGTGACATATTCATATTCTCCCCCTAGTCAGTATTGACCATCCTTTACAGCATTCCAGTTTGGATGTGAGCCTCCCGCACCCATTGGGGAGTGGCAACCAGAACTCATTCGGGCGCCACAATCTGCGCCGCGTGTGGCCTCGCCACCTGCTATCATCAATGCGGCACCAGGACCGTCCATGCCTGGTCCATTGCCTGACACTGCCGGTCATCAGGAACGGCCCACACTGACATCGTTGGTTGGTGATGCCAAGCGTGCGGCAATTGATATTGTATACCACCTTGGAGGGGAAGAATGTAAGTGTATTTTGTTGAGACCTGGCAGCGCATGCTAATATCTCTCAGTTGATCATCTGGCACATATGATGGTTGGCGGCGCCTTGGGGCCAGGAGATGATATCTGGGATCCCAATCCTGATGAAGTCCTAGAGAGCAACAAAATGATGCTCATGGCATTCTGTGAAGGCAGAGACCGGCTAACTAGGATCTTCAAAGATCTGATTAGCCTGCATCACCTCGCACAGGTGCATGAACGGGTTCTTCCCGCGGTGGAATCCTTGTTATATGAAGTTGGCTGGGCAGAGGCTGGGTCCAGCGAAGAAATGTAGATGGCTCAATAGTTGTGATTTCATGCCTTTTCAATGTACAATACTATGTTTCATTAAACAGCTGCTACTCTGCTTTGGCTACCAGACCTGTTTGTTGAATACCGCCAGATCTGCAAATATAATGTTGGCCTCAAGACTGGTCTGCAGGGTAGATGTTTACCAGCGGCGTATAATGCAGGGTTACCGGTGTCACCATGTGCATTCATTTGGTGGTGCCTGCACTAAAGCGCCGGTCTGGCATCTATTAATCAGATTTTAACTATAGTTTAACTACTTCTATAGAGCATCGGTGACCAGTGACCAGTACTTAGAGTAGTCCGCTCGTGGGATATCCACAAATTCATGAACATCATCCCTCATGTACCATACCCAGGCTGTTCGGTCGCCGTCTGCCATTTCCAATCCATGTCTGATGATTCGTCCTGATCTGGCGACCATAGAACCTGCCAGGTAGACACTTTCAATCCCTAGATTTGGCATCTTAATGCTTGCTATGCCATAATTGCCGGCGGTGGTCATGACATCAAACCATTGGGGATGTGACAAAGGATCATGGTGGGCGAATGCCAGTTGCACACGATAGCGAGTGCAGTGAATACGGATGCCCACTCTCTGAGACAATCTCCCATTTCGTCCAATTTCTTATCAGCTGCCCAGAGACCCAAGGCTAGCTTCGTTGCCAATGATGACCAATAAAGGTTAGGGTGCATGACTCTCAATGCAGCGGCGATGAGCACCGCCGGTCTATGCATGGCCTGACAGAAAGACCGCCCAAACTCTTTAAGAGCTAGTATGGTAACCAAAGTTGGACTGAAGTTTGTTTGAAGTTGGTGTGCCGTTCGGTAGTAGCTGATAGCGGAGCTTTAATATGTAAGTTGTCGGGGCGCATACCATGATTCAACTGACTCGGATTATCGAGACGCTGTGAGCCTGTGATGGTTCCGTTGCTCCTTGATCCCCTGTTCAATAGATCATTGTTTGCTGACCGACTGGTCAATTGACTCAATATACCGTTGGATCAGGCAAGATCTGCCTCATCAGTGGTCCGTGAACGCCTCACTCGATATGTGCTCCTCATGATCAGTATCATCATCGCTATGACTCAATCATTTCTACAAACCGGATTACCAAAGGACCCTGAACCTTACCACACGTCAGCGCTCAAGGGTGAAGAATGGATAATGGAGTTGATCATCGGCCATCCTGAATGCATCCGCTGTGAACTCGGCGTCCACGCACATGTCTTCGAGAAGCTGATTATGAGATTGAGGAGCTTCGTGGTCTTGGTCATCGTAGCTCTCGCCATGTCTCGCTGGAAGAACAGTTAGCTATTTTTCTCTACACGTGTGTCACTGGTTTGACAATCAGGCACGTTGGAGAGCATTTCCAAAGATCCAGCGACACAATTTCAAAGTAAGTCTTTGATTTATCAATAAAAATTAGCCTAATCTATTTGTATCAGGTATTTTCGCAAGATATTGTTCATTTTTGCCTCCCCCCCATTCTACTCCACGCATGTACACTTTCCTGACAGCAGCATCATCCTCGACAAGATTCACAATAGCCTGAAATTCTGGCCCTACTTCAAAGGCGCTATTGGTGCCATCGATGGCAGTCATATTCATGCGTCCCCTCCCTCGTGTGATCGTACGTTCTACCGCAATCGCAAGGGCTTTGTGTCCCAAAACTGTCTGTTCGCCTGCAACTGGGACCTCAAATTCATATATGCAGAGACCGGCTGGGAGGGTTCAGTGACAGATGCACATCTATGGGAGGAGGCTCATTCAGACGGGTTGGATATTCCAGATCAAAAGTATCTCCTTGGTGATGCTGGGTTTCTGTCCTGCAAGGAACTCCTTGTCCCATACCGCAGCGTCTGGTATCATCTCGCAGAATGGGGCCGTGCCAGCACTAGGTACATTTTTCTTTTTCTTTTTAACATTTCCAGTTTTAATTTGTCAATAGACCTGCCAATAAACAAGAACTATACAACCTTCGTCATGCCTCCGCACGGAATGTTATTGAAAGAATCTTCGGCGTGTTAAAACGGCGCTTTCACATCCTTCTCTTATCGCCTGAGTACAAGATGGAGGTTCAAGCACGCGTTCCCGCTGCACTATGCGCTATTCACAACTTCATCTGCACTTTCAATTATCAAGAAGGCCTTCTCCCAGAGACGCGCATCAATTTCGACAACAACAACCCTGATTATCAAGGGCAGCCTGCTGACGTGGCAGGGCAGGTGGAGGAGGTTGTCAACGATGTGAACGTACTACGAGACAATATTGCGCAAAAGATGTGGGACGATTACCAGTTGATTTTGGCAGAACGAGGCACACTAGATAACTTTTCCATAGTTGACATTGACGATGATGACATTGATGATGACAACGAATTGTAGTACTGTACATGGTAGTAGCTACAAATGAGAATGCGCTTGTTATACGTGATATGAGGGACTAAAAAATACATGTACTATGTGTTGGCATACTGCTGAATGACAGAGAGAGCGAAAGCGCGGCACAACATGGGGTCTGTGGTTTCAACATACGAGCTAGTCACTGCAGCACTTCTCACGAAGATGTTCATCAGTGCAACCTTCTCCTCCAGTGACAGGTCAGAGTCTTCATCCTGCACAATACGAATGGCTTGCTTTCGTTGATCAGTTATGCGGCTCTCGTCAGTGGCAACCATCTGCGTCACCAATGTATCTGTGAGGTGGTTGAGGGCACCTTGCATGCCTATCATTGCGACGGCATTTGTGGCCTTGCCGGCTTTCGCTCCGCCACTGCCACTAGCCTCAGGTTGAGCTTTGATGTGTGCAACACCACCATGGTTGGAGGTCTTGACTTTCTTGGGGCCCAACTCTTGCTGCGACACTGATGTGAATGTCGTGGAAGGAGGAAGTACAGGAGATTGCGCATCTGCACCAGTCATGTCTGAATGTGTGTGTTTACTGACGCTCAATGTATGAATAGAACAAGGAGGAGCAGTTGCAAGTTGTGAGCTTCCAGTGATAGGTCCAGCGTCATTGTGTGGCACATGGCCCCAACCAACCTCTTCTTCAGCCTCGCCCATGCGAAAATCATCTGTGCGTCCAGCAACAACATCTGAGTCAGAACCCATGGGAGCTGCAGAAGCCTGATCAGATGAGTCGTCTGTGAAGGCAGGCGTGGCGGCCCTAGATGGGCGATAGGCCGCACAACCTCGAGCGCCACTGCCACTTGGCAGAGTCTCTTGCATTTGTTGATAAAGCTGCCATCCGTTGTTTCGGTAAGGGCGCATGACTTGGTTGGCCTACAGTGACTCAAGCATGAGCAACCTGTTAGCTCTAGACAGTGATGCCAACTGACCTTCTTCTCCATATATGCGTCCCACACATTGCTTGCAGCCTTCCCCTCGATACCAGCTCCAATCTCATTATCCCAGTGAGTACCAGATGTTCTGAGGCGATAGTTCTCGATAACATAGTAAAGATTTTTTAACTAGAGATCTTAAGATCAGTAGCTTGTTAGATAGATATACAGATAACATACTGATTGCCATTTGTTCTTACACTGGCTCATAGTCTTCATTGGGCCAAGGGTCCTGTGGCTTGCAATAGTAGTTGCAGCTTCAGAATAAACCTGTGATCTGAAATTCCCGCCGTCTCCTATTTTTGAGCGTTGTGAATGGAGGTATGTGACGAGGGCATCTGTCTCTGCATCGTTCCAGATTGCCTTTGGAGCCTTCTGGGACTTCGGTTCTTCAGACATGAGAAGTATTTGGTGGTGAGCAGATACAATGATTCCGATTATAATTGGTATGATCTGCCTTTGCAGCTCCTGCAGTTTGAGGCTACTGGGGGTATGGAACGAGGTCATTGCAGGAGGTCAGGAAAGTTAAAACTCCGTCTCAGCTTGCATCAAGCCGATACATCCCAAGTTGGCTACTTTGGCCAAACTTTGGTTAACTTTGGTTACCATACTAGCTCTAAGAGTCGCCGAGACTTGGGGATGAAATTTTGGCGCCTATGAGAGTGGGAATGGATGTCGCTAATTGTGAGGTGTGACTCACCGGGTGACCTTGCAAAAACCATGCTGGAGACAGATTGATACATCCCGGAGTACCCCCACTTTGACTTTGATAAAAGTTTGAAGAATGGGTCCTCCATTTATCATTCGTGGCGGCGCTGCTTGTCACACTTCTGGCCAGTGGAACTGACATCATTGCGGTAGCCGCCGCCATGTCATTCTAACGCCGTCAATATAATCATTTGGCAATTGAGAACAGCTTACCTGTATGGCCAGATCAATTGCACCGGGAAGATACCAGAAGACGATGATACCGAACTTGTCACACACAACTGCTGGCCGATCAAGATGGATCTGGGTGTCAGGTGGATACCAGGCAAGAAGGCTGTCTTCGCGAGCAGGGTTGATGCCTTTTTCCATCATCTGCAGAACTTCTGCATACCTGGCGACATCTAAATTGATAGTAACTAATATTGATGGGATTAGATCACATAAGGCGCCGCTGAAAAACTCATACCAGGGTTCCGATAGGCATCGGCGAGGGTACTAGCCAGTTTTGAGCATGCCATGAGCATGGCAAAATCTAGTTCGAGTGGGGGAATAGCATTGGGCCATCCGCCGATTAGGGCAAGGAACTGGCAAGAGACATATTCACTAGCAATATGGATTGTGGCCAAGGCCCAGTCAGGAGGGAATATGAATCATGGCTTTCGTATAACGTGCTAGGCATTGTACTTATATGTCTGCCAGCAAACTGCTTACTAACAAACAACATTGTTAACATGAGGATGGACATAAGGAGGCATGCGTACTGCACATTGTCTTTACCTAACTCCCCATATGTAGTGAAATCAGCGAAATGGACCAATGTGATCATCCTGTAGACGCACGTGCCATACGTTTGCCAAGCCGGTGTTCGATGCAGAAAAGGTCACGGTGCAAGCACCGCCGGCAACTTTATATTTGCAGAGTGATGTCTGCGCAAGCCAAGCAGAATAGCAGCTGTTTAACACCATTTCCCTCACCATGTGATTCCTCGCCGGATAATCAGGCATGGGTCACCCACCGCCAGTGACAATCCATACACTGCGGTATTATGTTCGGCCCATGGAGGCAATCACCCCCGGTGACAATCTATACCCTGCAGCATTATGTTCGGCAGTGCAACAGGCCTTGTACTATGTCGCCGGAATGTATAGTAAATATGGACATATTGACTGTTCTGCTGTCGAGGGCGGGGGGGGCTGCTGTGATCCCGAAGCATGGGGTAATCACCCCCAGTGACAATCTATACCCTACAGCATCATATTCGGCATTGCCCCAGCCCCCCCCCTGTAATCCTGAAATATGCAAAAGTGTCGGCGAGTGTATATGGGCCCACCCCTCACTATTGAGTAGCACCTACCAGAAATAACCTATACATCATACTACCAATTTTTGTATTCCATAATGTATATACTGTAGGCCCACCCTTGAGCCTCGAGACATATCTAGCCCCTGGCCCACCCGCTAGACAAGGGTAAAATCTCATATGTGGGCCCATCCTTTAGGTCAGGCTTACATTGTAATGTGGGCCCACGGTGGGTTGGCCCGAAACTTAGGGAGAATTATCAACATGGGCTGTCCTATAAGTAGGGAGATATTTCACTGCATTATGTGGATCGCACTATTCAGATATTGATCCACCAATGCCTGGTCTCAGCTACTTGCCTACACCTACAGAATCATCACTTGGGAATCACACTATTCAGATATTGACCCACCAATGCCTGGTCTCAGCTACTCGCCTACACCTACAGAATCATCACTTGGGGATCACACTATTCAGATATCAACCATTTGTCCACCAACACCTGGTCTCAGCTACTCACCTATGCCTACAGAGTCATCACTTGTGGATCACACTATTCAGATATCAACCGTTAAGCCACCTGGTCTGTGCATCTCACTTTATCATCCTTGCTGTTCCCAACAATGCCTGGTTTCAGCTACTTGCCTACATCCACAGAGTCCATCACTTGGGGATCGCACTATTCAGATATCAATTTTTAAGCCACTGATGCTGCCACCATCACCATCCTGTCAGTTCGCCTCCCGTCTCCCAGTCTAAATCACACAGAATGGAATATGATGAAGAGATCCAGATTTCAGATTGGGATTGACATGGACAAAGGGTTTGGAAGAAGCATGGTGGTGGAAAGGCATGGTTGATATATACGAGAATCTTGGAAGGAGAATGGCAATGGAAAGCTTAGGGTTGATATGGAGGGGAGGACCACAGTGGATGGGAAAGGCCTGTAATCAATTATGGGAAGGACCATGGAGGATGGGATAGGCCCGTAATCAATTACGGGAAGGACCACAGAGGATGGGATAGGCCCACAATCAATTATGGGAAGGACCATGGTGGATGTAATCACCCCGCAATCAATTATGGGACGGACCATATTCAATTAAGGAAAGGACCATGGTGGATGGGATAGCCCCGCAATCAATTCTGGGAAGGACCACGGTGGATGGGAAAGGCCCATCATCAATTACGGGAAGGAACACGGGGGATGCGATAGCCCTGTAATCAATTATAGGATGGACCATATTCAATTAAGGGAAGGACCACGGGGGATGGGATAGCCCATAATCAATTACGGGAAGGACCACGGGGGATGAGAAAGGCCCATAATCATTTATGGGAAGGACCATGGGGGATGGATAGCCCCGTAATTAATTATGGGACGGACCATACTCAATTAAGGGAAGGACCATGGTGGATGGGAAAGGCCCATAATCAATTACAGGAAGGAACACGGGGGATGGGATAGCCCCGTAATCAATTATTGTCACCCTTGTCCTTAGGTAGATCTACGAGCCAATACTATGCTTGCTTGTTTCAATATTCAAACACTAATTTTGCTGAATTGAGTTTGAAATCAACCTGTGTGACATGTGACTCATGATGACATATGTGTCACTGCCAACTTCTGTGGTGTGCTGATTGGAGTGCAAGGTAGGATGTTATATGCAGCATGATTTTAAGTGTATTACATGGTGGAATTCAGTATGTAATTACAGTAACATTGTCATCACACAATCTCAATGGTATGGGGTAGAATATGGTGTACACAAGTGTGGATTAGCATGACTCGATGAAATGTTGATATCAAAGGTATAGTGATGGGGGGGAGGGGGGGGTGAAATTTCCGTAGCAGAAGCTTACTGGGCCATTGCAAGAGTGGGGTGTGTGATATCCACTTAGACGTGAGGAGAAGTATATAGATCTGACACCTATGCAATAACCATGCTTTCGTGCTAAAAATTGAAAAATTGGTCAATCAAAGGAAGTGAAATATAGTATGACGTGCTCACCACGACAATGTCCGCATCAACATCCATACACCACTCCAATTCATCAGCCGCCTGCGCAATAACCATGCTTTCATGCTAAGAATTAAAATATTCGTCAATCAAACAATGTGGAATATAGTAAGACGTGCTCACCGCGACAATGTCTGCATCAACATCCATACGCTGTCATGCATGGTATGTGATTGATACCATACCTGTCGTATAGAAAGTATAGAAAGTGTGATAAGTAAAGGTACGAGAGATTGTCTAGTCCTTTGCTGTCACCGAGTTGCCTCTAGTTTCCTTGATTTATTTAGCTTCTCACTTCTCAGATTGATCTTACCTGGTATTTTTAGTGATCATGTGACCTTCTGTATGTTTCAGTTTGTTTATTTGTGTTTGGGCTCTGTTCAGCCACACTTCTGTTTATTTCTGTTTTGTTTCTTTCAGCCACTATTTTTGTCAGCACATCATGTGACTGGTGAATTTACTGGTTTGTATTTGTTTAGTCATACATTGCCATAAAAGGCAATATGACTCATATTGACTCAATTGGCAAAATGTCTCACATCAATTTCAAATGGCTCCACACAATTTCAAACAGCTTGTCATTTGTAAATTGCCCATTTGTAATTGCTTTGGTAGGATTACCTTATATAGTAATGTAGATCTAAAAGCAAGATCCAATCTTGCTTATGTAAGGGGATCCCAAAAATGTATAAAAGGGCCCCATTTTGCCACCCAAAAATATAACTTCCCACTTTGCACCTTCTCTCAAACAAGTGAGATTACATAAGATCTAAAGTGCAGGCCAAGTAGTGCCTTGAAGTAAGCTTACCAAGCATTTCCTTTTATAGTTATACACTGCCTTACAGGGGATTGACTGTATACATTATAATCTTTTGATCATTAAAGCCATACTCGTCACCGTCCTTACGTTAATTCGTTAAAGGGACTTGTTGACATCAAGGGTAGACTTTCGTCATTAAAACATAAAGTTATACGGATCCTTACTAGGGTTGACCATATAACTATCGGATTATCAGATAGCTGTATACCGCGATCGCTAGACAACTATTGTCGTCATTGTCTCATCTAACTGTTGTATAACTGTGTCTTATACAACCATTGAACAGCTCTCAGTCTAGCTTTACTTGTACATACTTTGACTCTCTCTTTCAACGGAAAGTGAGACACGAACCTCAGGAGAACACGACAAAGTTGAAACAGACTTTCATAGGTTGAAACACAACCTACTAGGGTGAAACATACCTACCTTTTTTTAGAACACAGACAGGAACCCAAATCGTATTACATTGGTACGACTATGCAAAGACAAGAAGATGACAACAATCTAAATCCTCCCAAGAACTCACCACGTTATCTACCACGAAAACTAGAAAAGTCGTAGACCGTGTACTTAAGGACTGGCAAGACGTCTTCCGTGTATAATAGTGTTGTCATTATACACAACATTATATAAGACCCTTAAGTAGCAAGACAACACCACTCCAATTCGCCAGCCGCCTGAATATCCATGCATTCAAGCTAAGAATTAAAATATTCGTCAATCAAATGAAGTGGAATATAGTAAGACGTGCTCACCGTGACAAAGTCCGCATCAACGTCCATATGCGCCTCGAATTCGTCATCCAGCTGATGGATTTCCTGTAGCAATATTAAGTGAGATTGCAAGAGTAAAGGTGGGACATACCATCATGACATCTCCATCAACATTGAACAAGAAATTGGTTATGACGTCCATACTCCCGACTGATTTCTCCTCAGGCTTCTGCGTTCCCTGTAGCGAAAGATGTCAAACGTAAATTTGCAATAACAGGTTGTACAAACCACATATGTTGCGCTTTCAATCATTTCATATAGTTAGTGTAGACGGGAGATGAAGATAATTGTTGAGGTAGCGAAATCGGATGTATTCTCGAAGTTGATATCAAAGTCTAAAGCATAAGTTGGTAAGCAAACAAAGCTAGATTTGGATCATGGTAAGATTGCACAAGGACTCAGCAATTTTGAGCATTTATCAAAATTATTGGGTTCTTGCACAACATCAATTGTTATACAAACAGATTTCGAACATAAGATGAGGCCTACATGTAACATAACTAACTCGAAGCATATGTGATGAGACAAAGATGAGAACGCATAAGAAAAACATAAGGAAAACATAAGCATAAGGAAACATACGAAAAACATATGAAAGGAATAAGCATAATGAGTAGACGTTACCAGAAGACGTTGCCAGAAGTGGGCATCAACAAGGGCTGCAAAGTTAGTAATACTCATCTTCCTCGATGATTAGACGGCGATCAGGAGATGCTGGGCGAATACACGAAGATCTGACAGTTGGATAATGGCGGTGCTGCGAGGAACTGGCACGGGAGATCGGCACAACAGAGGAACCGGCACAGGAGGTCGGCACAACAGAGGAACACGATGGCAAACGAGAACGCGAGGTGCTGA
This sequence comes from Suillus placidus, assembly GCA_016628565.1. Taxonomy (NCBI): domain Eukaryota; kingdom Fungi; phylum Basidiomycota; class Agaricomycetes; order Boletales; family Suillaceae; genus Suillus; species Suillus placidus. The sequence continues at coordinate 65,957 of JABBWD010000027.1, read as the reverse complement.
TAATTTGCGATTCGGCCCACCCTGAATGTATACGGGAACTGATACAATAATATGACAGTTAGCAAACATATGTAGAAGTCAGGGCATAGCAACACACTTGTCATACACCCTGACACGGCGCCTCTCCTCTACCATTTCACGCTCCAAGTCTTCAGTCTCCTGAGCAGATTCATAATGGGGCCGAGTCCGTTTGTGAATATCTGGATTGTATGTTGGCATAACATCGTTATATGCATGTTGATGTCGAAGTGCTCCATTGTGGGACGGCTTGTATCGAGAGCGGGACCGGACGTGCGAATAATCTGAGGTTGGCACAGGAGTTGACGAGCGTAAAATAAGAGGGGGAGATGAGAATTGCGAAGATGGTGTTGACGGTGACGAAGGCGGGAGGTCGTCAAAGACTCGGTTAGTAGGGTGACACGAGCGTGGGGCTTCCTGGGGTGGCGATGAAGGCGGGAGATCCTCATGAATAGCTCGGTTAGTATATTGACGAGAGCGCGAAGCTTCACGGTTGGAGCTCGGAGCTGCATTGTTGAAGCGCGAAGCTCCCATAGTTGAGCGCGAAGCTCCAATAGTTGAGCGCAAAGCTTCCTTAGTTGAGCGCGAAGCTGCTGGATTAGAGATTGCGGGTTTTTTGATTACCTCATTGGTGCGGTGTCTAGGAGTGTCGTCTGGTGGAAGGTCCTTGATGAACTTCTCCAAGTCTTGGAGGGGGCGAACGACCCTGCCATCAGTGTCGATGACGAGCGGGATGAGACATGCATTTGAGGCCTGCATCTCAAAAGCAAGAATATCACCTGTGGTTGTGATATCAGCTTGTGTATGATTTGCAGTATCCAATACATACTTTCAGGCCATCTGCTGATATGCAATACTACACTTGGCTCCTCTACAATCGGCCCCTTCTTCCTTCCCTTGTCGCCTGACTTCTTGGACTTGCATTTGTGCTTCTTCGCCTTCGCTGCCTCTGCCTCGCTGTCGTTGTCATTGTCGTCAAGGCCTAACTCGGCCTCGTACAAGGCTCCGAGATGAATCCTGAGATATGGAGCAACCAACGCATGTAGTTGACTTGCAGATAGAGCCTTGAGATCAAAATCGGGGCCAGGTGGGGGAACACCGGCAGGCCAATCATGTATGCAAAGCTTCTCAGCGTACAGGATGTCCAACATGGTCAACCACCTACTGTTCGAGGTTTTGAGCGGGTGGCCGGCCTCAGCTATACAACATATAGTCAGTACAGTAGAAATATACTGCAATTAAACAAACATACCAAATTTCTCACTGATCATCATGGGTGCCACCTTTCTGTTCCTATCCCTGGCTGGCTTGCCGTTACACAAGAGGGTACCATTCAGAGTGGTGGAAGAAGGGGGGAGCAAACTGAAAGTCTTGCCTTCGGCATGTGCGGCCTCCAAGTCTTTGTACCTGGAAGTAATTTAGCACTGACACCTATAAATAATACAAGACGCACTTAAGGATTGTGGTGAGCTCATCTAGCCAACGCTTGATATCAAGTTGGTGTGAGTTGATGAGGGCCTTGACCATGTCAGAGCCAGCAAACAGTCCTGATGCTTGGCGGCCTGCCTCTTCATCACCAGGGAATATTGCCACACCGGCAATGTGAATGCCATGGGTGCGATGCCAGTATGCAGCCTTGATCATAGTTAGTCTCTGGATCAAGATCGCATGAATACGACACTTACCAATTTTGTGAAAGCATCACGAACAGCCATCATCAGACCTGCAGCAGATTGTGATGTAAGGTCCTCGGTTGAACCCGCAACAGCACGATCCCAGTTCTCCAGGATCTCCTTCCACACTGATGCATGCTGAGGGTCACTGTGTGGGTGGGCCTTGTAATGAGCTTGTTGTTTCACCTTCCAAGCCTTAAGATCCGCTGCAAAAATCGTTTGCATTAAGAAATTGATAATGAAGACCACAACATACCTGGCGACACAGCTCCCAATACTCCTTTAGGCGGGGGGCAGGTAGCTGCGAACCACGTCTGATGTTGGTTCCACAGAGACTCCTTCCGGGTTGCCTTCATCGTCAACCCAGCTTCGATGAGGATCGTCCTCACACTCTTCCCATATTCTTTTCTGAGTACTCTGGCGGCTTCCAATGTATTCTTCCCAAGCTCCTACGCCTTCGAGATACATGCTTGAGGTATTCTCCCTTTGGTCTTCACAAAGTCTTCTTCATCATCCTCGTCTTTGCTGTCAATATTTTCATTGATGTCCGCCATCACTTTGGACTTTTGCTTTTGTGTGGCCGTCAACCATGATGGAGACGGGGGGTTGGTTGCAGGGGAACCCTCGTCGTCGTCACCATTGTTCGCAGCGGCATCAACAGCAGCTCGTTGTGCTTTCTTGCGCTGCTCTTGGTTAGCACCCCAGTCACTGTCAGATGGAGAGCTCTCTTCGCCGTCGTTACGATCAGGTGCATACGACTTGACGCCGCATGACCTACGCGGGTGGCCAGTAGCAGGAGTAGCTGAATTATTTCCGCCATCATCTGCGCTGTGTGACTCAGCACGGGCAGCTGTATGCACAATTAGTTGAGGTATTGGATATAGACGAATGACTATGGCTCACCTGAAGTATCCTTGCCATGATCCTTGCTGCCATGTCCTGTGTTGTGCGACTCAGTAGGGGTAGCTGTATTTACAATTAGTGAAGCTATGAAATATGAAAGAATGACTATCTCACCTGAAGTCCCATCATTGGGGTCGTTTGATGGAATTTCAGAGGCAGGATTTGGATCCTTGCTCGCAGTAGTGCTGTGTGCTTCAGTAACCAATGCAGGAGCTGGTAGGCAACAAGTCAATAGAGGTCATTCAAACTACAATAAAAACTGTACTTGTTTCTACATTGCCATCTTGGATGTTGGCGGATATTTCTTTGTCTGCAAGGGAGTTGAATTTGGCACATGTCAATGAAGTGCCATCAGCAAGTTGAACATGAGACGGGGGGATTGTTGATCTGTAGCGACATCGGGGGTATTTTGAATCATTGATGAGCGCCTTGAGAAACTGGCCTCAAAAATCTCCTCCTCAGCGGATGAGGTCATGGGGCCAGAACATTTGGACCGTGCAAGTGGACGAGGCTTGGGTGGAGGACAATGACGAGTTATAGATGACTAAGAAGTAAGTGGGGACACCGTCATATTCGCAGACATAGCTTACCTCTTGTGGATCGTCGTCATCGTTGTCGTCATCAACCATAACACTCTTAGCCCCAGCGTGACGATGAGGGCGGGGGCATTTTCGAGGCTGGGGGGTTTAAAGTAATGAAAAATCAATCATGGTTGACAAACTTTGAGAGAAAAAAATACTTGCCTGGATGATGTCTGCATCAGACTCAGTATGAATGTCCGCTGCCTTGCTGCGAGTCTTGACATGACAGGAGTCAGCTACTACAGATGTCAAGAAAATAAAAAGAATACCTTGCGTTCATCAGGCAGAGGGGGACGCTTGACATGACGACCTGAGTGGGTAGTAACAGCGGGCATTTTCAAGAGAAACGATAGTGTTCCTACGATCACGGAGATACGTGGAATACAAGTTGAGAACTTGAAGTTTGCTCAACAATATTTGGTCGACACAAAGTCAGACAATGTATGGATAGTAGAAGATGGTGAACTGCAAACAATATGGGATTGAGAAAGCGGAATTTGATGCACTCGGACTTGAGAGACTCATTACCTTTATAGTTTGAAGTGCGGACATTGTTGCCATAAACGCTAGGGTACAGCACTGAAGCTAAACCTGGTTAGCGCTAAATAATAGAAAAAAAGATCGACCTTGGCCTTACTGGAATTTAATGGTGGATCGGAGGTGGTGGCTATGTACAGTGCCCGATCCTTTAGATTGGTCAAGTCTGAGACTGACTAAAATGGAACGAGTGCATCACTGGCTGGGAGATGAGCCAATGAGAACTGTGTCTGGCAGTCGAGGAAAGTTAGCAGACAGATCAGCGGTGGTGAGCACATACAGAGCAACACTCGGATCTCATTCCAGATTTGCATCCAAGACATGAGAGGTCGAGGCCCACTGATATACAACCCTGACGGCAAGATTGGCCAATGGAAGACTCATCTGACCCTGACTAGTACAAAAATGAGTGGGATGGATCTGACTGATTGGCTAAACCTAACTATTTTGAGAACTTACATTTTGAGAAGACAAATTACTGGTCGGTCAGTGGTCAGAGGCACACCCAATCCTGTTAGTTGCTTAAGAACAAGTCAGATGCTAATTGTACAGTGGAACATGTGAAATATACCTTGTCAAGCACCGGCCACTAGCAGATGAACGTCGAGAGATGCAAAGGGTGCTTGTTTCCTAAGAATAAATCAGGATTTTATAATATGGTAACAAGAAGGTAAGTTATACATACAGTTTGGCGAACAGATGGATGAGTAAGCGTGAGGTGGCTGTTCATGCCCAGGTACTTGTGACATTGATCACATCAGTTGGACGATAGTGGTATCCTAAATGGTCACGTCTATGCGCTTGTCGCAAATGAATAAAGTAAATACACTCACCAATTGGCAAAGTCTTAACAGATTGTCGAGTAGCTGGGTGGTTGAAAGAAAATGATATCCTCTGTTGACATGTGAATGGAATGTCGTTATATGAATGAAGTGCAAATGTGACTCACTGATGTCATAGATAAACATGTGAGATGAGATTTGAAAGTGGCGTAAAGTGACGAGGGCTATAGTGGGTAAAGTGCGATGCGTGTCAGGAGAGATTGTAGATCAAAGATATCGAGAACTCACTGATTAAATTGACGAGTGAAAGGTGAATGATTGGCACACCTGAAATATGAGAGGAAGTCTGCAGCAGCGTGTGGCACACCAGAAATAAGCCAAGTGTGAAGGCAAAGCACGCCCAAGAGGGTCTTCAACCCCACTGGCGCAGCAAAGTATGAGCGACCAGGGCGACCCTCCAGACGTGAAGTCTAGGAGTGGGAGATCAGCGACGCGAAGTCAACTGATCAAATGAGTGAACGGCACAAAGCCAATTCATAGTGCCAAGAACCATCGTTGTTGGACCTATGGAGGGCGCCAGGAACCGTTGTTGTTGAACATATCGAGGGTGGGGAAGGCGAGATGATCAGATTGAGGGCGGGGAGGGCGGGATTGAGGGCAGTCAATGTGGATGAAAGAGTGAAACTTGTGAATTGTGGGACTTTCCCACAAGTCCACAAACATCTGCAAACTTCGACTTTTCGACTCAATTGGGAAGTTCCCACCTTGTTTCTCAATTGTCTCATTTCCTTCTCTGCATTCTCCTTCCCCAGTTCCAAGTTCCTTCTTTGCCCTCAGACCACAACATTCATGCATCCTTCATCACTTGCATCATTCAACTCGTCACGCGTCAAGCCCATCAAGCTCATCATCGCAATTGATCCAACAACCACGGTTCCTGGCGCTTTGAATTGGCTTCGTGCCGTTCACTCATTTGATCAGTTGACTTCGTGTCGCTGATCTCCCACTCCTAGACTTTGCGTCTGGAGGGTCGCCCTGGTCGCTCATACTTTGCTGTGCCAGTGGGGTTGAAGACCCTCTTGGGCGTGCTTTGCCTTCACACTTGGCTTATCTCTGGTGCGCCACAGGCTGCTGCAGACTTCCTCTCATATTTCAGGTGTGCCAATCATTCACCTTTCACTCGTCAATTTAATCGGTGAGTTTTCGATATCTTTGATCTACAATCTCTCCTGATGCATATCTTACATTATAGCGCTCGTCACTTTAGCTACTTCTTCCTTTTTGGTAAGTATCCTTTTCATTATCTCATTAATCCATATACTGACCAGCGCTTAGACTCTCACCATACCATACCAAACTCTGAGGTGTGTTTGCCTCAAACCTGTCAGCACATTTTCTAACTTTCACAGTTTTCCATCATGCCCAACGCTCTGACGATGTTCAAGGGTGACCCGACACTTCGTGCATGTATGTGATTTTGTCTTTTAGCATTCTTACTTACTTATGTGCATGCGTCCTGCAGCTTGGTTACAATCTTACGATGCTTTCGCCGTCGCCATCCAGGACAATCTAGTCATCACTACGCCCAACATGCAATTCATTCCCAAGTTCCACCATTTTGAAGAAGAAAACGTACAAGCCCGCGCCGATGGTCGTTTCAGTGTCGTCGACTGCTTTCAATGGCCTCAAGCCTATGACAACATCTTTTGCAATTCCGTCTGCATTCCTCGTAAGGAGGCTTACCCATTCCCGCACCCGCTTCACTGGGCATGGTACACTCCCGAGCAAAAGGACTTCAAGACCATCCCAGGCAATTTGTTTCCTGTAGGCACGCTTGCCTCTGACAAGGTCGAAGGACTGGAGTCACTCCTCAAACTAGTAGAAAAATGTGTACAGGACTGGAGGGCCAATCAACAAGGCAAAAAGGATGTCATCGTCAATCGTGTCGTCTCTCTTCGACACGGTATCTCGCGGCTCAAAAAACATCCCCTGACCTTTCGCGATCTCCTCATCTTTGTCACGGATGCCCAACGCCTCTTCCTCGAAATTCACTCTTTTATAGATTGGGTTCTCATTGCCCAACTTTGCATCTCCTCTGGCGTCGGGACTGTCATCGTCAATTCGGAATGGATGGGCGCTTTCACGCATGACAGTGACATGTGCAACAAGCTCCACATGGCTGGTGTGCCCGTCTGGTATGTCCACACGATGGCATATATACCTGCCAATATGAAGGTCCACAAACCCGTGTTAATTACTCATGGCCAAGGTGGCCACCAGCACCAACTTCACGTTCGTCGCCTGTACAGCGGCACAACTTTCAGAAATCCCGACGTTGCAGTTCCCTCATCCACTTCATCCAGCAGTTTCTCTACTCCCAGTTCTTCTGCTCTCGCGCCATCCTCTCAAACATCTGCTGCAGGAAGAGCACCTCAACAAAGTCTCAAAAAGCATAGGCGACAGCCTTGTAAGTGAACCCTTACTAATTGCTTTGTGTTACTTACTACTGTATCAGATTCAAAAGAGGCTCGGCCCACCCAGCCCTCCCAGTCAGGGGAATCCAGGGACAAGTGGAAAGACCCTGAGAGCCCATATCTTCCGCCCTCTCTTTTGCATTGGGATGATGCCCTCAAGACTTGCAACAAGGATCCATCTCGCGTGCACATGCCCTACGCCATCGATCGGGGATACAGATTCCCTGAACCCGCTCTCCTCCTCAGTCCCAAGCTGCCGGGGTGCCTCCAGGGTTATATTGCTACCTGGCTCGCCTGTCGTCCACTATGGATCGGCCGAGTCGATCATGACCCGCCATGCAATTACCCTTCGCCACAGCTCTGGCGTGACTTCCTTGGCAGCGGACTGACAACCCAATCACAAGGCGCAGCACCCAAAGGCAAGGGTCCCAAAAAGAAGGGACCTACGGCGGCGGAGAAGCACAAGGTGGTGATGAGGGACTTATTTGGTGATGACGTGTTGGAGACTCAGGGAGACCTGTTCGCACGAGAAGGATCAGTGGAATTTCGTGGCGAACAAGTGTTGGTTGCCAGTCTCGCTAACCCTCCACGGCGTCTCACCCAAAGGATCACATGGGAGTTATTCGAGCTTGGTTTCCATTATGAGCTGAGGGACCTCGATCGCTACCTGGCCCGCAAACATTGGACAGATGATCTGATCAGTCGCGAGCAGCTCCTTCATTCTATCTTCCCTGGCGAGGCTGGATTAGTCATGTGGTCAGAGCAATTTCCGGAAGACAACTATGGCATGTGGAATAACACTTTAATTGATGTTCTACCTTAGCTGGAGAAATTCCGTGAATGTATCTGTGCTTGGGACAACGCTCCACCGCTTCTGGTTGTGCCACTGACAGCAGATAGCTTCATGGATACCAAGTGTTGGGAAGTCATGCATGCTGTGACCGTGTTTTATGTGCAGACATTCTTCATCATTTTGGCAGGCCCCCCATCGTTCCCCATTCCATCCCTTTGTGATTGATACTATATTGCAGTGTTTTCGTACTTAACATTTATTCCCTTTCGTTCTACGCTACTACTAGTATAAATGATGAATTGTACTATGTTCCATTACCTGTTAATCTCCGTAACGCGCTGTCAGATAAGGTTATGCTTTGTATTAGTAGGCTTAGCATACGTTGCAGTGTCCCCTAGTCCCAATTTAGTAACAAGGTGAGTGCCTCACGCTGTCAACTCTGATCTGATCTGTTTTTGTAGGCATCCTACTCCCAAGTCATAGCTAGCGACCCATGTCGTCCTGCTACTGTATTTTCTATTAATTTTGCCATAGCTATTATCTATTTGCTCACGCAAAATGGGATTAGCTGTGTATGTTTCTCTGCTTACGTTTCCACTAATTCCTACAGTACAATACTTATGGCAGGAGACGAGAAAGTATCCACTATGCGGATACGTCATTGAGTAAGTTTTTTTTTTAATTAATTCGACATTATCGTTACCCTGATTCACTCCTGGAGTCTGCCAGTGAATCACATCCCCAGTACTAATCCCCCTCAGATTTGTTCTCCTTTGCACTCCAAGTATTGGTCATTGGCTCTCTCGGCCAAGTATTGGTTGTTGGCTCTCCCGGTCAAGTATTGGTCATTGGCTCCGGACTGCGCGCCCGTGGATAGTTCCTCCAACTGACTCTGCATCGTTGGTGGCCTTCCGTGTGACTTCGAGTCAATGGCATTTATTATGGCTGTTCGTCGTCCAAAGCCCCGCTGTCGTGAACCGTCAACCTCCAAGGTGATCTCCCGCACGCAGGAAGAATGCCCTTCAATTCCGCCGCCTATCACTATTGTCTGTGAGCCTTGGATGAACGTGGCATGGCAACGTCCTCGTCAGACAAGAAAATTCAATCTATATCTCCCTAACCCGCCTCCCGTGTTGGTCTTGCCCGGATGCCAACGCCTCACGCAGCAAAACTTCTGCCGTCTGTTGTCTGCATCCAGGACATTGGTAACACAAGAAGATATTACCGATGAGGTTCTCTTCAGCAACTCCTTACATTTCTCCAATGATCCTATTGGCCGTTGTCTGACCAGCTCACAGAAAAGGGCCAACCAGTGCCACAGATGGTCACAAGACGTCATTCTGTCCCTACTTGTACCATATTTATCCTATATCCAACAAACTTCGGTGTTACATTATACCAACATACCAGGAGAAGCTCAGCAAGATCTTGCAGTTTGCCAAGCTGGGTGTAGGACTCAGAGTATTACATTTGCATGTGTGCACTTCGACGGTATGTTATTTTTCACTCTTCTCCACAATGTATCTCACATATCTTCCAGCATTGAAAGAAATTAGCATCATCACATGCCCATGTTTCCCTGTACCCCTCCAACTCCTTCGTCGCAGTCTGTTTCCATGCGCTCCTCTCGCTCCCTCACTTGCGGTTGACTTGTGCATTTTAGAGTTCATCTGTCTTCTCTTCGTATGCCAGGCTCCCAACCAAACTGCATGGTGCGATGCGGTGGAAACCTTTCTAGATGGAATGGGGTACAAGTTGTCATGCAAGGTTAGCCTTTCCAATCCTCTTGCGTACAATGATGCTCAGTCTTTCATCAGAATAACTTGTGTCGTCGTTTCAGCAATACTTTCCACTGGTACCGAGTGCTGAGCATCTTGGCTTGCAATCACATTTCTACTGTCATCGCCGATGTTCAGAGGGGTCAGGCACGTATCCCACTCATTGATCAGCCATCTGAATACCTTCGTTCTCGTTGCCTGCTTTGTTTCAGAGGAAATGCTTGCCATGGAGCAGATGCTCGCTCTATGTAAGTTTGTGTCTCAGCTTGTATTGTACCACTTTTAATTGACAATACCAGCCCAGACGTTATTGTTTGCATAGATGCCTGCTTTACTCAAAAGTGTTCGACTAATCCTCACAGTGCTAGCAGTATTGACCCTCTTAATCCGACTCCAACATTCTTTCTGTCGAACGACGATGTCAAAGCGATGGAGGATTTTGTAAAAAGTTGTCGTGGAGAAAGACGTCGAACACGAGCCTTGAGAGTGGAAGAGGAGGAGGATCACTATGAAGAAGGGATGCGTGTGCCAGTGTCTGTTGAATGGATGCGGAGAATCCTTCATTGCTGCAGATGAAAAGCGTGAAAAGGAAAGTACTCATTTTTTTACCAACACAGGTCTGATGGCCCTTCTATGCAGACATGACCGTGTCCTCTGGCTTGTCAACCTCACATCAGCAGGGGAAAGCAACACTACGCGCTCGCTCTCCTGGACCAGTTTTTCAAGCACTTACCCCCTCAGATGACCGTAGGACTTCTCTATGACATCGGATGTCAACTCGAATGAAGCTGCCGAAAATGGAATCTTCTCGATGACAATACCCTATTGCGCATATCCTTCGCTGTTGCGGTATTCCATGCCTATGGCCATCAATGGCCCTGTTAGATCATCTACCATCCGAGGAAGCGTGAGGGTTTTGGATTGTCTGATGGTGAGGGATGCGAACAATTGTGGAGTTCTCTCAAGCAACTCATCCCATCGTTACGCGTTTCTGGGGTAAGTAAGTCTATATTCATGTGTATATCTTATCTCTAATTCTACTGTAGTTCCATCAACGTCTCTTCGTCCTCAATGTTCAAATTCGCCACCTGGACACAAAATCCATCCAAGGCTACGGACATTGGCTCCATCAGCGATGGTTACATTGCCAGATTAAGAAGAACGCGGCTCTGGACGGTTTACTGGACTTAGGCATCAATGAGGATATCCTTCGTGCTGAATGGAAGGCACAAATTGCTCACCAGATGCGACCCATCCCACGTAAGAGTTTTACCAGTGTTCTCGCTGTCTTACTGATTAAATTTTATAGGGCAATCCAAGAACAAGGCCGCAGAGGTCATTACCACTATTCTTGCGCTGGAGAAGACCCTGGATGCTAACGAGACTTCTGTCCGTGAGCTAGAGATGCAGCTTTATGTAGGCGCCATTGCTAATGTCGTGGAGTTCAATCTGCAGCTCGCCGACGCTCGGTCATGACGTGCCAAAATTGCAGATACCCTTTGATGTCGTAAGGCTACCCTTGGACCGCAAGGACAGGCCGATCTTATGACGATGAAGAACGACATTTACCTTACCATCCGCTTGAATGCTCGCGCAGTAAAAACTCATATTAGGGACCATCTCTGACAATGCAAATTTGAATTGGAGAGGCTAGAGAGGTCGTACTGAGCAACAGTAAATGGTACATTACTACTTTTTTGCCTTACTTTTTCAGCATGTCTCATGTGTTGTTCAACAGAACACAAGCTTCGCTCAAACACCCAGTATTCAATCAAACGGTGAGAACCTGCAATTCTCAAACTAGTTTCAACTTACAATGGCCTATGTATTCAGCTACAGCCCCTCATACGTCAACAGTGAGCTCCCCCATCTGCTATTCCCCCTCATCCTATTGCTCATGAAGGCATCTTCCTACTCGACATGGACAATGAAATCTGGCAAGATATTGGCCTCGACGACGACGGCATACACCTGCCGGCATGGTTATCGGATGAGGCCACCAGGTCTGGTATTCGTTTACAGCTTGAATTGGATCGTTGCATTGAGGAAGAGACTTGTTTGATGCGAGAGCGGTCTGTGATGCAGGAATGGATGTTAGCAGAGTGGGAGGCCATCCAGACTGCATTGAGAGATCCTGGTGCGTGTAGTCAGAATATACCATGACCGACATTTAATTTGTCAGCAGCCAATGATCTCGTGATGCCATTCCACCTCAGGGCCTGCACAGAGGAACTTCTGTGCATCTGTGTCGTCTGGAAGAACAAGGTTCGAGAGATCCCTTGCGCTTGGCCAGTCGAGAGTTGGGGTCCTACAAACGAGGATTTGCTTCGAGCCACTTGAGACCAGGTGCAGTCATCATTTTTCCAGGATGACGATGACGACGAGAGTGTCGGAGTGGTGGACGAGAGTGATGAGGATGGTGATCTGGCATATTCTGAGGTTGGAGATAATGAACTTATGGATGCGATTGAGGAGGTTGCATTAGCTGATGAGTACAGGTATCAGGATGAGGACTTGATTGATGACATTGACATTGAGGATAGTTTTATGCCTTCGTCACCTACCAAATCGACACCTAAAAAATGGTGCTGCATATAATATCCCCTATTCACATTTACATTCAACATTTGTCACTACAAATGTCACAATTAATCATTTATTTTGATCATTTATTTAAACAATTAATACTGTGACAAGGAAAATTGGGGTTAAGCATGAATATTGGAACAAGAAAGCATAGTATTGACTGGTAGATATACCTAAGGACAAGGGTGACAATGATTAGTGGCATAGTTGTATATGGAGACCATGTGCATCCTTCCCTTAATTAATTATGGGCCTTTCCCATCGCCCATGGTCCTTCCCTTCATTGATTATGGGCCTTTCCCATCCACCTTGGTCCGTCCCATAATTAATTGCGGGGCTATCCCATCCTCCGTGGTCTGTCCCATAATTGATTGTGGGGCTATCCCATCCACCATGGTCCTTCCCATAATTGATTCTGGGGCTATCCCATCCTCTGTGGTGCTTCCCAAAAATGATTGCGGGCCTGTCCCATCCACTATGGTCCTTCCCACAATTGATTATGGGCCTTTCCCATCGCCCATGGTCCTCCCCCCAATTGATCACGTGTGTATCCCATCCCCCGTGGTCCTTCCCTTCATTGATTCCATCTACTGTGGTCCTTCCCATAATTGATTACAAAACTATCCCATCCTCTGTGGTCCTTCCCAAAAGTGATTGTGGACCTGTCCCATCCACTGTGGTCCTTCCCACAATTGATTGCGGGCCTATCCCATCCTCCGTGGTCCTTCCCAAAAGTGATTGCGGGCCTGTCCCATCCACCGTGGTCCTTCCCACAATTGATTACGGGCCTATCCCATCCACCATGGTCCTTCCCACAATTGATTATGGGACTATCCCTTTCTCTGTGGTCCGTCCCATAATTGATTGCGGGGTGATCCCATCCACCGTGGTCCATCCCTTAATTGATTACGGGCCTATCCCATCCTCCATGGTCCTTTCCATAATTGATTATGGGCCTTTCCCATCCACTGTGGTCCCTCCCATAATTGATTGTGGGCCTATCCCATCCTCTGTGGTCCTTCCCATAATTGATTACGGGCCTATCCCATCCTCCATGGTCCTTCCCATAATTGATTACAGGCCTTTCCCATCCACTGTGGTCCTCCCCTCCATATCAACCCTAAGCTTTCCATTGCCATTCTCCTTCCAAGATTCTCGTATATATCAACCATGCCTTTCCACCACCATGCTTCTTCCAAACCCTTTGTCCATGTCAATCCCAATCTGAAATCTGGATCTCTTCATCATATTCCATTCTGTGTGATTTAGACTGGGAGACGGGAGGCGAACTGACAGGATGGTGATGGTGGCAGCATCAGTGGCTTAAAAATTGATATCTGAATAGTGCGATCCCCAAGTGATGGACTCTGTGGATGTAGGCAAGTAGCTGAAACCAGGCATTGTTGGGAACAGCAAGGATGATAAAGTGAGATGCACAGACCAGGTGGCTTAACGGTTGATATCTGAATAGTGCGATCCACAAGTGATGACTCTGTAGGCATAGGTGAGTAGCTGAGACCAGGTGTTGGTGGACAAATGGTTGATATCTGAATAGTGTGATCCCCAAGTGATGATTCTGTAGGTGTAGGCGAGTAGCTGAGACCAGGCATTGGTGGGTCAATATCTGAATAGTGTGATTCCCAAGTGATGATTCTGTAGGTGTAGGCAAGTAGCTGAGACCAGGCATTGGTGGATCAATATCTGAATAGTGCGATCCCCAAGTGATGATTCTGTAGGTGTAGGTGATTTTATAGACATTGGTGTGAGGTAAATGTGTGATCATTTTCAGAGGGGAGAGATCCCAGGCTGAGGGGGGGGTGAATGAATGATCATTTTCAGAAGGGAGAGATCCTGGGCTGAGGGGGGGGGGGAGTGAATGAATGATCATTGTGTGTTTTCTGAACCTATTTCATAGATATATCTAATAGTAATTACAGTCATTATGCGACCCATTAGCTTGCATATTAGGTGCCAAGAACACGCCCAAAATTTTCATTTTTTGGCGCAGAAAATTGGGTGGTAAGAGGACCCCTAACACCCCTCCACCATGGGAAAATACCATGTATGTATGGTCCAATGTTGGCTAGTGGTCTTTCCCACACAAAAATTATTTTATTTTGGACCCTATGCACTTGGGGAAAGACCAACAAACATCGGCCAGACCATCCAAAAAGCACCCCCTAGGTGAAAACCCTTATAGGTATAATATAACCTAAGAGGTACTTGAAATGGGGTGACCAAAGTGTCTACGTAATCTCCAATTTCAAGGGATTTGGTGTCGGGGGGGGCTCACAAAGTTCCCGCATCGGCAGCTGCGATTGCAGTGCGTGTGTCAGAGGACAACGATCCAAGTAGTACTTGGAAACTTCAACCTATTTGGAGTGTTAGATAAGATTGAAACATTGAATGTTTGTACTTACCTCTTCCTTGGTTGACTCTTGACAAACGTGAAATACATCATCATACATCTGAATAATGTGACCTTCCAAACCTAAGTATATACCTGCTACAACTCGGACCAAGTCACTGAGACGAAACACGCGTTCTACATCCTGGAGTCGAAAATCCATTTGTCTTGGGTGTCCTTCGAAGGCAATTTCCAAGCACACGCTACTGAATGCATGGTTTGTCGATACTACTTTTCCAATTTTCAAATGAACCTCCCCAGTGATGACCCTTGCATCATCGCCGACGCGCAGAAATTGCATAGAGAATGCCAATTCAGTGGCCTTGACGAAGTGTGTGTTCCATCCGGATTGTAGATGCAGCCAAATGCAGTCGGGATGAGGGGTGGCAGCAATCTCTAGACCATCCCGACGAAATATTTTGAGCAACAGCCCCATGTAATATTGCTCTCCTTTGTACGAGCATCCGATAACTTTACCATCACGGAGAATGTCGGATACTGTCTTGTTGGCCGGAAGTCGAGATCGGTCGAACAATGCAGCAGAATTTTTAAGTGCAGGATAGGGAAATTCCCGTGGGGGGATCAAGACTGCAACAAAATCGTTTAACTGCTCGGAATTGTAGATGTAGCCTATGTCGCCTCTGTACTTGCCTTGTGTGATTCGCACCCACCCTGGGTTGGGTAGTTTTGGGCGTGCACGTTCGACTGCTTCACGCTCTTCGTCTGAGATACAAAGATAATCTCGGATGGAGAGTCCATGCGCAGTCGAAAGGAATGATGAGATACTTTTTGGACTATCTGACACCACATAAAGCTGGCCTGGGACCCAGGGTGAGACGGTAATGGGGAGTCCTTTGTTATGAAGGTGTTTGGCAATAAAGGGCATTGCAGATCCTGCGACTCAAATGATGAGTAACATAGTGATCAAAATTTTGCAAGATAGACGTACTGTGAACACGTAGCAAATACATCCTACTTTGAATCGTGCCAGGGGACCAGGCGGCTCTGTAATGGAGGCGCCTGTCTAACATCTTTGGAGGTGTTGACCTTGTCGAAGATGTTATTGATCGTTGAGAGAAATGTCTGTTTGGCTGAAGGCCCTGACAAGCTTGTGACAAGTGGTGACCATGCAGAACGGTTACCCTCTGCTGCCTCCGACGCCTCTGCCTCTGCCTCTGCCTCTGCCTCCTCCTCAGTCGAGTCTTCCTGTGCTGAGGTGTCGATGTAAGGATTCTTCAGTTACAACACCTGTTAAGTATGCACACGCCCAAAATATAATTCTCACTTACCGTAGGCCGTTGACATGATCGACTCTTGCGAGTATAGGCTGACAAGTGCCCAGGTGTCCTTACTGGAGTTACAACTGCGGGAGAATCTTCCAATGGACCTGCTATATCCAATGGCGAAGAGGACTGAGGTGTTACGTGTTTAGTGTACAAGGCCTGAAGATTAGCCAAGGGAGTCGTGTCGTCGTTTAAGTCGTCAGCAGAGAACAATGTGTCTCGAGCGTCCTTCCAGTCTTCCGCACAGTATCTATCACCAAGGTAGGATAGAAATTCCTCTTCCATCTGAGGATAGGTCATCTCAGTAGTAAGGTACTGAAACAGAATGCGCCATGCGCCTTCATCCGCTAGTGGCGATGGCGTCGCCCGACTTTCTGTAGTGATTAAGAATGATCGAGTCCGAGTGAGTCAGTGACATGATATTGGCAGCAACTTGTGATCGCAAAACTGTGACTTACTTTCGCTTCTTATGCGCTTCAAGTTAGGTTCATCATCACTCGATGATACCGATGCCTGTCCATGTTTCAAGTTGGACCATGACATGCCAACTTTCGAGTTCTCGCAATTCGACTCAAGTCTGTGCACGATCAATTTCTTGTCTACAGTGAACGCGAAACATCACCTACGATTCTGGTAGTAATCTACTCAAAGTCTATTCGATATTAAGCTATTCCTACTGGTAGATGCGTGTTGAAGTAGTGATGGTAGAAAGAAAACCATCAAGATGAGTATCACTGAGTATTTATAATGAATGACTAATTTGGGCGCTTAGCAAATTGATCCTACAGTGAAGTATTTGCTAAGCGCCCAAATTAGAAACTCAGCCGGCGGTTCATGCACTCTGTTCGCCCTTGACAGTATATCCCTGGCAAGCAATGGATTCTGCACTTCTTAAAGTCGACGAAGAGAAGGCACGCCATGTAAAGCGTGTAAAGCTTAGGGAGCTGAATGCTACCATGGATGTCCGGGGTGAGTCATGGCACCTGTTCATACCCAGAAGCATCTAATTATGATTTTATGAACAACAGTAGTCTAGTTGTCCAGGCTGGACCCTTCCTTGAAGCGTCACACCGGTTTGATCAAGCGCATGCGCCATTCTCTTGGTACCGATCATCATGACCAAATCATCAAGGACATAGATTCGTTGTCGTTAGAAAAGTACATCGACGAGATAGCTGGGGCCACACTAGAAGGAATTGCGAGATGCAAGACTGAGAAGGATGTTTGGAGTGCTGTTGAGGTGAGAAGGAACTTCCATGAGCGCCGCATACATTGACCGCTTCACATTTCCAGGTTATATCAGCTCTCCATAGACGCTTCCCCACAGCATTTACTCCTCCCCTTACTATTTCATCCTTGTCTACCGCACTTGCAGCCCCTTCTGGTGCAGCCCTCTCTGCGTTACCTCCTGAGCAGCAGGAGAAGGAGGATTCTGCCCGAGTTTCTCGACAGTGTCCCCTTCTCTGTGTCTGTTCTGAGCGTAGGCTCTGTATGAACGTAGTACTGCTTCAAGGGCCTAGCTGACGTCTGTCAAGTTGTCTAATGATCCAACATTGTCATCTCTACCCCTTCTTTCCATATTTCTGAAGTCATACTTGAGACCCTATTTGGGCCTGACGCCTCCTCAGAGCAAGCAGATATCCGCTGAAGCAGAACCTGGAACATTGTCTTCAGCAACTACGAACACCACCCAAGGATAATTTCCGACGCTCTTGCATGAGGATGAGGAACTTGTTGAGCAAGAAATTCGTGATCGATTCAAGCGCATGTGCGAAGGTTATTTTGACAGTGTTTCCAAGAAACTCACCATAGAGCACAAGGTATATAAATATATGGGGGTTTTCTCCAGAACAATTAATCATCCATTTTCATAGCACCTACAAGATCAAGATCATAGGAATCATGAAGCATATATTAGGTCTGGGGAGATCTTTGAGGATAGGCAACAAGCATATGAGAAGATGACAAAAGGCTACGAGAAACTACTTGCAAGCTGCCAAACGTCAGTTTAAAACCAATCTTCCAGCTGTTACAATCATTGATGTATCTGTTCTCAGGCTCTCGGAACTGCTGTACCTACCCATGCCGTCATTGCCTATGGTGTCCCAGAAGTTGGATTCCATCCAAATCGGAGCAAATGCCATCTCAGGCGACGATGAAGATCCTCTTGCGAATTCTGGGGGTAAATGGGAGGACGAGGAAGAGCGTCGCTTCTTTGAGGACATTCAGGACCTAAAGGACCGTGCCAAAGTCAGTTTTGGGCATTGAGAGTGATGAGAAAGAAGCTAAGGAGGTCACAGAAGAGAGAGAAAAGGCGGAGAAGGAGAAAGCAGAGTTCGCCAAGTCGAGAATTCTGAATCAAGTTGAGCAAAGAATTCATTGAAAGTAAGTGCGTGAAGGAGACCGAAAGTACAGGAACTTCGAAGTGACGAACGCAAAAGTAATCAGCCTGCGGACCACAGCGGACGAGACTCTCCACAATGGTAAAACCTATGGACTCGGAAACATTGCTTTGAAGCAAGCTGAACAATCGCAGATCCTGGACGTCAGATAATTTTGAAGGATATGAGTGGACAGTGTTCAAGCCTGGTTTTAGACCCAAGCATGAGGAAGTGTCTCAGTTTTTCAAACAAAACATATCAGATTGGTTTTCCAAGTCTTAGAAAAGGAACAAGAAGGGTGCGATTAAGTGCTTTGGTGAGTACGAGGGTGTTCTCGAGTGCAATGTGTTGGTTGTGCAAGCCGCTGTGGGGGAGGTAGGAGAGGTATTTGGTATCAGGAGCAGGTGGGTTTGCTTTGGGGAGGGTGTCAGCGTGGTGCGGGTGGGATTGTGCATAGGGAGTGAACCTGGTGGTGAGTATATGATACGCGAAGAAAAAGCATGTGACTGATGCAAAAGCTAGTATGGTGATGAGGATCACAAGTTTTCTGTTTGCGGAGTGGGATGGCAGTTGTTTGGCACTCATTAGGCTTTGGCTTAGGGAAGAACCTGGTCATGTGCTGCGTGGTGCGCGCATTCGGTATGCGCCTTTTTCGAGTGTCACGGACGGAGACTGGAACGTGTAAGACATGAGCGTGTTGAAGACGACACGTTGTTTGTGTTTGTTGAATTCACAGGCTGACTGAACCGGACTTTGATTCCTCTTCTGGTCTAGACTCAATAGGTGGAATCTTTCTCTGTCCAAAATGAACCACCATCTTATGGATTTTATTAGGGCATTTTCGGCATGCCCTGTGCTTTCATTAAGAATTGTGTCATGCCTCCAATGAGCATCTGAATTATGAGGTATTTACTGGTATATCTTGTTGGAATCGGCTCGGCCAAAATTAAAACATACTGTGAGTCTGGGAGGATCCGTTGTGAACTTGTTCTTCTTCTCGACCCATCTAGGCATCAAAGTTTCTCATACGACCCCAGGATAATGCTGCATCATGCTCCTGAGGTCCGTTTCCGAAATCCTCTTCTCAAACTCAAATGTGCATGGCAAAAAATTTACCATTGACCCGGCCATGAACACCATGTCAGGCTCTAATGGCTTCGTAGGATCCAGAGTGAGCTTGTAGGCCCAAAGAACAAGGAGGATGGCTATGTATACCGATATGTACCAACCAAAATGAGTTCAGAGGACCACGTGCATGCAAGATAGCTTTACCTGTTCACGACATGTTGACCAGGGCATACACTGAATGGAATGTCATTCAAAAACGGGTGGCTGGGGGACGGTACTGACCGCTGACCAAAGCTGTAGACAAAGAATTTTAGATTGTCTCTCAGGTCACCTTGTTCATCAATCCAGCGTTGAGGCTTGAACACATGAGGTTCCGGGTAGACATCTGGATCCCAAGAGATAGACCTAAGGCCGTGACCATTAAATCCTTGGTTTCTTGAAGCACAATGCTTACCAATGGTTGCCTAATACCGTAGTTCCAGCTGGAATACAATAGTTTTCCTGATGGGCCAAATCAACACATGTGCGATGGTTCTGCAAAGATCACTTGCCCAAATCACATCTTTGGTTGTTCGGTGAGCCAATCCTGCAGCGTGAATGTCGTAACTTGTAGGTACAAATGAAAACGAAGATGCCTACCACCGGAAACCACAGGTCGCCATCTCAAAGCCTCAGAGATGAATGCTTGCAGGCAAGGAAGGGACCCTTGGTCAGCAAAGGTGGGCACTTTGGTGGAGAAATTATTGAATCCATAGCGCTGGAATACAGAAATTAACCTAGCTACCTCGGTGCCTTCCGATGACTGCATCGAGCTCGGCCTGAACTTTAGCTTGCTCCTCGGGGAAACATGTGGCTGCCATGAGCACCGTGAATATTGAAGCAGAAGTCTTTTGCCTCTGATTTTAGTCGAATATCTTCGGAGGCAACAAAACAACACCTCACCATATCTGATCCAGCTCCAAAAAAGACACCAGCAAGAAAGGCCATCTCGGTCTCTGTTAAACCATAGGATTGGCTATTTTCTAGCATATATCTCGTGAATGAAGGGCTGATATCCTCATTGCTCTGCTGTGGAATGACTCAGTCATGAAGTAAAGATTGAAAGGGAAATACATACCATTTGCTCTTTCACCCATTCGAGTTGACCAGTGTGAAGTTTCAAGTCTCGGCCATACCAAGGAAGGTATTTGAGCTACGGGATCGAGTCCACTAGGTAAGCACCAGGACAAAGGATTGCAGCAGCCATCCTGATCATTTGCTGCACCTGAACGACTTTGGGATCAGTCGCATACGTGGGCGTATTCTTCCCATATGCAACTTTCATAATTGTCATTGCAGCATATCTTCAAAGCACCCGTAAGCAAAGTTTTGAATGCTATCATAGACGACAGCACTTACGTTATCACATGGTGCTGGAATTTTTGTGGATTATCAAGAATGCCAAGAACTATGTTCTTCACATGCGACATCAGCAGTGGTTGATAGGGCTCTGCATCACATTGAAAAGTAAGATAGATGAGGGGGTGTATGGCCATTACTAACCTACGCATGCGACGGAATCAGTCCCCGAAGGGTAAAAAGACGACGCTCATCCCACTGGTAAACATTTCTCCAGCAGCAACCATGCGATGGCAATCAGCTAGCAATTTCCCCTGATTCTCCATAATTTCCATGGCAGCCTGTAACGGGATGTTGTTGAGCCAGGATTTGACAATGCAATGTATAAGGACTGACTTTGTAATGGCCGATAATAACGATCTGCTCGAATTTTGATCAAATAGTAATCAGAGGACCGTACTCGTCAATCCATCCCGCTATGGTGAGGAATGGTCTTGTCGGAGATAGGATGCAATCAGCATTCAAAACTCGATGAGTCGAATGGGACACTTTACTTGCTATGTGGCAGGACGTGCCCTTGAAGTCTCCAAGTGGGAGGAGAAGGTGGAAGAGGAAGGGCACTCCCTGATTTAGGACGGTAAGCCAAAAAAATTACTCCCACTGCAGCAAGACAAGCCGCAGCACTGAGGACGAGCTGCGTGTTGACAGGGATGCGCAGGTCAGGTTGTTGCAGTGGGATGAGCACAAAAAAGGATTGGAGGGAACTCATTGTGAGTTGCGGTACATTCAAGTGAAGAGTGACTTTTTAAGCACCTCCTGCCAATTGATGTGTCATCTGTACCAGACATGAAGTACATGCTGGCATATGACGGTTATAGATGTCATATGACCATCAACAAAAGCCGTTGGGCTGCGGAGAGCACTCTTGTCGCAAAGTAATCGCTACGGGAAACTTTAAATTTTAGTACCAGTGCAGGCTCGTCAACGCCTTTGTTTGCCCTCTTTTTTCGTCATATACACGCAGCTAAACACTTTCACTTTCCCTCTGAACCATGGCAGCATCTCCGCTTCCATAAGAGGACAACCATCTAACCGCAAGGACTCGATCTTGGCCCTGCACCCAGGCTGACCCCCATCTACAGTGACGGGCTGATCAGTGCACAGGCGGGTCTTGACAAGGGAATAAGCATTTCTGGTGAGTAGGTCACCACAGCTAGAGAGGTCGACATGTTTCAAGAAGGCGCACACATCTTGATGCTGATCGTTTGGATGTGTACCGCAAATGAAATCAAGTACATCATTAATGACTCCATGTATGCCTGATATCTGGAGGGTTTGCAATAAAGGGGCTCCAGTGATGATGATGTTTAGCGAACTGGCGGTAGTAGTGTAGCTTCCAACCTGGAGCTCCCTCAAAGCCCGAAGAGGATCGGCATGCGCAAACTCTAGCACGTCAGATAAATGGCCAATGCTGAACAAGTGCAGGACTTGCAAATTGGGTGCGACAATGATGCGAGTGATCATAGAGACCGATGCAATGTTGAAGAGTTTCAAGCATTGGAGGTTCGAAAGTTCCGCGCGGTCATCGTCACCTGACTGCATCGGGATTGGGACAAAATCAGAGAGCACGAGATTCTCCAGTGACTGATTGGCCCTCAAGGCTGGAAGTATCTCTACCCATCCTGCCTCGATAGTCATGGTTTTGAGCCGATGCACCCAACTCCACAGCCCACCCATCAAAGGGGTAAAGTTGGCAACTTTCAGGGTATCTAAGTGAGAGTCTTCGAAGTCTGGCAAGAATCTCTTGAAACCTGGACACCCTGTGACATCCAGATGCTCGAGACGCAAAATGGCTTCTGTCTTGGATGATTGATGGAGCAGCTCGTAGAGTCGGGAGAACAAGCTTCCAGATGCTGCGAGAGAACAGAGGCCACACCAAGACAATGAGGAGAGTTCCAAGAGGACGGATGGCCAGTCCATCTCCAATATATTATGGTAAAAGAGAGGTTCGATATGTGTGTCCGAGCTCGTTCCATCCATAATCGTACCTTTCTGGTGGGACAGTTCTTTGAAACCACCAGTGTCTGCCAAAGTGAAGGAGTCTTGATATCTATGTTGAATGAAAAAAGAACGAAATAGGTATGTATGCAAGTGAGGGTGTATAAAGTCATTAGGTTCAGGTCAGTATCATGAATTACTTCCGGAGACTAGCAAACCTTTGCTGCAGACCAGCTAGGGGGTTGCCTTTGCGGATGCAGCAGATGTATGTGAACGTGAAAATCGCAAAAACCTGTAAGGCACTCAGTTAGCTCAATGGAAGCACACCATGACGATAAAAACTGACGTTGAAAGCAGTAATACTGAGCATGATGCCCAAGTTGCGCCAGTGGTGAGAAGCCTCGATGTTGAATGCGGTGAACATATACTCGTCAGTCGTGCAGTAAGGACAGAATAAACATGTGGACGTGGCGCTGGGGTCAGCGAGGTAACTGCCAGCATATGACATGAATGGATCCAAGTATTTGGCGCAAGTAGATCCACTGGGAGGGATAACAGGGACAAACTCATGCGGAGCGCAGTTAATAACAGTGCCACCAATAGCTAAAGGAAACATTATCAATCATGTCCAGACTTTGTTCAAAAGACGCACCTTGGCCAAGTAGACCCTCGATGAAGTAAGTGAATGGGGAGACGCGGTACATCCACTGCCACCAACCAAGAGCACAGTATGGTTGTAAGACACCATTGCTGTAAAACAGTAAGAAACATGATCATATCATGTGCATCTGCAATCACTCACAAGATGACCACAAATGAGAACAGTGCACTGAACAGTAGTGATGAGATCACAGCACTGGGAGCCATGGAAGCGACCGCCTGCGCAACAGTTGTGTAGTACATGAGGAATACGATGCCGTACATGAGGTATGTGTATCCCGCGCGATCGCTGGGAAACACGACAGTCCAGTACACAAGCTCGCGAAGGAACTTCATGATGGCCCAGGCGGACTGAGAGTCAAGACCGGAGGTAGGCTCATCCAAGAACAAGAGGAGCTTAAGCTATACCACAATACCATCAGCATATCGCTCGACAGCAACACATAATGGCAAACCTTGGCAGCGAGCTCAACACCAATAGTCATACGTTTGCGGTGCTCGACGCCCAAAGACCCAACAACGGCATCAGCATAATCCTCAAGACCACACATGACGAGACACTTGTCAACATTGAAATGATATTAGGAGCCAGTGGCAAATGAGGCAATGACAACTCACTATTTTGCCAACTCAGCCATGGGAACAGTCTGGGGCTGGCGAGGGTGAGCAGAAAACAGTAGAGCTTCTCGAACGGTAGCCTGAGGAAGGTGGGTGTCCATTTGCTGGCAGTAGCCAGTAGTAAATGATTTGTTAGTACTTGAAATCACCCGATTCTCAAACAGTGCATGTACATCTGTGCCTGGAAATCCGCAGGTTGGCCACTAACCAAACATCAACATGCTGTGCCAAGACATTAAGGAGTGTAGTCTAGACCGTGATGACACCTTTCTTTACTTGTCCGGGTATTGCTGGCAGAGTTTAATTCCAATACCTAGTCACTATATAAGCTATACTTGATCCAAATCAACTTTCTTTCCTACTTTTGTATGTCCAATGTCTGTCCGCTAAGTTTATGAGGCTTGTCTTAGTAGTAGTCAGTAAATGCAATCTAATAACGCGTCGTGCACATGCCACAAATACAGAGTGAATGTTAACATTAATTGATGACACCCGTTGTAGAGAACGGTCCTAGGATGAGTGATAACAAGCCATAATTAGTCCGCACTTACCCTAACCATCTCCGACGCTCTCCGACGCTTTCCGCATCGGACCCGACATTTTGTACCTTCGGACTCGTCGGACCTCCTGCGCACTCGTCCGTCCTATGTCCAGTCCTGTCCTGTCTAATCCCACTGGTGTGTAGTTGATTATTCCCATTGACTCAAGCAGTCTACAGCGTTATTACATGTGTGCTCACACGGCCCATGCACCTCATGGCTTATTACATGTCATCAGACCCGATGTTTCGCTACTGTTCTTGCCTGCACACCTCTGGACTTTCAAGTACTTAGTTAAATAGAGCTAGGGCGACCATGTACAACACCATCTAGTAGGAGGGCAAAGCCCCAACACTTGGTCACCCCATACTGAGTATATAGTTGGCCTTAGTCAAATACACTTGGTTATCGTTCGTTTCGCCTCTGGACTTAGTGTCCTATCATTCCCTTAACATTCCCTTACCTCTGAAAGCTAGTCCCGATGCTTTCCCTTCGTTTCCCTCGCTCTCCCATACTCTCCGCTACCCAAACCTTCGGACCCGCTGTTTCCCACCATCGGACTTCGCTATGTACCTTCGGACTTCGTCCCCATGCATAATACTTACATTTCAGACTTATCTCAGACAGCAGACCCCTTTAGGGTCGAAGGCTCTTGTCTATCACAAGTGAAGCAGACTAAGCAGAGCAAAAGACTCAACATACTGGTTAGGTGTTAATTACAATTCTCACTCAATCAGGTTGAATACCCTTCACCGTTCCACGCGAACATAAGATACCCTCTTGCCCATCATCATACATATCACTGATTTCCTCAATAATAGGGACATGGTTGTACTACGCATGAAGTAATCACTATTGGCTATCTCCGCCCACTTGAGCATGAGGACATGCGCAATGTTGAACTCCTCCTAGGGTAATATGCAGACGGTACATATGCTCTCCCCATAATTTTTTTGACATTTACTACATGATATCTTTAGCCATCGTCCATTGCTCAATTTGGATGTTAACTCACTCATGTAGCCGCATGCTTCAGTTGCGCATTTAGCAACATACTCACCTTCAGCTACTCCTTCAGTGCGTTGAAACACGGCTACCTCGACATATCTGCCTCCCTCTGCGCAAAGGCAACAGGGATAATGAAAGGCATGTGCCTCACAATATGCTTCCCACCACGAAGGATGGATTTTGTGCCCCTGCTGAGTTGTTGGCCTGAGGTTCAAACGTACGTATGAGCATTGCTGGGTTTTCATGACAAGTCATTTACCATTGAAATGTCACCAGTTTTCCTGTTTGGCTATGGAAATGCAGTATACCGTGGCGAGTGATCAATATCTTCACTAGCATCGTCACCACTTTGGGGTCGGGTGTGGAATCATAGGATGTGAGGCTTGAGCAAGAAGAAGATGGAGACGATGGTACGGACATGTCAGGATATGCAACTGCAGAAGGACGGTAATTTAGCATTTTAATAGGTCTTCCTTCTGTTCAATCATCCCAGCGCCATCGTGTTCCTGGCGCCATATGGCAGTAATAGCAGCTTCAAAATGTAATGCCCCCTTCTAGCCCTACATCATCACAGAGCCATCGATCCTAGGCCGTGAATAGCCATATGCTGTAATTGCGACGATGTGCGATCATTCTTGTATCAGTCAATCAAACCTACTTTAACTCTTGACTTTTAGTACAGAGGTCTTGCTTCAGTCGTTTCTTCCATGTCGGCGTCCGGTTACACTTGCATATGCAAGCGCACGCTTACAGCGCAGAATTACTACAGTCAACACCAGCACTCATGTACACACACAAAAAAATGTCTTTCATCTGCAATTTCGTCTTTGAAGGACTTCGTCATTTGACGAAAAAAGCCGCGCACCTTGCACGATGAGGATGTGCCTTCCGTGACCCTTGCATCACTTACTGTCCAGCCAGGGTTGCATGCCTACAGTCCCGATGGTGCAGCCACCTCACATCCTGAAGATCTGGCCTCTCCACCCAACCGTTGCCAAGATTCTGTCGGAGTCCTTCGCCATTGTGACCCTGTTGGAGGGAGCGAAGATGAAGCGGAGATGAGTTTGGCGCAACGAAGACCCAGGCATCAGAATCGACAGCTGCCGCAGAGATTCAGGGATGTACTCCCTCAGCCCCCACCAACTGTTCCTGCACAAGTCTGCCAACTACCTCTGCAATCTGTTGGATGTGTTGTCCGCCATCAAGATCACCCAGCCGTACCAGTGCGCTCAGTATTTCGTACCCCCCCTAACATCTTTGGGCTGGTGTGTCAGTACTTCTCCGCTACACCGCCATCTCATGATCCAGAAGAGTA
The DNA here is from genome assembly GCA_016628565.1 of Suillus placidus. NCBI lineage: Eukaryota > Fungi > Basidiomycota > Agaricomycetes > Boletales > Suillaceae > Suillus > Suillus placidus. The sequence continues at coordinate 39,217 of JABBWD010000027.1, read as the reverse complement.
CGTGACTACGATGGACCTCTCTTTCATTCCTATGGCACCCCAGGAGGATCTTCCCATTTCGAGTAGCGATACGCTCTATCATCCCTATCGCAATCGTTCCTCATTCCAGCTCGGTGATTGGTACTGGAATCAGGGGCTCCAAAAGTCTCAAGCCAGCTATACGAAGCTGTTGGAAATAATGAGTGCCAGTGATTTCAACGCTGCTGATGTTAGCTCTACACATTGGAAGAACATTAACTCTATCCTGGGTGCGAATGAGTATGATGAGGGAGACAAGGATGAATGGCATGATGAAGACACTGGATGGAAGAGAACACCGGTTTCCATCAAAGTGCCTTTTTCCCGCACTATGGAAATACCAGGGCCCTGGGTGTATGAAGCCGCACATCTCTACCATCGGTCGTTAGTCGCCGTTTTGCAGGAGAAGCTCTCAAACTCTCGAGACAATAAATTGTTCCACTATGAGCCGTACCAGCTACGCTGGAACCCCGAACACCTGGACGCAGAAGTGTCTATACACGGCGACCTGTACACTTCACCAGTTTTTCATGAAGCCCACATGGAGCTGCAAGAATCGGTCGGAGAACCTGGCTGTGACTTGCCCCGAGTCGTAGTTGGCATTATGTTATGGTCAGACGCCACACAACTCACATCATTTGGCAATGCAAAGCTTTGGCCTACATATATGTATTTTGGTAACGAGTCTAAGTATCGCCGCTGCAAGCCGTTGTGCAACTTAAGTAATCATGTTGCGTACTTCGAGACGGTATGCCTTGCTAATGCTTTACTTCTATATCTTACTGACTATCACGCTGCTTAGCTTCCGGATTCGCTGAAAGATTTTATAGGGGGGAAGGGAATGACCAGCGAGTGTGCAACCCATTGTCACAGGGAGTTCTTTCATGAACAGTGGAAGATCTTGCTGGATGATGAGTTCCTTGAGGCATACGAGCACGGTATCATGATCTGTTGCTGCGACGGTGTGATGGTTAGGTCTGGCCTTCAGAGTTCTTGAGTGCAGTGCCAGAGGTCCTGGCAAGGTGCCAGAAGTCTTAGATAGTGCTTATATAGTCATGTTTTAGGGTTAGGATCAAGATCTCTTCCCACCAGCATTGTCTGTGTGCTTGTTCTGAGGCTTTGGCCTTGTGCTTCATGCTTCGGGCTTGCTCATCCCGAGCTTCAGCTGTGTGCCAGTGTTATCCGAGAATCTTCACTTACTCTGCCAACTATCCAGAAAAGTAGGTGGCTCATATCAGTCGTTTAACACCATTGATTCTGTTGTCTCCAGAGTGCTTATAGCAACGGTTCAAAACTTAGGAGGGTGTCCCTGTCCTCGATGTCTGATACAAAAGGATCGAATCCAGAATATGGGCAAGCTGCAAGATTGACAACAACGCAAGACTTTGGCTCGCGATGATGAGAGAAGACGAATTCTCGTGGGCACTGCTCGCAAATTGATTTACGAACAGAACTTAGTGGTTGGCGGTGGAGCAGTGGAGTGTATCCTTAAACCACATTCATGGGTCCCAACTTCGGTGAGGCATGAATCATTTCAACAACAAACCATATATAGCTAACCAATCCTTAGAACACTTTCTCAGATCGCCTTGGTCCTCTGGGGTTCAATATTTTTGTTGTGCTCGTGGTTGATCTTTTACACAAGTTTGAGATCGGCATTTGGAAGTCTCTTTTTATTCACCTGTTACATATCCTTTTGGCACATGATAAACCTCTTATCCATGAACTTGACCGGAGGTATGCAAGTATCGTCACGCTGGCACACCAATATCTAATTTCTACTAACAGATACTGGGCAACCCCAATGTTTGGTCAAGCGACTATTCAAAAATTTTCTGCCAACTCGTCAGAGATGAAGCGGATGGCGGCTCGCAATTTTGAGGACCTCCTCCAGGTATGAACTCTGTGCTGTTGATATTGTAGTGTCTGACGCAATGTGCAGTGCTCGATTCCTGTCTTCGATGGTCTTCTTCCTGAACCCCACAACACAATCATGCTCAAATTGTTATTTACAATGGCGCATTGGCACGGGTTGGCTAAGCTGCGAATGCATTCCGATTGGACCCTTGAGATTATGGACGGAGTCATGTTGGCCGTCGGTCAACAGTTCAGGGAATTCAAAGCAAGTGTTTGCGCTGCTTACACCACACATGAACTTCGTTGGGAGGTTGAGGCTCGCACGTGACACCAAGTCAAGCAAGCGGCCAAACAAAATGGTGTGCGCATTGGCAAACAAAGCGCTCCTGTTGACACTGCTCCGAATTATGGCAAGCGTATGAAGGTTTTCAATTTTCAAACCTACAAGTTTCATGCTTTAGGAGATTATGTATCAACAATCCGCCAGTATGGCACGTCTGACTCATACAGTAGCGAACCAGTTCGTTCTCTGCCCTTCGTGTACGGACTTAACTTATTGATTTCCCCAGGGCGAGCTTGAACATTGTTCACCCAAGGCTAGATATCATCGCACAGATCGCAACTTATTTGTGAAACAATTGACTCGAATCGAACACCACCAAGCTCGCATTTGTCGTGTGGGCGACAGGATTGTTCATCATCCCCACATTGAAATCATGGAGTTAGCGAGAAATCCAGACTCCCACCACCATATCGGCCTGACACAGGGGTGTCCTATACATATAGGATCTTACTTATGCATACATGAAGGCGATCCGGCAACTAAGGTTAGTCGCAATCATACTTACGCAAACACTCTCACATACTTCTGCAGAATTTTGTGTCGAAACTCAAACTTCATTTATTACGTCAGATCACAAAGTCGAGAGATATAGAGTCAGATGACACTAGCTCAATTATCCTTAAAGATGATTGAATGTATCATCACAATATCGCTAGATTTAACTACACCACCTACGATGTTCGTATAGCTCAAGATGTGGTCAACCCAAGGACTTCCCACTGCAACATCATGGTCCTCTGCACCAATAACAATATGGGACCCCGAGGTCACAGGTTCATATATGGTAAGGTGCTGGGTATATACCACACTAATGTAATCTTCATTGGACGCGGCATGGTGGACTACACGCCAATCCGAATGGAGTTTTTATGGATTCGGTGGTACGAGCCCGTAGACCAAGTCTCATCCTGGGACACCTCGACCTTAGATCATATTAGATTTCCGCCAATGGCTGATGAACACTCGTTCGACTTTCTGGATCCAACCGACGTCCTTAGGGGATGCCATATCATCCCTTCTTTCACCAGCAAAAAGTGACGCCGCGACGGATCGGGTATATCAGCATGTGCAGGGGACAAGGATGATTGGCGTGCATATTATGTCAATCGGTGAGTGCTACTCCAACTTTATTCATGACTTGTTGAGTTCATCGTCTTAGGTTTGTGGACCACGACATGCTGATGCGGTTCCACTTTGGTCTTGGAGTTGGGCATACATATTCTCACTATCGCACCTCTCAGGCTATGTCTCAGGATGCATACATCGCAAGTTTCGTCAATGATGTTGATGCTGAAAATAATGAGGAAGTTGGAAGTCATTATGAAGATGATGAAGAAGACGATGCCAAGGATCAGGAGGACGAAGGCTCTGAAGCCACTGAGCAACAGTTTGGCTCTAGGGAATCGCTCCTATCTCAGTTTGATGAGATGTACGATAGTGATATAGAACTAGATTATGAGAACTAAATTTTCAGGGCACTATCAATATCACATTGACAGGTAACTACATTGCGCAGTATGATGCCCACCAAACGGTGCACATAATAAGGTTGGCGGCTTCTCGATGGCACTGCAACGACCGGTCCTCATGATAGGCCTCATGACAAAAATTGCATCAGGGTACGTACATAATACGCTGCTCTCTTACTCATGTCCTGCGTGCTAAATCTAATGTTGGCTCGATCCGGGTGTATGTATGTATGTAATTCACTATTGTCACTCTAATCCAGGACTTCTTCGATGGCACTATGATGTCCAGTTGGCATTTTGTGAAAGGAGGAATGAAGATATAAAACCTCCTTGGTCTGTGTGCACATATAAAGTTGTGCAATAACCCTTAAATATACATTCTACAGTGATCTACAGTGATTTCTATCACAATGTCTATCCTCAATCACAATTTGGGCGATACCGCGACGATGCATGGTAATGCACTTATTTTCGAAGCTACCTTGCCTGGGTTCCTCTCACTTTCTGTGGGTCGTGTTTTGGTCTTGTAATGCTAGTCAACTGAACTCACATTGTATCATCAGGGTATGCCCATGTTTGATGTTGATTTCGCAGGATACTTGTCGCTGGGCCTTCACAATCAGACCACCATCTATCCCCTCTACATAAGGATTTTTACACCTTATCTCGCATCCCTAATCATGTTATGCTGTAGTGCCCCGTTGCCAGTCTCGACATTGTAGGGGATTTTATTTTGCGGGTGTCTTATAACTTACTTGCTCTCAGCTGAAGGAACAGTTGGCTTTGTTCGCTTATGTTCTAGCCCCGATGGTGCATAACTCGTCATATGAGGTGGTACCAAGCAACGAGGTTCCTGTGTTCATTTTAGCGGCAAGTTCAATGGCGATTGCACCACATCTTCCTGCTCATTTGTTGTACAGCTGCACGAAACCACTGTGCCATTCTTAAATTTGCCGTGGGTGAAAGGCAGGACAGGCAGCGATAATGTGCTGCATGGTGTGTATGACTATGTAAGTCCGAGCCTGCCTTGCAATTGTATCATATTCTCATCTCCAATATTACAGGTTGGTATGGCCCAGCCCCATGAGCCTCCGACTATCATACATTTTGCACTATTTCCTTCCGGGTACTGTCATACTGCTGAGTCTATCGACGGATCAGAGTCAATCCTCCAGACCACCTGGGTTGATTCATTGGTCATAGCCTCAGCTGTAGGAAGCAGTGGGCGACAGATCTGTCCTAAGAAGATTAAGGCTGAACACAGCCTCCACAAAATTATGGCGGTATGTACAAACTGGGGCAAGGCTCTCGCATACTTGCGTGTATATATGAGGATTGCTATCTGTTGCGGCCACTCCGACAACCCTCATCTTCTAACTAATGTCGAGTATGCTGAGCGCAGACTTGAGTTCATCCGAGCCCTCTGGCCTCAAGCTTTGGAGCGTGCAAACGTCGCTCCCCATGATTTGGAATTGGGTAGGGAACTGTTTAGTGTTTCTTATAACATGTACTGAATACTTTCTAGTGCTCACCAAGGACACAAAGCTTCCGATGTCGCATCACGAGGTGTTGGCGCTCGTATGTGTTATTCTTCTTTTCATTTCCTTGTCTTATTTCAAGATAGGCGAGTCCATGGATCACGCAGTTCTTATATGATAATCGTCGAGTAATCACCTACTCCATGGACGACCATCGTATTTTCGGCCTAGGCAACTTCTTCGGCTTGGCCCTAAAGCACAGCGTCGAGACCCTCCTCCAGATGTTCACGTGACCCCAAGCACATTTACTCCCAATCAGTGTGAGTTTTGAGAATTTTATTTCATGGTTACACCTTCATCTTGCCCCGCAGCTCAACGGGTTTAATACCTTCTTGAATCATCAGGCTGCGACAGAGATGGTTTTCCACATCATGTTCAGGACCATGGCCACGAACTGTGTCCATCTCACTATGGCTGATCTGGAGCCAATGATATTCAGAAGCGCTGCATATCCCCCAGCAGAAACTTTGGCCTTGGTGGGGTCGTGTGTAGGTGCCCTTGGCTATCTAGCGTCTAACTCATGTTTATGATCACACTAGTGCTATCAGTCACTCCTCACAAGGCTCGTGAACATGTGGGGTGCTAATGACGTCATGCCACAATATCCCCCCGTGACCCAAGTACACACTGAACTCTGTGAGACAGTCGTGATGCTCCTCCAACAAGATGAGGACCCAGGCATTGACCAATTCAGGGCTGGAATGAGATGGTTTTGCGTCCTCACACAAGTTTACAAGATATCATTTTGTATTAAGGCTAATGGCAATGCAATGTGCAGTGAGACCAATGTTTTCCGTATCAGCCGACCAATACAAGCGCGACGAAGTGCGGCCTAACATCATTGAAATATATATATCCGTGTTCCAAATGTAACATCTCCAACGAGTTTCTGAAGTGTACTTAGTCAAACTGCAAACATGTTGTAATCGTAGAAATTATACAGCTGCGCCCTAAAGTTATCCCCTGTGCCGATGTTCCATCAGAAGTAACAGTATTTCCTCATTAGTCTTCATTATGGGTGCTGATGCCATCCGCACTAGCAGATCATTTTTAACTGTCACTACTTCGAAATCGTATCTGAAACATCATGGAGAACATAGACTTTTCCAAGCGAGTAGACTTCTCAGTATGTATGTGCCAATGCATGAGGTCGCTAAACTTATTTGTGCCTTTTTTTTAGAGTTTGATGGTTATTGTGTCGTTTGATGGCCATCGCATCGTTTGATGGCCATTGCTTCTTGACAAACTATTGAATAGGATGTGTAAGCACAACGCTCGTGAGAATATACCTTTACCTCTCTCTTGCTACCATCCATTCAACATGATCGACAATGGTTCCCATTTTCTTGGAACTGAACAGACCGAGACGTCTCTGATATCTTGGCTCTTGAGCCAGGAGCGAGACACTGTGAGTGCGCTCACATGCTTCGTATCGTTTTCTAACTTGACTTCCAGCTTCCAGGCTCCCTCCTTGTCACAGCTTCCGTGCTGTTTGGATGGGTCGACTCCCATGATCTGATAGCTCTCCTTGACGTGAGCCTTAGGGAGATTACGACACAGCTTCAACAAGAACAGGACACTTGTATAGTATCCTGTTCACAAGGGAGATGTTGAATGGAGGACAGGATGTATCGAGCGCAAACAAAAATATCTTTGTTTAGTACTGCAATTGCCAATTTGTGCGATGAGCTGGAACGTAGAAGTTACCCAAGTGAGCTACACTTTTCGAAAGATTACGTTTGGAACTCAAAAATTATTCTTAGATTGCCCGAAGAAGTTGCCCATAGTGAATGACTTGGATGTTGTGTGCGTGAAAGCAAACCTACCGTCCAGTTTGGTCATCTGCGATGACTTCCGACTTGCACTACCCACTTGAGACAAATGCAATGTGTGGCTTCTCGCGTTGCATGGCAATGTGCGGTTGGAATCTGGTGCAAGCCAAATGCCAGTTGGTTTCTCGCAAACTGAAGAATTTTCTCATTTTTATGATTACCTTCCAGGGGTAGGTGCTATTAATGCTACGATGGTTGGATTCTGACGTGACACTGCAGCCTGACGATCAATTTCTCACCCTGCCTCGCCTGTTAAAAACTTGGGTTGATAATATCGCCTTTCGTGCATACATTAGTGCATGCTTGGCAGAAAGCAAGTCTTCGTGCATCGCTAATAGTGGCAACTTCAAAGCAAAGGAACACAAAGTTCTGGGCGTGCTCCAGTTGGATATCCATGTGTTAGGCCTGAAGAAGCAGCGTGCGCAGGTCGAAGTGGATATGCTTTCTGACGCCATAGCCCGCATGTCTGAGTTTGAGCGTACCGATGATGGTGTGCATGCAATTATGATTATGCTCTTGTTCGTGATACTAACATGACTTTAGGCACATCAAGTCCATCGACGTCTGCGTCACATCTGCCTGAAAACTATGTTGGCTCATCCGATGATTGGCTTTCGACTTCATACACCTCTTCTATCTCATCACATCTGTGATGCTCTTGTACCACCATTTTGTAGCTGTTCCCTATTTCCGATTGAATCATCTGGCATTCATCCATTACAATGTTTGCTGTTGTATGATTCCCAAGTTGCAAGTCGTGTTCCCTTATGTATGCTACCCCTCTATCAATTTGTCTCATCTCTTAAGCGGACGATCTTATGATTCCCAAGTTGCAAGTCGTGTTCTTTTATGTATGCCACCCCTTTATCAATTTGTCTTTTATATCCAATGCTATCTTGAACAATGTCTTAGTTGACAGTCAATGAGGGTGATCTCCACCTCCAGCCTGTCCATCAGCCGTACCCAACCTTGAGCTCGCCTAAGAGCACTCTGGAGGCAAAGGAACTCGTGCTTGACGAGCACGACGAACTTACGGAAGTTGAGTGGGCTCCAGGAAACAACACCTTCGGCATGGTTGCTTGGGTGTTCACTCTCAGGATGCCTGAGTATCCCAGTGGGCACAAGGTAGTTGTGATTGCCAACGACATCACCTACAAAATCAGCTCGTTTGGTCCCATTGAGGACCAGTTCTTCTACACCGTCACCAAGTACGCTCGTGAACATGGCCTTCCTCGCGTTTACCTTTCTGCCAACTCTGGCGCTCTCAATGGCCTGGGGGAAGAAGTGATGAACATCTTTTCATGTTCCTGGAATGATGATGAGCACCCTGAGAAAGGCATTGATTATATTTACCTGAATCAGGAGAACTACCTGAAGGTTCAAGAGAAGGCTTCTGTGCTACAAGATCACCGATATTATAGGTCTGCAGGATGGTCTCGGGGTTGAGAGTCTGAGGGGATCAGGTCTTATTGCTGGTGAAACATCACGGGCATACGACGACATCTTCACTAGAGCCCATTCAGTCAAATAGCATGATAAATACATACAGCTAATGTTGAAAAATCCATGTTCTCAACAGGCCAGCGGACGTCGACCGACCAAATATATATGTCTGTGTCAAACATTCGGCCGGTAGGCTCATGAAGTGATGATTTTATCAGCTGGGCCCATGCATTGTGATGCTCGACACTAACATATCGGCCGAGGGTCAGTAAAATTGGTGGTGTGATATTGTCAGCTGGGCCCACTCACTATTTCGTCGGCCCATACGTTTCTATCAGTGCTACAGGTATTCGTTTTTGTCGGCCCATACGTTTTTATCAGTGCTACAGGTATTCGTTTTTGTCGGCCCATACGATAACATCAGGTATTCAGTTTCATTGGCCCTGCCTCGGGTACTAACATATGGGCTGAGGATACTGAATACTTGATACTATCAGGTTGGCTGATGGAGCTGAAACTGAATCCATGATGTTATTGTATGGGCCGATGGAAATGCATACCTGATGCCATCATATTAGCCGACGGAAATGTATGCCTGATGCCATCGTATGGGCCGACGAAAACAAATGCCTGTAGCACTGATAAACATGTATGGGCTGATGAAACTGAATACCTGATGTTATTGTATGGGCCGATGAAAACGAATACCTGTAGCACTGATCAACACGTATGGGCCGACGAAACTGAATACCTGATGTCGGTCGGTCAAATGCTATTAACGGTGATTCTCATACACAATCACTGCACTATCTAAGCCGAGACTGAGACACGTTAATCTACATCCATGTAAGTTGCGTACGATGACTGAGGTGTCCCCATGAAATTATGAAGGCTGTCATGGATGAACCAAGTCCACACAATGCGATCGCCGGTGTATGTGACACCATGCCTGACAATGTGGCCAGAGCAGCCGACCACAGCGCCCGAGTTATATCGCAACCAAATACTGAGGTTGGATAATGTCATGAGCCCATCGCAATAATGGCCGACACTGGTCATGATATCAAACCCCTCGGGAGTAGATCTTGGGTCTCGGTGAAGAGGGCATTGTCTGTTACAAATGACAGCTGCACAATTAAACACCAAGGCCCAAAATTGTAGACAAGTGCACATATAACTGAGGCCACGTTCTACTGCCCATCGGGCAAGTTTGATCTGCGTAGTGACCAAAGCCCAATACAACTTTGGATGCATCACCCACAGAGCAGCCGAGGCCAATAGTGCTGCTTGCTGCATAGATATGATAACCTCAAGACCACCTTTACTTTTCAGGGTGGCCAACACCTTGGGGGTGAATCCATCGGCCAGTGGTAACCCGTGTGGCTAGAATGTCTACATGAGCATTAGCATTCCTGTGAAGAAGCAGTACTGACCTCCTGGTGTAGAGACTCATCTCTCCCTGGGCTCATAATCACACATATTCCTATCAACCTCACCTCTATCCATCATCCGCGCACTAAAGTAGTCACGCGCGACATAACGCGCTATCATGCGACATCGCGCACACTTGCACTATCTTTTGCGCACTCGCGCACTCTTTCTAGGTCTGGTGCACTCCCTCTGCATGTCCTGTCCAATTGTCCTATAGTTCATAGGTGAGTCTCGGCCTTGTATAATCATAACTAATCATATCTTGTCACCCTATGTCACCTATGTGCTCATCTCGCATCTCATACATATTAATATTACCTATAGCGCTCCCAATGCGGTACCGCGCCCTGGGAATACCGCTTAGCTAGAGTTGCATGTCTAGTGCTTCATTTTACATTACTTACTGGACTTTCCACCATCACCTCAGTACCAGTTAGAATTTGAATCTACTTGATTTCTGCTCATTCTGAAGCTGGCGCCTAGTCAATAGTCAAACTCGTATCCTCTTTGACTCCTCCGAAACCAGTTCTATATCGCGCTACTCTCGTATTTGCGTGCGCTACTTCTATCGCGCGACTTTCGCCCTTCGCCCTACAACTCGCACTCCCGTGCGCGCTATAGGAAATCAAGCTCAATTCATCAGCTATCAATTCCCTTCCACACATTAGGAGGAACTTTCTCAGTAGCAATCTCCTTGGGACGACTCTGAACACTCGCACCCAGAGGTTTTACTTAGCCCACTAGTATTCTATTACCTTTTCACAAAGTACAACATTCCTCACCCACAACCGGAGCCCACCGCGAGGGGATCATCTGAGAAGGCTGAAAGAGCACTCAGGCCTACAAAAGCACGCCAGGAGAGAAAAGGTTTCATTCAAGCCTTCAAGGAAATTAGTATTGACACGCCCGAAGAAGAATTATTCGTTCCTGTTCCCCACCCCAATCCGTGTCACTACTCGGTACCCAATACTTCGGAAATATCAACCAAGATACCAGCACGTGACTCGCCAACCTCGCCTATCATGCCTTCATCTAAGGAATCAGCGCACTGTCATGCATGGTATGCGATTGATACCATACCTGTCGTATAGAAAGTATAGAAAGTGTGATAAGGAAAGGTACGAGAGATTGTCTAGTCCTTTGCTGTCACCGAGTGGCCTCTAGTTTCCTTGATTTATTTAGTTTCTCACTTCTCAGATTGATCTTACCTTGTATTTTTAGTGATCATGTGACCTTCTGTATGTTTCAGTTTGTTTATTTGTGTTTGGGTTTTGATCAGCCACACTTCTGTTTATTTCTGTTTTGTTTCTTTCAGCCACTATTTTTGTCAGCACATCATGTGACTGGTGAATTTACTGGTTTGTACTTGATTAGTCATACATTGCCATAAAAGGCAATATGACTCATTTTGACTCAATTGGCAAATGTCTCACCTCAATTTCAAATGGTTCCCATACAATTTCAAACAGCTAGTCATTTGTAATTGCCATTTGAAATTACCTTGTTAGGTAGATCTGAAAGCAAGATCCAATCTTGCTTATGTAAGGGGATCCCAAAAAGGTATAAAAGGGCCCCATTTTGCCACCCAAAAATATAACTTCCCACTTTGCACCTTCTCTCAAACAAGTGAGATTACATAAGATCTAAAGTGCAGGCCAAGTAGTGCCTTGAAGTAAGCTTACTAAGCATTTCCTTTTATAGTTATACACTGCCTTACAGGGGATTGACTGTATACACTATAATCTTTTGATCATTAAAGCCATACTCATCACCATCCTTATGTTGATTCGTTAAAGGGACTTGTTGACATCAAGGGTAGACTTTCGTCATTGAAACATAAAGTTATACAGATCCTTACTAGGGTTGACCATATAACTATTGTATTATTATCAGATAGTTGTATACCGCGATCGCTATACAACTATTGTCGTCATTATTGTATTGAACTAACAGTTGTATACCACACTTGCTATACAACCCACTAACTGAACAGCTAACAGATTAGCTTTACGAATATTCACGCTAACTCTCCCTTTCAACGGAAAGTGAGACACGAACATTAGGAGAACACGACAAAGTTGCAACGGACTTTCATAGGTTGAAACACGACCTACTAGGGTGAGACATACCTACCCAATTTGTTAGAACACAGACAGGAACCCAATTGTATTAGTGCTACTGTACAAGACAAGAAGAGGACAACAAACTAAATCCTCCCAAGAACTCACCACATTATCTACCATGAAAACTAGAAAAGTCATAGACCGTGTACTTAAGGACTGGCAAGAAGTCTTCAGTGTATAATAGTGTTGTCATTATACACAACATTATATAAGACCCTTAAGTAGCAAGACAGCGTGGAGAATCCTCGGATGATTTTGAAGCCCTTGATAACCCAAGGCGCATTCTACCAGGTTCATTTTTAGACTCACCAATTTGTGTCGCGTCTTTAGACGCAAGTTCTCTTTCTACCCTTAGTTCGCTAACCCAATCTAGTGTCTCTTCTCGTGCGCAAACACCCGCGCAATCAATCGCACAACCCGCTAACTCAGGAATCTTCGACACCCCGCGCGCACCTAATGCGGTCAAACAATAGGTAGCAATCTTCGCTAACCCCGTGCATAGCACTCCTACTATCCCTGCGCAAACGACCAAGATCCCTCTTATTCTTTCTTCAAACCTTTTACCCACTAACGCACCAACAGCAACAACAATGGCTGCAGTATTCAGAATGCCAATTCGCGGAACCAAGAGCGCGCCAAAGTTCAATGGCAGGACAGAGTCCCTTAACGAGTTTCTAGATCAGTACGAGGACTTAGCAGACCAAGGGGCGCTAAATGGCCAAGATCGCATCAAAGGCCTCATTCGCTATTTGTCCGTGAACGACAAAGAACTATGGGCGGGAGTACCACAGGTGCAGCAAGGCGATTTTGACGCCTTCATCACAGCAGTCAAGGTCATGTACCCTGGCTGTGAGGGCGACAGACACTTTACCTTAACGGACTTGCATACCCTGTCGCGAAACCAGAGCATGGGCGCGATGCGCTCTCAAATTGAACTTGGCGATTATTTTCGCGAGTACATCAGAGTGTCGCAGTACCTCATGGCGAAGTTGCGCATTGGCGAGATCGAGAGGAACCACATCTTCTTAGAAGGGTTCCCTAGTGACGTTCAAGCGCAAATCCGCACACGCTTGATGATCAAATTTCCTGATCATCATCACGAAGATCCTTATCCAATGACTGACATTAATAACACTGCTATATTTCTTTTGCCAGGTATCGCATCGGTAGCTTTGACGCCCGCGGTAGCACCTTCGTTACCAAGCCCTTCACCAGCAGCGCCAGCATGCGCACCACAAGCGTCAGGCTCAGTCGTCAAACAAGAGTACATGGCAGTGCGTGGAGCTCACAGCGCGCAGAACAGCACGAGTAACTTAGGTTGCCTCTTTTGTGGTGCCTTTGAGCACTTCCTCAGCCATTGTCGCGAGAAGAACGCGTATATCGACGCGGGCAAATGCATGGTTCACCCTCATACGCAGAAGATTGTCTTACCCGACAGTAATTGGATACCAGGATGCCCTGGAGATGGCACTATGAAGGAACAATTAGATCGTCATTACGCTAAGCAGACGAAGGAGGCGCAACCAAGCCAAAGCGTCAATGTAGGTTTGTATTGTCGTGCAGATTCAGAACAAGACACAATATTCGAGATTGACTCTTCAGCGTTCTCGCACACCATTGTTGATTCCGAGCCAGAAATGGACGAGGATGATATGGAGGTGATGCGCGCGACCCAGGCACTCGCATACGCGCAAGCGAAGCACGATCAGAGAAAGGGCGGCAATAAATCAGACGCGAAAGGAAAAAGTGTTCGTTTCGATGGGGTGGACATCCCTAGTGGTACATGTATGCGCCCTGGACCTGCATCCAAGCAAGTTGTCGAGACAGAGGAGTCTCCTGCGGTGCAAGCATCGTCGACTAAGGGCAAGGCGCCCGAGGTCGCGAAAGTTGTCGCGCAACCAACGACGAGTGCAAGCAAGTCGAAGGAAGTGCCACCGGTCGCGTCAACATCATCGTCATCATCGTCATCCAATACTGCTAACATTACTAACCCTCTGTCAACAACGCCCTCCTCGAACCAATACAGATATTCTTACCCACTAGAAGACAAGAATGCAGACAAGCGCATCTTAGAGTGCATTCTCGACACAACCATCAGCATCCCCATCAGAGAAATACTCGCTGTATCGCCTGATGTGCGCAAGGTATTCCACGATCAAACGACCACCAAGCGTGTCACAGTTGGCACAGTATCTGTCAATGAACTATCGAGCCAACCTGAGCTCGAAGAATGGATGCGCGGGTACAATGAAGTCAGATTGCGCAGCGACGATGGCAAAGTCATAGCAGATCATTACGCACCTTTGTGCTGCGTTCGCGCGACTACATTTGGCGGGCGGGTTCTTACCTGTGTGCTAGATCAAGGCGCCGAAGTAGTAGCAATGCCAGAAGTGGTCTGGAAAACGCTCAGTGTAGGCATGTGCTCAGACTACCGCCTCAATATGGAGTCAGTCAATATGTCGAAAGACGCGACTCTAGGTGTCATCAAGAATGTACCGCTCGACTTTGGAGGAGGACCTATGTACTTCCAAGTCCAAGTCATGAAGCACGTGAATTTCGACATCCTATTAGGTCGCCCATTCTTCAAGCTCACCAGCTGTCGCACATCTGATCTCCCAGACGGAGAACAAGATATCTTTCTCACAGACCCAAACACGCGAAAGCAAATGCGCATTCCAACCTTACCATGGTTGAAGTGCAGTGCGCAAGGCTCTCAAGGAGGCCAAGCATGCCAAGATCATTCATCGAAGAAGATGGATGAGGATTTTTAGATATCAATGATCTGCTGTTAACACGGGGAGGCACTAACCCGTCTTTTATCGCCCCGCGCACGTATTCATGTCTGCCAAGTATCATTTCTCGTCCTTGCATCATTCCGGAAGTGTCGCACAGAAGGAAACCATTCGTCGCTCTTAAGGAGCAAAGCATCGTTATCGTCACCAATCGCACATAGTTATCCGTCGTCTTCATCATCATCCATGTCAGCGCATTATGCGCATCTAACGTCAACCAGTTCCATTTTAGATCAGGCGTCTATCGACGCCTTTAATTCCGTTTATCAGTATGATCGCGCACTTCACGCGCTGGTTTATAAACCAGTCGCGAAGAAAGTGCGCACAGTGTCTACTACTATGCCCCCAGAGTATAGAGTAGTGCGACAGTTACCCGAAGATCCATTGGCTGGCATGCCAGAACTGCCAACTAAACCACCAGATTTTGTCCCAGGTATCCGCTATATGCAAGAGCGCGCGGATAAACTTGATTTAGACCCTGCGAAATGGCTATGGCCAGAAGAGCTCAAGCTAGTGCGCTGGCTCATTCGCGTGGGGTGCCTCTGAACGAGGTCGCCTCAACGAGATGTGTTTCCCACCGTACAAGATCCCTACGGTACCGCATACTCCATGGTCGCAACACAATATCCCTATTCCTCCTTCGACACTTGGCGAAGTTATATGCATCATCAAAGAGAAGATTTCATCAGGTGTTTACGAGCCTTCGACAGCCGCATATCGTTTGCGCTGGTTCTGTGTCGTCAAGAAAGATGGCAAATCCCTATGTTTAGTGCACGACTTGCAACCGCTCAACACGGTTACAATTCGTGACACATCAGTTCCGCCCTTCGTAGAGCATCTCGCAGAATCATTCGCGGGCTACGCAGTGTACGGTATGATGGACTTGTATTCTGGTTATGATCAGCGCGCACTTCATGAAGAGTCGCGCGATTTGACTACCTTTGGGACGCCTTTGGGCCCTCATAGGCTGACAACTTTACCGCAAGGTCACGCTAATGCAGTACAGGTTTACCAAGGCGACACTGCCTTCATCCTGCAGCACGAAATTCCAGAGTTCATGTCGCCCTTTGTAGATGATGTTCCGGTCAAGTCAGTTCAGACGCGCTACCAGAATGTGGATGGTTCTTACGAGACTATTCCTGCCAACCCAGGCATCCATCGTTTCATATGGGAGCATTGCATAGTGCTCAATCGCATCTTGCAGCGCCTAGAGAATGTAGGCACGACCGTTTCTGCGACAAAGTTTGTATTAGCCGTGCCTACCGCGATCATCGTTGGTCACAAGTGCACGTTCGAAGGTCGCGTACCAGAGGACTCAAAAGTGCAGAAAATTCGTGATTGGCCTGAACCCAAGAACCAGATGCAAGTGCGCGGTTTCTTGGGGACATGCGGCGTCTTGCGCATATTCATTCGTAACTTCTCGCACATCACGCGCCCGCTGATCAACCTTACTAGGAGAGACGTACCCTTCGAGTTTGGACCTGAGCATCGGGAAGCAGTGCAAACGCTGAAGGACTCAATATTAAAGTCCCCCGCATTGCGAAGGCTAGATTACAAGTGCAGTCGCGAAGTTATACTCGCTGTCGACACATCTTGCATCGCCATTGGATTTATCCTATTGCAAGTAGGCGCAGATGGAAAACGCTATCCTAATCGCTTTGGATCAATCGCGCTCAGCGAAGTCGAGAGTCGCTACTCTCAGGTGAAACTAGAGCTTTACGGACTGTTTCGCGCGCTACGCGCAGTTCACATATTCATCTTTGGCATCGCCAACCTAACGGTTGAGGTCGACACGAAATATATTAAAGGTATGATCAACAATCCCGATTTGCAGCCCAATGCGACCATCAATTGATGGATCGCAGGTATTCTCTTATTTTCCTTCGAACTCGTACATGTCTCCGCGAAGAAGCACACAGGTGTAGATGGTCTCTCAAGGAGGCTGCAAACAGAAGAAGATCCCATAGAAGATGATGACACGAGGATTGGCTAGATCGCGCATATTCCTTTGGGGTTGCGCTCCTGAATGAAAGGACGCACCCAGTCGAAGCAGCAGGATTTATGCTAAACCGTACAGCGCATACCACGCCGTACGCGAAACATCTTGAACGCTCACCCGCATTTCTCATCTTTTTAGACATTCTAGATCCCCCACCAGACGAACCAACCATCCCTCGGTCAGAGGCAGCGCTAGCACTAGACGAGAAGATGATCGTGATCCAACACTTTCTAGTTTCTCACGAAAAACCTGCTGACCTTTTAGACGACGACTTCGATGTGTTCGTCACCTCCGCAGCGCGATACTTTGTACTAGAGGGAAATCTCTGGTGCAGAGAGTCGCAAGGCCGGCATCAGCTAGTCGTAAGAGCCAACAAGCATTACCGAATCCTCAAAGAGGCGCACGATGATCTCGGGCACAAGGGTATTTATACCATTTGCACGCGGCTACTTTTACGCTTCTGGTGGCCGATGATTATCGATGATATCAAGTGGTACGCGCGCACCTGTCACGAATGCCAAGTGTGTCAGACGCAAAGATTGCACATACCGCCAATGGTTCCAATACCAGGAGGTCTCTTTCGTAGTGCACCCCTTGACACGATGATGATGCCTAAAGCAGGCGGATTCGATCAGATAGTGCAGGCGTGCTGCGCGCTAATGTTGTACCCTGAATGGCGCATGTTGCGCAATGAGAACACAAAGATGCTATCAGCGTTTATCTTCGAAGACCTCCTATGCAGATGGGGTCCTATCACCGAAATCATTACTGACAATGGTCCAGCGTTCAGACTCGCGGTAGATTCGCTCGCGGAAAAATATGGTATCCACCCAATCCGCATATCGCCCTATAATTCGCAAGCCAATGGTATAGTCGAGCGGCGTCATTACGATGTCCGGGAGGCCATCATTAAAAGTTGTGAAGGAGATGAATCCCATTGGTATCAAGCCGCGCACTCCGCATTCTGGGCTGAGCACGTAACAGTGCACAAGTCTACAGGATTTTTTGCCATATTTTATGGTTCACGGTGTCGAGCCTATTTTTCTGTTTGATCTTGCAGAAGCAATGTTCTTAGTTGACTTGCCGGGGCAGCGCGAGTTCACCACTACTGACCTCATAGCATGGCGCGCGCGTCAATTACAGAAGTGCATCGAAGACATAGATGCGATTAAGGATAAAGTTCTGAAAGCGCGCTATCAGTCTATTCGTGACTTCGAAAAGAGGTTTCGCGCTATGATCAAGGACTACAATTTCGCGCCTGGCTCTCTAGTGCTAGTGCACAATTCGAAGGTCGAGTACAAGCTGAGCAAGAAGACGAAACCGTGGTACTTGGGACCTATGATAATTGTGCAACGCACGAAAGGAGGCTCATATCTGTTGGCTGAGTTGGATGGCGCAGTCTCGCGACTTCGATACGCAGCATTTCACGTTATACCATATCATCTGCGAAACAACGAGCGCGTCGCGGTAACAAGTATCACTGGAATGGACGACGACGCGCTTGATCGTTTGGGAGACGAAGAAATGGAAGAGCCAGACAAAGAAGAACCTGAACACGACTTCAGCGCATAACGCGATTCACACCCCCCCCTACATCACTCGACATTCTATCATAGAACGCCCCCAAAATCACACACCGTCAAAAATAACAAAAACATCGAATAAAATCAAAAATCACAAAAAAATATACCGTCTCAATACCTACTCTCAGTTTTACCCTGGGTTTAGTCCGGTGATCTCATTTTCTCTTGCTCTTGTTCCATATAATGCACATTGCCTGAACATATAACCAACAGACTCTAATATAGAACGCCTCCAAAATCACACGTCAAGTATATAGCTAAGTTTCATTTATGGATCGAGCGCGCGCACCATAGACCCATTAGACTTTCCATTTCGAACGCGCGCAGCCGCGCTGCGCACATTTTATCATTAGATCATCCGCGCATCATAACTAATCATTCGCACCAAGGGTAGACGACAGGAATAGATGAAGGAAGCCCGCACGAAGAAGATAAGACGGACACGCACTCCGCGAAACACACACATCATATTTTCCTTCAAACCGTATCAATTTCTCTTACTCACTACATATTCATTTATCTCACTAGCGCCTATGGACTATTGGGACTTGGACATGGACATGTGGATGCGACATGGAATTCTATAGTACAAGGTGCATTGGCGCCAACTGGAGACAAGTATAGTACAAGGTGCATTGGCGCCAACTGGAGACAAGTATAGTACAGGTGCGCTGGCGCCAACAGGAGACATCTATAGTACAGGGAGACAGACGCAACCGGAGACAAGTATAGTACATGCGCATTGGCGCGAAGACAAAAGAGGAAACTATCTAATCAGTCAAGGAGCTCCGCCAACTTCATCTCCACAGTCGCCCAATCTTGTGCATTGGTATAGGCCTTGTTGGACAATGTGATCATTTCCGCCTGCTCGGTACACGCATGGAAGCGCACCTGCGCAAGTACCTCCCTCAAATGCGCAACTTCCTCCTTGAGGTCCGCGTTCTCCGCCAATGCGAGCGCGAGGACTTCCTCAGAGTCGACAGCCTTAGCCTTGCCCTTGCTGAGAGGCGCAGGAGCAGGACGCGCAGGAAGAGGTTTGATGGCGTGAGGAGGGATGGTGAGGGAACCGCGGACGACCTTCTCCTTGGCAACGTGCTCGCCAACAATTTTGACCTCAGCCTCAGAGGAAGACTCATCCACATCACCACCTGCGGTGGAGGCAGCCACGCGTTTTGTCGACTCGATGGTAGATTCGTGCGCCTTTGCGACTTTAGTAATGCGCGCAGCAGGGGCCTTCCTTTTAGCTGAGTGAAGTCATCAATACACGGTGAAAAAGGACAAGGAGAAAGAGAGACTCACGAACGAAGGAGCACCCCTTCCTAGCATGCGCGCAGGCATCACAACGCTTCCCCTTCTCGAAAACGCAATGCAGTTTTGCGTCGACACAGCGCTCACACCTGGGCGCCGCAGGAACAGACTTCCGCCCTCCAGAGACCTAATCAAGCAAATGAGTCAATAAGAAAAGAACAAAGTGCACGAAGGGCACTCACCGGTTCGCCCATATCAAGAGGAGTAATGTGCTCCTCTTCCTCCGCTGGCGCCTTGGAAGAGCTTCCAGCAGCAGGAAGGACAACCTCCGCAACATGCGCAGTCGCGACCTCAGGTTCCTCCACTGCAGGCAGGATCGCCTTCGCCTTCCAGCTCTTCACAAGCTTCTCCAAGGTACGGTGCGACTTGCGGCCACTCGCGAGAGCCGCAGTATCTTCGCCCTCCATGCGAAGGGGAACTTTGGCTGCCGCCCCATCCTTGCCACACGCAGTCATACTCATCTAAACAAGCCAGAAGTTAGGACAAGAACGCGAAGAGAAGAGAAAGAACACGCACCAAAAGGGAACTCCATTCCTGCATCCACGACTCTTGCTCCTCGATGAGCTCACCACGCGCGTCCGGCACCGTTAAGACGAGGGTGCGGACTTGGTCGCAGATGGCGTGCCAAGTCCGAGTGATGCGGGTCTCCGCAGATTCTTCTTGCGAGACGAGAGCAGTAGTGCTCAAAGGAAGAGCCTCAGGAGAGGGAGAGGGAGAAGGGGATGCAGTCAGCATGGCAAGATCAAAGTTCGTCATTGTTTGTGATAAGATGAGGAAGAAGAGAAGCGCGAAGTGAGTTGAGGAATATAACCATTGAACCAGATTAGGTCAGCAACTTGCGCCCACAAAGTCCGCAAACCACAAATCCACTACCGGTACCGGCGCTCATTCTTTCCCGTGGCGGTACGCGCACGGTGAGTCAGTACGACGAATGGTGACAGCAAACACTGAGAACACTGCTCGTGGTTTGAGTTGAGACTACAAGACACATGTGCTACCGCTAAGACCCAACCAGGACCTCTGACACCTCTAATGCCCCTGACACTGCTGACACCTCATGCTCACCAGCCCTTGCCCTAGCCTCTGCATAACCCCTACCGACACATATACCCCCCCAACAAATGCGACACTCCTGGGTCACGTCTCTGAATGGCGTGTCGAGAGCGACACTTTCGAGAGGGGTGGGTTGATGATCTGGTTGCACCCTCACTGTCCAGATGTTTTCATCACTGCTTTCCTTGACTTGCTCCGTACCTCCGGCATCTTCTACTTACTCCGCTAACATGGTCCCAGAACGTGGTATGAAACAACGTAGTCATCTCGCATGGTACCATCCCGGCATGGGGAACCCTTCCAGCATGGAGAGCCCATAAGAGTTGCTGCGTTGGGATACCACTCGTCGTGGTGCTGACCATCGGGGAATCAGCTTCCGTGATGACTTGAAGGTGCTGTCGAGTTCGTTAGCGTACACCTGAACTAACTGACCAGGTAGGAAAACAACTTCACCTGTGCCTGATAGTAGAACCTTTCGGTCAAACTTGAGCTTGTGGTTGATTGCGTGCGCGATTGTGTGAGATTGTGCGTCCAGACGTTGTTGGGCTGCATATGCTGAGTGCACGTTGGTGTTGTTGTGCGACAGCGCGGATATGGCGTCTTCTAGTGGTGTGACTGGCGTGTTGATGACTAGGCCTAGTAGCAGTTCTTTTGGGGAGTATTGGAAGGCGGGGATGGTACGTTTGTTGAGGTGTTGGATGGCTTCCTCGAAGTAGTCCGGCCAGCTGGCTGGGATCTCATCTCTCGTCACCTCTGCTATACACTCGTCCTCTCCTAACTCTGGTGCACATGCTCGACGCAACCTTCCTAACAGCTTGCTGTTCGTTCCCTCTACTAGCCCGTTGACCCATGGTGCATATGCAGCCGTAACATGATGCTGCGTATCGTGTGCTGCACACCAGCCCACGACTTTGTGATTGTCGAAGTGTCGACCACTGTCTGTCATGAGTGATTCTGGTGCGTGGAAGTCATGACGTATTTTAGTTAGACAATCAATAGTGGACTTAGCGGTTCCCTTCTTCTTAAACTTAAATCCCCAGGTATACTGGGAGAACGTGTCAATAAACAGAGCTATTTCGGAAAATCCACCTTTGCCTGCTGGCATGCTTAGATAGTCAGCAACGATGAGTTCAAATGGGTGACGTCGCACGATGGGGTCAAGCAGTGCGTGCAAGTGTGTCGGACCAAAATTCTTGCACTTTGTGCACTCCGAGATGGTGATTGTGATGGAGCGATTGAGGCAAGGGCTGTGAATGCGGTCCATGAGCTGTAGTTTGACGAGGTCTCGTCCCCAGTGTCCCTTGGAGGAATGTTCCGTCCAAGCCAGTTCAATTGCTTCTGCCTGGTTCATGCACTCTAAACAGCTATGCACCCGGGTGGTGGCCTTGTTGTTGATGTGCCATAGCTTCCCGTCCTCAATGTAGTAAGACTGAGCATGGTGTCGTGCGCGTCGTTTGTCTTTCACTGACTTGTCCTGATCTGAACTAAGGAGTGCGTCAACGACCTCTAGGAACAATGGCTCGTCCTTGAACCGTGAACGCAAATTGTTAGTCTCAAGTGTGAATAAGTCATGGATGATACCTCTGGAAGACTCCCAGTCTTCGCTAACTGTCCACGCGCTGCCGTCGTCTGCTGTTCTGGGTATTGTCGAGAAATGTCTGCTGAGGCCATCTGCCACTGTGTTAGTTGTTCCTGCTCTATGTCTAACATCAACGATGTGGTGGGCGATAATGCCATCTCGCCAACGGGCATGCGCAATGTTGAGCTTGGAACTTAATAGTGCATCCCTGAGTGCCTGGCAGTCCATTTCTATCTCTACTGGTGAGCCCCAGATAACGTCGGAGAGCCTGTCAAGACCAAACTTCAGTGCAGCAAATTCTAGTAGGAACGGTTTATACTTCTCTTCTGCTGATGATATTCGTTTTGACGCATATGCGATAGGATGGGCTGTCATAGTGGTTTTGCCGGATGGTAGCACCGTTGTAAAACATTGTGCGAGTACTGCACCGAAGCCGTCTTTGCACCCGTCAGTCGTCACTATGAATGGGGTGCCGTCGAATCGTGGTCCTCATAGTACCGGTTCAGACAACAGCGCCTTCTTGAGCTGCAAGAACGTATCCATGTGGGCGTGTTTCCAATATGCGACGAGAAGGGTTTTGCGGAGGTGCTCTCGATACTTGCGTTTACCTATGTGTTGTCCTTCTGAGGGTACTCCCAGCTTTCTTACCAGGTCTGTGAGAGGTGCTGCCATCCTTGCGTAGTTCTTGATGAGTGGCCTGAAATATCCTGTAAGACCCAGGAACTGCATAAGGTTGTGCAGCGTTCGCGGTGGTGACCAATCTGCGACGGCTGATAGCTTGGCTAGGTCTGGTCGTACTCCTTCTTTGCCTACTCGTGCTCCTGCAAACACAACTTCGGACATGAACAGTTGTGTTTTCTGTAGAGAGAGCGAGAGTCGTTTTTCACGGACGTGAGCGAAAAACTTACCGAGTCACTCTAGCTTCTCCTCGAAGTTGTCTCCTGCCATGCCATTATCGTCGACGTAGAGTTCGTATAGTAGCCCAATCTGATCCTTTAGCGCTGTGGCTGCCATGTTGCTGAATGTTGTTGGTGCTCCCGTTAATCCGAACGGCATTCTGCAATAGCAGTCATATCCGCGCCCTTCAGTGTAGAACGCGAGGTAGGGTTGTGTTTCCTTGTCTACGGTAATTGCGTAGAATCCTGCGGCGAAGTCGATGACGCTTATCCAACGGTGTCCAGAGAGTCATTGTTGCTTGGTCTGGATGTCTCCTTGTGGTACTGGTGGGATTTGGCTGGCCTTGTTGATTTCTGCAAAATTCTGGCAGATGCGCCACTTGGGGCCGGCTGGAGCTGAGGTGGATTCGTGTGGTGGAGGCTTCTGACGATGGGGTGTCTGGTGGAATTGTGACCACCATCACGTGGGCACTGGTCAACTTGGGCTTGGGGTCGTCGTTTTCGAGCTCGTCTGAGACGGTGGCCTTGTAGCTGACTGGGCGCTTAGACCGGACTGCAGGTGTGCCGAACATGTTTGGGATGATGGTTGGGCTCATGATGTACAGGTTGGTGCTTGGCAGGGTAATGGTGTCATTGGCGTAGTCATGTACTGCGGAGAGCTGTTGCAGGAGTGGTTTGCCAATTAGAACTTTCCAAGAACCTCCACTTGGGAAGACTTCGAAAGTTACCACGGTTTTCACTGTGCGCCATTTGACCTTTCCCGTCCAAATTCCCAGGGACGGTACTAATGACCCATCCGCCATGCGGAGAACGCGAGTTGATGGTAGCAACCCGCCTATTCTTTTAGACGCTGTGCGATATGTCTCTGCATCAATCGCGTTAATCATTGCTCCGTCGTCGACATTTGCATGGAAGTTGGATGAGCTGCCATCTTCCCTGTACATATTAACTTGTGTTACGAATGGTTGGCCTTCTGTCTGCACCATTTGCGACTCAACCGAGTACAAGTCAATAGGCTCAATTACATCCGAGGACGTGACGAGTACATCTGGGGTAGTCATAGGGCTAAGAGGGTTGGAAGGTGGGGGAAGTGACACTATATCAAATGATTCAGTATCCACGTTGCTCGAGACAGTAACATCAATGGTGCTAGGATTTTCTAATAAACTGAATGTATCAGACGGTGCGGGTTCTAATGAGACGGAAGATAACGAAATGGAAGGAAACTCAATGAGCAGCAGGTTTTGGCTATCTGGCGTGGTGCTCCTGTACTTGCTGTTTTCGTCCTCTGCAGATGGAACAGGTGAGGACACTGCTGAGACAGCTTCGGAGTTGAGGGGCGTCGACGTTGCGGGTGACATCTGGGAGATGAAGCTGGAGGATATGTCCGGGGATGGCATAAGGTCGTATTCTTCCATGTAGGCTGAGGTGGGGGCTAAGGAGACTGGTATCAATGTGTCGTCGGTCTCTCCGGGTGGGACTACAAGGTTGCCCCTCATTGCTGTAGTCCCATCCCGTTTCCCTGGTACTCGTACTGGGGTTCCATGTACGTGGCTTGGTAAGGGTCATACATCCCCGCTGGGTCGCAGTAATTCGTTGGCGCCATTGGCGCCGCTGATACGTACTGTACTGCAACGGACGGCGTTGATGGGGGGTTCTGGCCTCTTATCGCTCATCCCACTAAGCTGGACACGATCTCTCGCCACTTCGTCTCCTGTGGTGCTGCTGGTGCATGGGGGCAACTAGCAGCTTGGTGTGATGGCACGGTTACCAACCTGCAGGTGAAACACTCTCGCGATCCTAAGGGTGCAGAGCCTGGTCTCAAGGGGTAAGGTCTCCCTGTGTGAGGCATAGCATCTGGACCGTGCTTGTCATGCCATTCCTTCACCTGCTGGGTATATGCTGTGCGTCCTGCTTCTGAGTCTGGGTGGTGCTGGAGTGCTGAATACTGGGCTGCTATGTGGGTACGGTCTCCTGCGCTTGGACGAGACAGTGTTTGTGGGAACTGTTGGTAGCAGTAGAAGAGATTGGTGCTGGGTACTGTTCCCATCATCGCGAATGGATTTCGCCCAGGTGTTGCTGGCTGAGGTGGGTAGGCTGGCACCTGGTATGACATCGTGGGTATGACGTTCGGTTGACCTTGGTTGATGGGCTGTTGAGGCATCATGGTTGGTGCTTGTGCGGCTGGGATGGTCGCCGGATTGATGTTTGGAAGGGGGTAAGGTCTGTATGCCGGCGAGTTGGCCGTATAAGGTCGTACTTGAGGCATCTGCTGCTGAGGCTGCAACCGGGCCTTCAGTTGTGCGATATCCTCCCTCATGGTTCGTTCTTCTACTGCTCGTACCCTTGCCCTGGCAAGGAGATTGATCGACACTCCGTTAACTCCTGTGAGGAACGCTGCCCAATCAGTGTACGTGTCTGACAGCTGGTCATGCAGCAGGTCTGGTACTCCGTCGAGTACGACATCTAGGAATTGGCAGTTGTTGTCTCCGAAGCTCTGCGCCAACCTCTGCACCTGTCTTGCCCATCTCACGTGTCCCCACTCCTGACCCTTGTCATCGTCCAACATCATTCCAATTTCTGCCTCCTTCAGTACTATTGCTTTCAGCCGCTCTTTCTTCTGGGCCGCCGTCAACTGTAACGGGAGCACTGGTGGCCAACGTACCAGGAAGGCTGTTTCCAAGTCGGACCACATGGCCGTCTGTGCTGCCATTAGTGTTGCATACCATGCCTCTGCTAGGCCACCTGGTGCGCATTGTCGACGGAATCTTTCAACCTTCTGCGCCTCGCTCCAGGTGGTGGGTAGGTTGAGGTCGAGTTGGCGCATCCATTCATTGGGTTCTTCTCCGCCATTGTAATCTCCCCATAGGAGCGGAAGTACTGGTACTGTTGTCATGGGTACTTGGTGGTTCTGCTGAGGGAGTGTGTTGGTGACTGTGGACGAAGAGTTCTGGGCTGGGAGTTGCGCGTTCATTATCGTTTTGCTGGTCGTTTGCTTGCTCCAAATGTGTCTAAGATTGGGTCCTAGTGCTGCGGTAGGTTCTGCTGGGGGAGATGCGATGTTTATCCTGAGTGCGGAGTCGGACGCTCGTCTGCGGGGGCTTAGCTGAATTTTGGGAAATTCTGGCTGTAGACTGCGTAGTCTTGCAACGTCTTCTAATGAGAGAGCCATCATTGTACTGTGTGACGTGAACAGGACGTTAGAAAATAAGGAAAACAAGGAAAGAGAAAAAAAAAAAAAAAAGAGAAAGAGAATGGAAAGGACAAGGGAAAACTGAGGAAACAATTGAGTCTGAAACACGTTTGTTGGATCCGAGACGGCGAGGCACAGGGCGCGCTCGCTCTAGTCACCAGGTGAGTCGGTATGATGAATGGTGACAGCAAACACTGAGAACACTGCTCGTGGTTTGAGTTGAGACTACAAGACACATGTGCTACCGCTAAGACCCAACCAGGACCTCTGACACCTCTAATGCCCCTGACACTGCTGACACCTCATGCTCGCCAGCCCTTGCCCTAGCCTCTGCATAACCCCTACCGACACAACGGTCACGTGACTTCGTCCTTCAGAAATTTTGCTAAGTCCATTTGCGCTGTATGTGACTGTCTGGGGACAGTCAGAATGCAAAGTCCCCCGCAGGTGTAGAGACTCATCTCTCCCTGGGCTCATAATCACACATATTCCTATCAACCTCGCCTCTATCCATCATCCGCGCACTAAAGTAGTCACGCACGACATAACGCGCTATCACGCGACATCACGCACACTCGCGCTATCTTTCGCGCACTCGCACACTCTTTCTAGGTCTGACGCACTCCCTCTGCATGTCCTGTCCAATTGTCCTATAGTTCATAGGTGAGTCTCGGCCTTGTATAATCATAACTAATCATATCTTGTCACCCTATGTCACCTATGTGCTCATCTCGCATCTCATACATATTAATATTACCTATAGCGCTCCCAATGCGGTACCGCGCCCTGGGAATACCGCTTAGCTAGAGTTGCATGTCTAGTGCTTCATTTTACATTACTTACTGGACTTTCCACCATCACCTCAGTACCAGTTAGAATTTGAATCTACTTGATTTCTGCTCATTCTGAAGCTGGCGCCAAGTCAATAGTCAAACTCGTATCCTCTTCGACTCCTCCGAAACCGGTTCTATATCACGCTACTCTCATATTCGCGCGCGCTACTTCTATCGCGCAACTTTCGCCCTTCGCCCTACAACTCGCACTCCCGCGCGTGCTATAGGAAATCAAGCTCAATTCATCAGCTATCAATTCCCTTCCACACATTAGGAGGAACTTTCTCAGTAGCAATCTCCTTGGGACGACTCTGAACACTCGCACCCAGAGGTTTTACTTAGCCCACTAGTATTCTATTACCTCTTCACAAAGTACAACATTCCTCACCCACACCGGCCTTGTTGAAACCAGCTGTGGTCAATCGGTGGTGGTCGCTGGCATGAAAATGTCCGGGGAATGTTCTCCACTGGGTGTCCGGACCACTGGACATGCTTTTTGTCAGAAGGGGCCCCATACCAATAGTAGCTTCTTCCATCTCGGCCTGTTAGTTTGGCGAATCAGCGGGCCGATGGGTCATGATCAATAAGCTCACTTGAATCCATGGGCTAATGGCATCTGGATGGTACCACAAGATAATTCGGCTGGCCGAGTCCAAAATGACCGAGGGCTTGTCCAGCAAATGTTCTTGTCCATGAGGAAATTTTTTCAGCAGGTAATCTTCATGTGTTGCAACCATCCCGTTAGAGCATTTATGGAGGGCTTCATTGTACCTAATCATATCAAGATCAAGTTGGACTGCGATGGGTCAGGGAACGACTGACAGACCAAATGGTAGGAATGGCCTACTTGGGTTTGAATAAGCATCAGCGAGCACCTGGGCCAACTGCCGACAAGCTAGCATGGTTGGCACATCAATTGCCAGGGGGGGCAAGATTGATTGATTGTTGCCAGCTACGTTGCAATCAAACAACTGTTTAATGAAGTCACTAGCTATGCATGTGGTATGCAATGCCCAGTCGGCTGGAACTGCAGTCATGACTGGAACGACAGGAATCAGAGACTGATGGCTCATATACATACTAACCAAATCACATTTAGTAATACTATACATATTTCCGGTATTATACATAAAATGACATGTATGATAAGTACTAGCTGACTCATGAACGGAGGGTGTTTAAGAGCGCTTCCTCCAGCTCATCCATGGGCCCCTCATGTTGGGACATGATTGATGCGGCTTCCGCGGCCATCTTGATCTTCTCCTGCAACATCCTTGCCAGTGAATCACTGAGATGTTGGACACGGGCCTTCACTGCCAGAATTTGATTGAGGAGGGGAGCACCATCAAAACGATTGGCGACG
This sequence comes from Suillus placidus, assembly GCA_016628565.1. NCBI lineage: Eukaryota > Fungi > Basidiomycota > Agaricomycetes > Boletales > Suillaceae > Suillus > Suillus placidus. Next base: position 10,564 of record JABBWD010000027.1, on the reverse strand, counting down.
ACAGGGCCGGGCAGAAGCATTGCTCCCAAGGGCTATAAATGAGAATTAAGTAGAAGTCAAGCATAGAAGAGAGATGACCGACCAGTTGTTCAAAGTGGTCTATGGCCATGTCCATGACCTCATTGACATTCAAGGATGGCAGGGCGAATCCCAACATATCAAAATGATCCTTCCACCAATCATGAGTGTAATTGGTAACTACTCTGCGAGTAGATCTCAATTGAGGGTCATGAGGGGAACAGTACTGGAAGAATTCGTTAAAAAACTGCTCGCCGGTGGTGTTCCTGGTTTGCAAACGGGAAAATCTGCCGATGATGCTGTGGAAGAGGTCGGGCATGGTCGGGTGAATGTTTAGAACCATGCATATGTTGGTGTATGGGAAGACAAATGTCTGAAGGATATATTAGTTATCACATGACAACGACCGACTGACCGATAGGTGAGGAACTTACATTTGCCTCCCATTGAAGGCGTTGGACGAAGCTGGATATGTAACCCGGCGACCGAGGAATGTGGCTTCGGTCACAGGCAATCCAGATGGCTGCAAAATGAGAAGTGGCGTACTCTAGCAAGTTGGTAGCATCCAAGATAGTGAAGTAGGTCAAATCGGGTTGTGAGGGATTGGACATGATAGTTGGAAGGACAAGTTGGGTGTAATAAATGGGGAATCACAAGGTTATATATAATTGACTAATCCACTGTGGCCCACTGTGGCACTTACCACAGCCCAAATGTGGTTGTGGCCCTATACAGACCCCTGTCACTCTGCGACCCTCGCCACCCCCTTTGCTCTTTCAAAGCTATCTTGGGCTTGCTGCGAGAGTCATAGATAAATTCTAGCCTGGCGGGCAGCATAGCACCGATGACCGACCATCTGGTTTGCCTCGGCCTCTTGCATTCAGCTGACCCATTGTTGTGATTTGTGAATAAAAAAAATCGACCGTCCATACCATTTCCCTACCGACCAATAGGAGCTCCTCTGCCCATCGATCACGCAGTGCTAGCATTCTAAGCCAATGGACACGGTAAACTGTTGTGCGAAAAAAATAAATTTGCATAGGATATGTACAGGTACATAGGCAATGAGCATACATTCATTCATCCAGTCATTGCTGGTTGAATCTCCTTCAACATCAATAGACCAGAACCAAGCCAATGTGCTATTCCTTTGACCACGCATGTTTGGGTCTGCCACCACTGTAGTTGCCTTTAGGTCGGCCTTCTCCAATGGCCGAAACTTGGCCAATAAGTCATCGGCGCCGAGGTGAACGAGTTGGCTGCGACATTTTGAGTAAATTTGCACATTCAAGTGAAGGATCCTGTCCACCGAATGAACCTGGGCCCATGCCCTGGTTGACCGAGCTTGTGATTTCGCTGACCGAACCGTGGTGCAGAAGAGAACAGCCTTGTCAACCAGGTTAACCCTGATAGCATGCAATGCGTCATTTGCTTGACCTTCTCTCAATGTTATTTCTTGGAGCACAAGGTCGGCGATGCCCCACACGATGCATCTTTCAATCCCAATGTTTGAGGGCAGTGGAATCACCATGGTCTTCATTGTCTGGCCAATCGGGATCATCATCAGATGACCCTGTGGAATCCAATTCAATGGCATCCAACATCACGGTCATGAGGTCCAATTCATCATAGTCATCCAATTGATTGCCGAGAAATGTGACTGCCACCCTGACAAATTCATCAATCTGACCTTGCAGTCTGTCACGGCGCCGAGCTACCGCCAACTTCTGAACATCAGTCGGTCGTTTGCCCAGTTTTTTTACATCAATCAGGAGGGCAACTTGCGCCTCCTCCAGTGTTATACCAGATGCCAGCCACGTTGCAGCACCTCTATGGATCTCACCGACCGGCCATCTCCCCTGACGGTTCAACAGGTGCAACTCTTGTTGTTTCCTTGTAGGTGCTGTGTCAATCAAGATGATGATACAGTGAATGGTTGCTATATTGCCACAGACCTTTTGTCAATTGAACTTCATATATATCCATGGCGCTGCGATTGTCAAGTTGGTCATCCTGAGCGGCAGGAGCCTCTGCTTCCCATTTGACAAGGGTGTCATCGTCGGCGGTCTCGCTCAATCGGTCAAATGCATATTGGCTGTCTCAAACCCCCTGGACGGCCTCCTTGAATTTATGGCAAAGGAATTTGCCTGTCTGCATTCAGATTTATAGCTTCGGTGAAATAATATAGCTCACTGATGCATATCATCTTCATAAAATTACATTCGTTCATTTGAAAATCCAAACACTCCTTTCAGTGGGGTGTGGACATCCCCCTCGCCGACGGCAATATGATGTTCAAGGGTGCCCACAGGGTCTCCATGATTTTGCCGTCGATCCTGGCAGCACTGGTGATGAAGTTTGATGCATACCGTATGTAGCATTTGTCTTGATGGCCATGGACATGCCAGAGCCCAATGCCTGGGGTAACCTCCATGCCCCATGGCAGGTCGAGATATGGCGACTCATCAACCCGCTGTTGGAGGTGCTTGTGGTATTGACAATTGATGTCATAAAAAGTCAGTGCCCGGTCAATTCCGTTGGTGTTGTAGCCGAGGGCTTGGCACAATGCGTAGTCCATGTTCATCTGCCTTTGGCAGACCGATGAATCAGTTCATATCGGGCAAGTTACAATATCAGTCGGCGAACCTTTCCCCCTTCTGAAAGTCCACCATCGAATGCGGGACAAAACAGCCGTGCCTAGCACAAGCACACCCACCTATCCCCGTGGCTTCCAGCTTGTGACGTGAAGCATTTGCCTGGTTGACCGCTCAGTGGTTGTTGCAGTCGGACCGATTTACAACATCCTTTGCCTCGGCGAGATGCATTTTGTACCGTGCATCGCCGACCATAAACCCAAGGCCATCAGTCAATGCTACCTCGTCGGTCGGATTTGCTGGAAACATGTGCTCGGCCTTGAAATTGCCATCCATCACCAAGGATCTTGAATACAGCCATGCAGGATCAGCTGCATTCTTTTCTGCCAAATTAACATTTACCCCAGGCTGCGGACATGCAGGACAGAAAAGAGCAAGCTCCCCTGCCTTCGGCTGTCGCTTCTCATGACTGAACCCATGCCACTTGAGCTGCTTCAGCTGTCTCCACTGCCTGCCCACCCTCATCAATTCCCTATATCGGTCCTTTCAGCCATTGTGAGCAATGCATCTAAGGACATCCACAGCACTCACAGGAACTAGATGAGGAAACACGCTGGATGTGATTCACCTTAATTTGCTATAGTAGTTCATTGCTGAAGTCCCACATTCCATGTTATCTAACAGGAAGTCATCCAACACCGCAAATGTGAAAGCTGTCTTCGGCGAAGTAAAAGATGCCGGGAAGAGGCCCATTTCGAATAGTTGCATGTCGGGACTAAGTGCATTGGTGCACCGACAGAATCTGATCATCAGGGAGTGGAGGCCTGATGTATCCACCACCATAGTTGTCTGTGGGTCATTGACCAAAGGTACCCAAGGGTCTTCAGTAAAATAATCTCCTTCATCATCTGTGTCATACGACTCTTCGGTCACTTCGGGGCAAGGCTTTCCCTGGTGACCGAGGTGGATTTCCAACCCGATCTTGGTCAAGGAAGTGTCCTCGAAGAATCCCCCAGTCCATTGACTGATCCGATGGAAAGGCATGCTGCTGTGAACCATCCTACAGCAATGAGTGCAGAAGAGCGGCTCACCCATACAGCTGTGACATCTGTAGACTCCATCCTTTGGACAGACAGAGCAAGTCCTGTTGGATGGTGGACCCTCTCGCCGAAGGAGCAAGTCCAAGTAGTCCTCGGTCTTGTACTGCCACTCACGTAGATAGTCATTTTGACTCTTTATACTCGGTGTCAGCAAAGAGACCAGATAAATGAATGATGAGCTTGCCATTGACTTGTGAAGTCTACAAGGCTCCAAGTTGATTTCGCCGAGATCGTAGTGCTCATAGTCACCCTCGGCGTAATGTCCTGTGGTGGATCCTTGCTTGGTAGGGGATTTCCTCGGTGATGAATGAACAGAAGCTGTTTTGTTGTAACATTGAGCTTTGACAAATCGTCCTGTATCTCCTCTAGAAGTTCTTTTGTGCTCCCATCTAACCAATGAGGATGTCTTCAGTGGACTCTAGGCCTTTGGCTTTGACTTGACCATGTAACAAAGATGTGCTGTTGTTGTGCAGATGAGTTGTTTGAAACAATATGCATAGACTACGGGACAGTTTAGTGCTTACATGTGACTGTCAAATGCAATGCATCCATCGTAATAGTCACTTTGATCTTGTTGCATCATAGGGAGTGATGCTCATGGCACAATTAATAAGTATATGATATCTGATATGTCTAGAGCACTTTATGACATCTATTTTCACTCTACAGACCCTCCCATGCATCTACACAGCTCAATAAGTCTTTAGGAATGGTGCTCGTACTATTCGGCACAATCTAACCCTTACATGCACTTATGACATTGGGTATGTCACTCATGACTCACATGACACACCTGCATTTTTTTTTGGTTCATTCCATCCACCATATCAACGGTCTCCTCCTTTCCTCCAAAATACCTGCTGCGACATGGCCCGGACAAAGACAAGCACAGGTGATCAGCCTTGGTTGAATGACCGAGAGACCACCTCTCTGCAGTCCCATGTTGAGGAGTGGGCAAAGGCAAGTGGGAGTGAATGAAGACTGATATTCAAAGCAGCCGCCAGGGAGGCCAAGATCTTGGCTCCAAAGATGGACAAAGAGCTGTTGAAGCAAAGGAAACATGTAAGTGTTTAGTCTTTGACGAGCCCCTTCAGTGACAAATTCCGTATTATACGGGCCACCCGACCTACATAATATCCCGTACAAGACGGGCCAGCGGACCATGGGCCCATGTTGTGTATATCCTCGATGATGACGGATGGGCCGGGAGGAATATTATTTCCGATGGAGACGGGTGGGCCCATGTATGCCAATGATATATATATCCTTGATGTTGACGGATGGGCCGGGGGAATATGATCATTCATGGAGATGGGTGGGCCCATCTGGGTAATATGTGGAGTAGGATATTATAGACAGCCGGGCTGAAGAGTGATGTAAGGCAAATATTATTATATAGATGGGTGGGCCGACGGGGGGTGTATTACATAGATGGGTGGGCCGATGTGGGGTGTATTACATATACGGGTGGGCCGACATTGGGAGTATTACATAGACGGGTGGGCCGACGTGGTGGAATATTACTTATACGGGTGGGCCGAGGGTGTGGTAAAATATTTATTACATAGACGGGTGGGCCAAGGTGGGGGAGTATTACATATACGGGTGGGCCGATGTGGGTTGTATTACATAGACGGGTGGGCCGACATGGGGGATATTACATAGTGATAGACGGGTACATATATGGGTGAGCCTAGATACATTTCATCAAGACATACAGCTGATGTAGTCACCAGTGAATCAAACACGTAGGATACATGCACACTATGAGTGCATATACCTACAATCGACCACCGAACTCTACACCTGTAAGCATGAAAACATGAATGGACCATGCGTGCCATTCACAGATAATTGAGTACCGAAGCCGAAAACCCCACACCTGACCCCTGGTGTAACATCTTTTAAACACTTAGGGGGTATAGACAAAAATTGATTTACACATCTTTGAAAGATATCTTTTTCTTTCCAGATATACGAAAAGTTGATTGAAATATTTTTGAAAATTGTCTTGTGCATCTCAAATATCGAGTCCCGAGTCCCGAGTCCCGAGTTCCGAGTTCCGGGACTCGGGGTTCGGGACTCGGGGTTCGGGACTCGGCACATTGAAAATTAGGGGGTATCAAAAAAATTTGATTTCCATATTTCGGAAAGATATCTTTTCAGAAATGTGGAAATCAAATTTTTTTGATACCCCCTAATTTTCAATGTGCCGAGTCCCGAACCCCGAGTCCCGAACCCCGAGTCCCGGAACTCGGAACTCGGGACTCGGGACTCGATATTTGAGATGCACAAGACAATTTTCAAAAATATTTCAATCAACTTTTCATATATCTGGAAAGAAAAAGATATCTTTCAAAGATGTGTAAATCAATTTTTGTCTATACCCCCTAAGTCCCGAGTCCCGAACCCCGAGTCCCGGAACTCGGGACTCGGGACTCGATATTTGAAAAGACAATTTTCAAAAATGGTTCAATCAACTTTTCATATATCTGTAAAGAAAAAGATATCTTTCAGAAATGTGTAAATCAATTTTTGTCTATACCCCCTAATTTTTCAGTGCTGAGTCCCGACCCCCGAACCCCGAACCCCGAGTCCCGGCAGTCCACAATGTCGGGGTTCGGGGGTCAATAAAATATTTACTCAAATATCAAGTAATCTACAATTTCGAGTTCTGGGTATCAGGAATTGGTGATTCAACAAGACAATTGTGGCATAGCCAACATGCATTGAAAAAGTTCTAAGTACATCTATCACTGAGCAATTATGTCACCATTTTAACCTCCTCACCAGAAGGTTCATCCTTCACCTCAACATCCATCTCCTCATCAACAGAATTATATTCTGCCAAAAGGGTGACCGGATCATCCGGAACCACATGTTCGCCGGACAACTGTGGACCCTCAGGCAGAACTTCGCTAGGCTCAAACACGAGTCCTACCATGGCGGATTGATCCTCAACTTTCATGTTGGTGGGTTCCATGACTCCCATGTCCAGATTAATGAGGTTAGGAAGTGCGGAGGGAAGGGGTGACATGGACGGGATGTCAAGAGATTGATCAAGCAAAAGGGTTGCATTACCAGGCGAGTCCGGAAGTGGAAATGAAGGGTGCCGGTCGACCACTTTGCGCCGGAGGCTCTCATGGAGGCGTTGCAGGGTATCAATCTTACCATCCTGCTCCCTGACACGAGCCTCAAGTACGGCGATGCGAGCTGCAGCATCCCGAATAGCGATTGTCATGGAATGAAGATCCGGAATGGGAACATTGAGTGCTGCACGAGGCACTGCATAGCTCGCAGACGGAACAGCTAAGCAAAAAATAAGGTCAGCTGGTCATTAACAATTCGGGTGACTTACGAGCTGGTGCAGGGGCAGGGGCAGGGGCAGGGGCAGGGGAAGGGGAAGGTGCAGATGCAGGTGCAGGTGTCTTCTTGACAGTGATGGTCTTGCTGCGACCACGTGACTGCACCTTGGGTGTAGTCGCAGCAGGGATTGCTGGAGTGCGGGACGTTCCACGAGATTGACTACGAGTTCGTGCCCTTGACTGCGAGGCAGCCGGAGCCTTGGAGGGAGCTGTGGCAGGTGTCTTGGAGCGCGTCCGGGGGGTGGCAGACTTCCCTCGAACGCGTTTAGGCGGGGATCCAACAGATGCAGGGACACATTTGATCTTCTTGGTGGAGCAACGGACGCAAGATAAACAGGGCTGGCCGGTCCTCTTGTCCAGACGAGTCGCGCAGGGCCAGTCTTCCTTGACGCAAAAATGGCAGGGGTTGTTCTGTGGGATCCGTTAGTTGATGGACAATTTGCAAATGGATAGAGTACTCACTGGGCCGGGAATGGTAATATCGAATGTGGGAATGGCCGGAGGTCCACCATCCGAGACGCTGGACGCATCATCAGGCTGGACGACTTCCGGACGACTGTTGGAGGTTGCCTGATAAATTATAAGTATATATGCGAGTTCCGGACAAATGATATTGACTTACCATAACCTCCGGACGACTGATGGGAGTTTTCTGATGTCATGAGAATGAGTGGGAATGACGCCATGAGGTCCAGACAAATGTAAAGGACTCACCGGGACCTCCGGACCACTGCCGGCAGTGAGCTGTCCACATATGAGCATATCTCCGAGTTCCGGACGAATCAATCAGACTTACTGAGGCAGGCCCAAATGATTGTTTCTTGGGGGAACCGGGTGAACGAGGCAACTGGGGCTGCCTTACAAGAATTGTGGAGAGAGGGGGAAGGACGACCTCCGGCACTCCTCTCGAAATCGGCTGAAATAGATTAAGATCATGAAAAAAATGAACCAGACGACATACCTGAACAATTGTGTCTTCATCATCTTCCGACTCCACAATCAGCTTCGACTTGACAGGTCGAGTTGACTTAACGCGCTTGCGACCCTTCATCACCGACTTCGGCGGTTGGGAAGAGTGTCCCGAAATCATGGGAGACTTTCGCTTTCTGCTCCCTTCGACTTCCGGCTCAACGTCAACCGCAACCTCCTTACCTTTCCCTTTGTCCCGGAACTCGGACGTTGTCTGGCTGGACGACCCGGCAACGATGGGTGGGGAGGGAAGGACAGGTGCGGACGGAGGAATAGGTGGAGAGGGAAGGACAGGTGCTGACGGAAGAATAGGTGGAGAGGGAAGGTCGACAGTCAGTGGGCCAGTAGAAGGATTAGGGACGACATGCAGATCACAGGAATTGTCACCCAACGCCTCCCAGGCGCGAACCTTGTTGCGCCACGCGTGTTTCGACACCCGGGGGTCGTCATGGCCGATGCTGTGCCAGTTGGGCCACACCCTGGGAGTCATGGAACGCACCCTCATCAACTCCTTCGAACAGGAAGCCACAATGCCAGGCATGTAATCCCCTTTCTCATACGCCCGGATAATCTGACCCTACCCGGATAATGTGAAATCAGTGGTATAAGGAATATCTGAGTGAAACTTACAAGCAGAGTAGTGACCTGTGCAGTCAGAGCGAAATGAGCTTGGCCAGTGCCGGCCGGAATGTGCCGAGCCCCGGCAATGATGCCCACAAGCTGAGCAGTGGATTCCTTGAGGCCGGCCAAAGAGTTGTTGACTGGAGTAGACATTTGAGTTGAGTTGAGAGCTTTGAGAACGTTGAAATCAGGGTGAAATCTGTTATCACTGATAAAGTTTCGAAGAAACAAAGACAGTTGGACGATGTTGAAAATCGTTTATTGTTTGTCTTTGTTTGGTCATGGTTGAAATTTCGGCAAGCGCCGGCCATGTGTTGAACTTCTCAGTTATCAGTTATCAATCAGTTGATCAGTTGATCAGACATCATGAGCTCTCAACCTGCAGTCAGATTTCATGAACCTCCGGTCACTGAATGCAACTCAATGGAAGTGGATGATTCCTCTGAGTCCCGGATGTCCTTAGGTATGTGTTGTTTTTCTAATATCATTCGATTGACCGGACATCTTTCAGATCAATTAGATGCTATATACCTTGGGCCGGATGATGAGTTAGACTCTGATTCTGGGTCATCAAGCGGTCGGGATGTGTTGAACGCAATTCCCGGTATGTTTCTCCATTCAAATGTACATATTCTACATGTGCATATTCATTGCATACTTCCAGATCAATCACATCCGGCCCTGACTGATGATCTGCCTTTATTCAACGACCCGGACTTGTATCTTGGGCCCGAGGATGATGTGATTGAGTTTGATGATGCTCCGGCTGTACCTGATTCACCAATGACTGGTGGGTCTATTCCTCCCATCTCATGTGCATTTTCCATGGAATTTTTCAAGTGAGTGACTCGACTCCCGAACCTCATTCGGCCAGTCCAGCTGTACCAGAGGCACCCATGACTTGTAAGTTTATTCATCTCATGTCATGTTTTCTATTCATGTCATCTCCCAAGCGAATTCGACAGCTATCGAACGTCAATCGCCCAAGCCGGAAATGGCCTATGAAGACCTGCATGCTATGGTTCGGGAGTTCATGCCAATCAGATCTTTTGATCACACCGAACGTGAGTATCCGATAGTTGTTGATGTATATTTCTGCTAATTTCCTGCAAGTTGGATCGATTCTAGATCGCCTGGGTGATTATGAACAGTGTCATGGAAATCTTCCTGACCCTACTGTAGCACAACTCCTCGAGTCTCACAGACCATTCCGTAACACTTGGGCTGAAACATGTGACAAACTCCGGAAAGCAGATGCGGACCTCCGGAGGATGCAAAGGGTAAGGCAGTCAACTGTCGAAATGCTGGAGGTATTAGAAACCCTCATTGACTACTTTGAGGATGAGGATCCAGGTAGCATGTAATTATCAATCAATGTCTGATAGTAGACACATTACTGTATACTTTACCTACACAATACTTGGTACATGGTGCCCGGTGGCCTGTGCTCCATGCCCAGGACGGGACTCGGGACTCGGACGGGACTCGGGATTTCGGTGGGATTCGGGATGGGATGGACTGTGCTTCAGAACCCCGAACCCCGAACTTCGGAGCTCGGGACTCGGGACTCGGGCGTCCGGGACTCAATATTCAGCACAGTATCAAACTCTGAGTTACCAACCCCGAACCCCGAAATTCGGAGCTCGGGACTATAGTGCTCGGGACCCGGGACTCGGGACTTCAAATTCGGAACTCGGAACTCGGGACTTGACATTCGGAACTCGGGACTCGGGACTCGGGACTCGGGACTCGGACTCGGGACTCGGGACTCGGGACTCGGGACTCGGACTCGGACTCGGGACTCGGACTCGGGACTCGGGACTCGGGACTCGGGACTCGGGACTCGGGACTCGGGACTCGTCGGACTCGGGACTCGGGACTCGGGACTCGGGACTCG